>ML784648.1:810055-829139 GCA_009831015.1 Picea engelmannii | reverse complement strand
GACGCTCGAAATACAAATGCAGTAAAGGCAAGAGAAATAGTCACATGCCTAATAAAAATGAGCGGGAAATGAAAATTCGACAACAACAGGATGTCAGGACAACACAAAGTGGAATTAAGGCACTTTAAGGACTGATGGAATGTCACATTAAACACACCAAATGGAAACGACAAGATAGGTGTAATGGAAATGTATGAAACTACCACAAATGCATTCAACCCATAGTTATGGTGCATTAATCGCATCATGGAGGAGGCTTCCTTGATAATATTCACATCAAGCCCATATGACATACGAGCATGGAAACAACTTGTCTATTCACAAAAGGAGAACAGAGAGAGAGCAACACCAACTTGAACAAACAAAGCGAGACCACATAATTCATTGCATTCTTCTAAATTCAGCAGATGTTTGACACTCACCACTATGGCACCACCAAATTTCATTGAACCATGCGCAACCGCCAGGCCGACCAGAGTTCAAACTAGGTCACGAGGACCGCTGGAAGAAAATGAACAACAACAACCAAAGATCATTGATATCGATGAGATTCCATCCCCAAAGATACCACTGTTGAACTCTACACCGATACTAGAAGAGATTCAGTAGCCAAAACTAGAGGAACTAAAAGAGGACACACAAGTAGAGCCACAAGAACCTTAGGACGAAGAAGCAGAACCCTAATAGGAAGTGCAACTAGAAAGCACTAAACCAGCTGTGGAAGGTAACAATACAACACATAATCAAGGATCAGAAGGGAAACCAGACGATTCACAGGTACCCAGCCTCGGTCAACCAACATAAGAGACCACGAGAACTACCTTGGCTTGGCCAGAATGGATTATAGGGTAGCAACCAGGGATTGCTAGAACTTCGTACCAACCATCACAGCAGGAAGAAAAAATTCAGATACCGAGCTCACCTCACAAGAAATCGACAACAGAGATTGTGCTACCATGCATACCAAAGGGAGTACAGGTAGAGACACAACTACTTGGTCATGTTGGGAAGCTCAAGTATTCCAACCATGATGTCTCATATGACACCAAGTACCCAGAACTTGCACCCATATTTTTCATGCAAAACATAGTGGTCAACCAACTTGGAGAAACAATCAGCCAACCACATCAGTGGGCAGCTGGACTGGACCGAACTGACATTTTAGGATTGTTGCAACTTCCACACTTTGGCATAGGCCAGTACACGAAAACATATGCTAAGCATTTGTTAGTAGTTACACATGGAGAGGATATATGGCTGGACAAACCTGTCCCCATAACAGTTGACCTTATTGCGCAGATAACAGGACTACCTAGTCGGGGTATGGATCTCGCGCTGATTCTGGATGATAAATCCAAGGAGAAAACATTAGCAGAGGAGATGAAGAAGAAATACGACACAATGAGGGGGGAAAGAGGCATTATAATCAAACATATCAACAACCCAACCACACAATTAGGTGCAAAGATCTTATCCTGTAAGTTGCTAAGAAAGTGCCACAAAGATGAAGTACCGACAGGCGTCATCGTAGTGCGTAGAAGGCACCTTTGTGAGATGGGAACCTTATCTGTTAAATTTGTTCCAAGTGAACTACAGGGATGTGCAGGAACTCAACACAGAATTTCATTACTCATGGATGATCACCCTTATAACCTTCATGGGATGGCAGGAACTAGAATATGTAGTTTTTGCTACAAGACCACAGCCAGAGGGAGCGAGATATCAAGTACTGAGATCTGGGCCACATGCCAGACAAAATAAGGACAATGGAATTATCTTTGAAGCAGACATACGATACATGCATGAAGCTATTAACCAGTCATGGAGAATATCACCATAAGCTGTCGCATGATATGGGGACATTGCTAACTTCTGGGCTACACGTCAAGCTAGGTGGATACAACCAAGGCAAGATCCAGATAAACAGTGGCTACTGATGTGCTACTGCACCACAAAAGGTGATATAGACATGGTCATCAATGAATGTTTTGATGAATGGAAGATCCCATCCATTCCATGGGAAGTACTAGAAGGACCCATAGAAGGAGAAGCAACGTAGACGGGAACACAACCTTCGCAAAAACCAGTGCCTAAGAAACCAACGATGGTCCAAAACAAACTGACTCAGGCAAGCGAAGGATTGAAGTAGAAATAAACATAGAAGGGGTAGAAAGAGACCAATGAACAACCAAAACAAGCTAAGGGAGCACAAGAGACCGCCCCAAACCCCATCACACAGGAGCCAGGGGGAAATAAGAGACCAACTGTCTAGGCCGTAGGTACGCATAAGAAATCAAAGGCACAATGAGTGTCACCAGACTATATGATCATAGAGGACGATGGAGAAATGATCGCTAGAATGGTACATGATTGTCTAACACAAGATTTCGACCATGTAGCACATCATAGGGATAATCTACAAAAAGAGCTAGCAGAGACAGGGAAACTCCTCAATACACTCAGAGAAGCCCAAAGAGAAAGTAGCAGTAGAGGCATAGAGTCATCGACAACACAAACCAACAAAAGAGTGGAGGTCGAAGAAAGAGACACAACCCTCCCAATGCCACATGCAAACACAATGGTCCACATAAAACCAAGCATACTACAAATGGATGAAATAGTGGGACAAAAACCATTGAAGGATTTGGACCACATCCAATTGGTCCTGATACGGATGCCATCAAGGGAGCTGCACAAATTGCAGGTTAGCGTTGACGACGAGATGCAGTCTCGGGCACATAAAAACTTGGTCGAGCTACAGAGAGAAACAAAGCAATGAGAAGAACTGGAAAAAGAGTATGAGAAGGCCAAGTCCGAAACTTAGAAGGAGACGAAACACAAGAATGAATTGGAACACAGAGTGGGAGAAATTTTTGGGAAACTTCCAAACACTACGCTGGGAAACAAACTCCCAGCCACAAAAAAGATCGACCAGATTGCACAGGAAATTGCTCGATACCAGAAGGATATCAGGGATCTCCGAGAACAAATAACACCAACAAATCCACCAGAAGTAAAGGAGCAGAGGAGGTAAGCAACAAAAACGTAGATAAAAGAGATGGAGAAGCAGGTTAGCATAGCAACTGACTTTCTTGACAAAGGAACGCAACTTTGGACAAGATTGGAGGAGGATCCATAGGTTCAACACTGGGACAAGGAAGAGGAAAGGATCAATGCACTGATCCAACAACTCAAGAATAAGAAAAATACCATACCAATCCCATAATGCGTAAAAGGGACACAAGAGTTGAAGAAGATGCATGCAGAACTCATCATTGCATAGACAAAGAAATAAGAGAGACATGCTCAAATAGAACCATTATAGGAACGAGTAGCAAAAGTACTCGCATAGGTAGAAGCAGATAAAAAACAGATGGCACAGACCCAAGAAGAATGTGCAGGACTACTAAGCAATGAAGTGGCTCACCGAGGATCACCGAGGAGATTGAGGCAGCTCAGAAAGATTATGTGACTCGGGATGAGTCACATGTCAGTGTTGGGGGCCTTTTGGCAACAGGACGAAGTGGGAAAGAAAGCATGCACAAAGAAGAATGACAACTCGAAGAGAAATCGTGGGAAAGAAAGCATGCAGGAGGAAAGAAACAATTGGAAAGAAGCACAACACGCGCGCATGCAAGAAGGAGGCGACAGCTGGAAGGAAGCAGTGAATGCATGTGGAGAAGGAAGACCTAACGAAAATAGAGTTAGGGTTTTTGTAAGAGTTTTTATAAAAACAACTGAAGAGCCCGATAGAAAAATATATTGATATGTAGGTATCATAGAGAGGTTCGAAGTTTGGATCAAGAGTTGAGACTTCAAGGTTAGAAGGTTGTAGAGTCTGACTATCTTTATGTAATGTGTTGATAATAGATCCATATTTGTAAGAAACCATGCTAAGAGGAAGGAAAAAGGTAGATCTCGAGGATTAGATCGCAGGCTAAGGATTCTGGTGCGATCTAGTTTGCCTCACATAGATCTTACCCATCTGAGGAGAGTTGTAAGTGCAAGGTGCGAAAATTGCATAATTGCCATAATAAGAGAGCCAAGAGCCAAGTCTTTGTGGACGTAGCCTCGGGAGGGGGTGAACCATGGTAATACCTATGTAATGTGATTAATTCATGCATATTTTTGTCATACTGTTATTAGTTAAATGTTGTATGGAATGAGTGAATGAATGACTTATTATGTTGCTTGAGTAATTGTTGTTGCATTATTAGGGAAAGATACCACTAAGTTTAGAATATAATAGAGGATAATAGTAATTCGTAATACAATTCTTAATTAATGGATCAAAATGTAGATCCTCTATCTCATACTCAATCCTAGGCTGTAAACACCCGAGTCTTATGAACACCCATTTAAATCTATCTCGGGTGAGACTGCACAGTGCATTTTGTGTACTGTGTTTCCTTCTGGTTTATCAGAAGGGCCGATAGTTTTAGGCTTTGTTGGTGCCCTTGAAGATATGAACCCTGGGTCAACAACACAGGTAGTAAGAAAGAGATGTTCAATAGTTTAAAACCAACCAACAGTGACTGAATGTTGGGATTTGGAGCAATCATTCTATGGTTTGGTGGAACATCCATCCCAAGAAGCTGTTTGCACAACGCTAGTTTAAAGATAATTTTTTTTTATCTAGTTTCTAAGTTATTTACATGTGTTATTTCTATGCATGAACTTTGTGTAAATGAGAATGATTTATATGCTATCGTAATGAGCTATTTAGCTGTATTTTATGTTGATTATTAGCATGTTGTATATGTTTCTATTTTATGGTTGTAGACAATAGCTAAATATGTTTTAATTCATAGTTGAAAGCTACAAGAAATTAGTTAATTGTAAATGAATTAATTTAGTTACTAGAAATTTCATTTTTATGAGTATTTTGCACTGTAATGTCTCTCAGATGGGTTGGGGAACGTTACATATCCAATCTAGAACTAATAAAGGAGAAATACACTTCTCAAATAATATCCTCCAACATAGACCATCGTAAGTCAAAAAAACTCAAAGTGATCTTGTAGCTAATGCCTTCCCAAATTTAAAAATATATTTTAATCCCCATTCACATTGAACCTTGGGAATTGCCACTTGTTTTTGATTGACCAAATGTAATACCAAGTATTCACTAATTTCCTTATAGAGATAGTTGAAGCACACATTCCTAATTTTATTAAGAACTCCTTTAGAAATTTGGGACAATAAATGCTAATACACATGGATGACCTCAATTATAGATTTATTAGTTACAAGTCTTCCACCTTATAAAATCCACCTAATATTGCACTAGAAATTAATTTCCTTTTCAACCTTTAAAAAATAACCATTTCCATTATGAAATCCCACAATTATTAGGTTTAGCATGTACCAAAAGTACTTGAAACCATCAGTGAGATATCCATCCAATTGTTTGAGCTAGGGCTCTTTGATCCATGAGTTCTTCTTTGATCTCTGCATTACACATGCTGGGTTATATTCTTCCTCAATGAGTCTTGGAAAAAATAAATTATTTTGAGGATCTCCATAATCTACACCTAGTCTAGTTCCCTAAAAATTTCTTTGAAGTGACCAACCCCCAAAGAATCTAGTTCTGAGAATCCATGAACATTATTTCCATTAATATCATCAAAATCCCAAATTATATTAAAATTTTTACTATAGTTAGCATATTTATAAAAATACTTGGTGTTTTGGTCCCCTACTTCAGACCATAAGGAACGACTCTTAAGATTTTATTCCATTTATTGTTCGAGTAATATCTTGTCTCAACAACTCTCCAAAGAGTAGATTTTGTCTAAGGAAGATTGAGGCAATGTACCTCCCTTGTACACTTCATAAAAAACCTACAATTATTGTTCAATTTTCTTCAAGGATTGGTCTTTTATATTTTTTACCCCCCCTCCCAAAGTAATACTTTCTTTTTAACAAATTGAGTGTTTGTAGAAAAATTGTACACAAGCAAGAATATCCAAGTTAGACTGGAACTTTTTCCAATTTTCACGCACTAAATTTTGAAACTCCTCTTTAGACTAGGGAGGATTGCATTTAAATTGATCTCTTGGTTTCTTATCATATTTCCCCCACTCAAAAAAATAGGGTAATGGTCTGAGAAGAGCACCTTCCCAAACCACGATATGGAATTTTCAAACCTATGAATAACAATTCAATGAGAAATGAACCATTTGAGTCTCTTTGAAATCCCACCCAATCGACTTTTATTGTTTATCCACGTAGGAAATATTTGGATAATATTGACATCTACCCATTATGGCATTTCAAATTTGTCAATAAGATTGTTATCTAATCAATATTATCATGCAAATTCTCCTCTTTGCTGAGTGCGAGGTTTAAATCCCACTCAATAATGATATTATCAAATAGAATTAAATTTGACGAAAAGAGATTGTCCCAAAATTTACCCTTACACTCATAGAGACCATATAATTTGAGAAGGGATAAGGTAATGTGTTAGGTACCATATTTCTTATAATAAGAATAAAATAGAAATATTGAAGCAAATACTAGCAGAACAAAAAAATGTAGTGAACCAAAACATCAAAGATGATACCTTTATTGATAGAAAGCAATATTCACTTGCCTCTTTGAGGGGGAAACCTCCAAAAAAACAATGCTCTATTAAAATAATTCTCAAGACAAATCTTTATTATTCCTTCTACTCCTATTTATACTAAATCTATCTTCAAAAGAAAAATCTAGAAGAAGATATTTCTAGAAATAGAAGATTCTACTAAGTCTTGTTACATTATTAAATAGGCCTTATTTATTAATATCAACCTTTATTACATGGAAAATATATATTATTCTACCTATGTAATGGGTTTGGGAGGTTAGGTCCCTAACATGCCCTCATCCTTGAAAAAGATCCTTGTCCTGAAGGCTTGAGATGAGGAAATTGCTAGAGAATAGTAGCCAACTTCCACGTGGCATGTTTTGGTGGAGTATCCTTCCATTGAACATTGAACTGAAACTTTATGGATGGTGTGTTAACAGAGACGATGCTTGCACTGGTCCATTATGGCTTGTGGCTGAAACCACATGGAACCTTCTTCATCCAACTATGGTAGAATATTTTGGCTCTGGCACTTAGTGCCAATCACTTTCTTCAGGAATGAGACATGAAAAACATGATATAGCTTAGAGTGACTGGGAAAGGATAATTGATAGACCACTAACCCCACTCATTTGAGAATAGTATAAGGACCATAAAATTTGGGGTGACTTTCTGACAGTGTTTGGATTTGAGTTAATTTTTCTTGTACGGTTGTAGACGGAGAAACACCTAGTCCCATTCAAAAAATTAATGTTTATAATGACACTAATATACATGTTGTATTCATATAGTTCTGAGCCATGGAAATTTTTTATTTGAGAGTACAAAGAATGATCATGATGATTGTCATATTACAATCAACCTCTTGAACCTTGGAGACACCTAGAATGTATGAGATAATGGATTGATCTAGAATCGGATCTAGAGGCCTGATAGGGCTAAAAAAGGCTCAAAAATGAAAGTGCTCAGAATCTGAAAAAACCAATGCCATTGCGTCTGTCGTGTCTTCCTGATTCCGTCCATATATTTACTTCATCAAATGGGCTTCGTATGCGAAAGATATCACATTCTGTCTGAAAACCCAAACATGCAAAAAAAAGTGGATGACTGTACAGTCCGTACAGTGCCACGTGGTAGGCTGACTGTACCATCTGTACGGTCGTACAAATGACGTGGCAAATTTTGATGGCGTATGGAAGACAACTGGACCAGTCAGAGGGTGACATGTGTCACCACTGTAAGGGTGACACATGGCACAGGCTGACGTGGTAGACACGTGGCAAGGTTGATTGGGCAAGTATGGTGACAGGTGGCATAGTACGTGGCAGGCACATGGATGAATCAAAGATTGACAGGTGGCATTTTTTGATTGGTTGGAGAGGTTCCACGTGGCCCAGTCATGGGCTGCCACATGGCACCCTGTGGTTGGCTCGTGGTTTGTGTAAAATTATATGGTCTCCAACGGGGTCAAACCCCCGACCTTCCTCCGGGCTATGGACTGACAGGACCGGGATAACCACCCGGGCCACTATTGGTGCTTATTAACTATATGGAATTTATTGTATTTAAGTTTGTTCAATGTAATGGTTGGGGCGGAAAGGGCTGGGGCTTAGCCCCAGCCCGTGGTCTATTCACACGCCATAGAACCTTACCATATGCGTGGGGTCATGGTCTATTAGCCACCGGTCCTATCCACTGCCAATGGGACCGGGGCTCTATCCACCACTTTGGTCGTGGGAGGTTAAGTTGACAGCCGTGGACCTATGCCGATGCCACAAGACCGGGAGCTAGCGCACATGGGAAGGGCCAGCGCATAGCCCGAGGGGCTAGCGCTCGGCCACATGGCCCCATATGACCCTACCAAGGGGTCACGCACACAGAATAAGGAGCTTATCCCCTATTTTTAAACAAAAGTGGGTTTTTTCCAATGATTTTGGATTTTTTATTGATATTGTGCCTGTTATTAATGGATTTTGGTCATTTTTGGGAGGTATTGGGCATTTTTGGAGCCCAAATTTTGGGAGGAAGTTGGGGATGGATAACCAACTTCAGATATATAAAAAATAGGCATGTTTGAGGCCATGGAGGACATTCAGAGAAGAGTTATGCTGAAGGGAAGCCAAGCCAAAGCCATTTTTATGCAGGGAAGCTATTGAGGAGCAGTTGCTTGCGGGCCATTTCTGGGAGCTCCGGACATCCGTTTTGCGTGCCATTTTCTTTTTTGGGTTCTAGAGATCTGGACGAACATGACCAGATCAGTCTTGTAGCCAATTGGAACTGCTACGATGTATTTTTGAGATTTTGAACAGAAATAAAGAAGCCTCCCCCACAGAGACAAAGGCCCGGAGACGTAGGCAATGTTGTGCCGAACTTCGTTATCAATTCTCATGTTATGGTTTGCTGTTTATTATTTCATTTCAGATCTGAAAATGTGTATATGGCTGTCATAATTCCTCTCTTTTCCTCATTCTTTCATTAAGCTTCTCATATGGTTAATTAACACATGCAAATTTAAAACTCAACCACAGTCATTAAAAGATACATTGATATACATGTTGTATTCATATAGTTCTGAGTCATGGAAAATTTTTATTTGAGAGTACAAAGAATGGTCATGATGATTGTCATATTGCGGTCAACCTATTGAACCTTGGAGACACCTAGAATGTACGAGATAATGGATGGTGTCATTTTTATGTACATTGCTTCAAAGGGAGTCATGCGAGTGACAATATGGTAAGAGGTGTTGTACCACCATTCAACTAGGGTTAACAAATGAACCCATTGATTTTGTCTGTTTGACCCAAAACACCTCAAATATGTTTCCAAGCATTTGTTGACTTCTTTAGTTTGGCCATCAGTTCAGGGATGATAGGTGGTGCTGAGATGCAATTGGGTTCCCTGGATCTTGAATAATTATTTCTATAAATTGTTGGTAAGAGTTGGATCATGGTCATAAACAATAGAATGAGGCATGCCATGGAGTTTGAATATATTATCCATAAAAAAGTGAGCCACTGTGGAGGCTGTGAATGGGTGCTAAAGAGAAGAGAAATGAGAAAATTTGGAAAGAAAATACACAACCACCATGGTGATTGATTTATGGTCTGATTTAGGTAAGCAAACAATGGAATAGATAGAAATATCCATCCAAATAGTAGGTGGAAGAAAAATAAGTTAGAGTGTGTCTAGGGTTTTGACAATATTTCCCTTATGGAATTGATAGATATCACATTCAACCACAAAGGTGTGGATGTCCTATTTCATACCATCCCAGAAAAAATAACACTTGACCCTTTCATAAGTTTTGGAAAAAATTGAATGTCTAGCTATAGGTGAAGCATGAAAATAAGAGAGTGTCATGGATTTAAGGGTAGACTATTTCTTAAATACAAGTGACCTTTATAGTGAAGCTCTTCATTGTGCCAAGAATACCCTGTAGAAGCTTTAGGATATTGTTGCAACTTTTGGATTAGGTTGGAAAGTTTGGGGTATTTCCACCATTCTTGGAGAACAACTTGAATCCAATCCGCGACAATGAATGAGAGGGAAAATATGGACCCTTCTTCTTCATATTTTCAGGAAAGGGCATCAACTACCACATTTTATTTTCCCTTATTGTATATGATGTCATAATTGTACACAACAACTTGGACACCCATTTTTGTTGCTCTAGGGATGAAATTCATTGTTCTAGGAAATACTTGAGGTTTTCATGATCTTTTTTAATTTGGAAACGTTTCCCCAATAGACAAGGGCACCAAAGATCCATTTCATGCAAAATAACCAACATTTCCTTTTCATAGATTGATTGTCCCCAAATGTTTCTCCTACAAATATTTTTTGGTGAAATCCAAAGGTCGACTATCTTGCTTGATGACTTCTCTGATGCCTCTCCCAGATGCATCACATTCCAGAACAAATGTCTTGGTGAAGTCAGGTAGTGTCAGGACATGAATAGTGCACATAAGTTATTTCAAGGCTTGGAAGGATTGGTCAGTTGCTATATTCCAAGTGAAAGCATTCTTTTTAAGAAGAGTTGTGAGGGGAGCCGAAATTTTTCCATAATTCTGAACAAACTTGTGATAATATCCTATTAAACCCAAGAATTTTTTTAAGAGTTTTAGGGCGAGGTCAATTATGCATAACTTCATTTTTCTTAAGATCCACCCTTACACCATACTTGCCAAAAATATGACCCAGGTACTCAACTTCAGAGGTGTCAAAAGAAAATTTAGACTATTTGAGAAAGAGTTTGTGCTTGGAGAGGAGATGGAGAATCTGATCCACATGGGTGAGATGGGTCTACCAAGTTCTACTATAGATGAGAATATCAACAAATAAAACTAAAAAAAACTGACAAATAAAAGGATGAAATATATGATTCACAAGTCTTTGAAAAGTGGAGGGAGCATTGCAGAGACCAAAGGGCATGATCACAAACTCATAGTGACCCTCATGAGCGTGAAATTAAATCTTTGGAATTTCTTCATATTTCATATGTATTTGGTGGTAGCCAAAACGTAGGTCAAGTTTAGTAAAATATTGAGCCCCATTGAGTTCATCCAAAAGGTAATCTATGAGATGAATGTGAAAATTTTCCTTGATGGTAAGTTTGTTAAGGGAACGAAAATTAGGACACCTGTGCTAAGTGCCTTCCTTCTTGAGGACTATGAATATAGGGGAAGAATAGGGGATAGTACTAGAATGGATAACACCTATTGCTACCAATTCTTGGACAATTTTCTGAATTTCATTTTTCTGAGCAAAGGGATGACGATAAGAACATTGGGAGGAATACTACCCAGGATTAAAGGAATGGAATAGTCATGGTCACCACAAGAGGGGGGAAGGCCTTGGGGAGTTTGGAAAACAACGTGGTGTTTGGAAAGGATAGATTGGAGGTTAGGTTGCACAGAGGGTGTCTCAATTACTTGAATGTAATGGAGTTGGGAAATGATACCAAAATGACCTTTTTTGAGTAACTTTTCCATGTGGTGGGAACTGATGATATCCATAGATCCTGTTGTGCCCCCTATTGGAATTGCATAATTAAATACTTAAAATCCATGATGATGGGGGTGAGCATGTGTAACCATTTAGAACCAAGGAAAATGTCACAACCACCCATGGCAATAGAAAACATGTGATATTTCAATTGATATTGACCAATTTGTAGGTACACATTTTCACAACGCCCCCCACATTTCATGGAAGCACCATTGGCAATATTGATTTGAAAATTGTTGACTGCACATATACAACAATTGATCTCTTGGGAAGGGAAGTGATGAATGCAATTATGATTGCTTCCATTTTCAACTAGGATGATGAATTTCAGATGCTTAATGTATCCAATTAACTTGAGGGTTTGGGGAGTGGAAAATATAGTGAGAGCATTCAACAAAATGAGGGGTTCAAATTCGAGAGGATCAAAGGGAGGTGTAAGATCATGTATTGGGGGTAGCACTACCTCAAGTGAAATATCAACATATTCATCAAAAGCATCCTCCTAAATGTGCATAAAAGTTTATGTTCTTATGGAAAGCATTTCTCATCACAATTATAGTAAAGACCCTTGAGTTGGTGTTCAACCATTTCTTCCCATGTTGATTTTTGGGTCTTGAGAGTGGAGGGTTTAGGGAAGGGTATAAAAGTGGATTTTCTTCTCTGGTCAAAGATGACTTGTTGTGTGTCATTGACACATATAGTTTCTTCCAACCAAGTCTGGGGGTGATCCATGAGGACATGAGATTGAATTTCATCCTTGAGGCCACTGATAAAGCATTACTAGAAGAAGGAATCTTTCATGCCCTCTGTTTAGAAATATAAGTTCTCAAATGCAACTCTAAAATATTCCACTATGCCAGACTATTTCAACTTGGTTAGATGGCCTAAATGGTGGGTGTTCGTGTCAAAGAGTTCATACAGATTGGAAACAAATTGTGTCCAAGAAAAATACCCTTGGTCTTTATTTCTAATCCATTGGCATTGTTATCATCATTCTGGATCAAAATAGAGAAAACTGTAACGAATCTTGGTCAGCTCATAAGTAATGCCATGCAGGGAAAAATAATGTTTGTAACGCCCCTAAACTGATAAATGATTAAAGATTATTAAGCAAGATTTAATTAAGAAAGAATTATAGTTAATAAAATAACATTGATTGCAGACTGCATTCAATGATCTGATAAACCAATTTAAAAGACAGTCAGTAAGAATGGAGATAACAACAGAGTTACGTATGCACAGGGTTGCGTATGCAGGGTGCAGGAGCCCATAAATCCCGAGGCAATAAAATTTATTGGGGGACGCAGGTCGGAGGATGTGTGGATGGGGGGTTGGTGGTAGAGTTACTGCGTGAGGTGGTAGGGAGGAATAAGGGATGTGAAGAGGAAGATGTGCAGTCCATTCGGCGGGGATGGATGCTGCGGGGCTGTGAGCTCAGGACCACTGTATTTACCGGAAGCAGAGAGATTTTGCGCACTGTGATATTTAGCTGTGAACTATTGTGTTGGGTGAGCAGAGGGCCTCTGGACTCTGTGTTTTGTGATGAACTGTTGTATTCTGTGGTGAGTAGAGAGTTCTGCACCACGACATCTACTGTGAGTAGCAACTTTCTGTACACTACTGTATTGGCTGTGAGCCTGTGGTATTTTGTGGACTGTTGGATTGCTGTAAGCAAGGAATAGAGTGTTCTGAACTGTGGTTTGATCTAGGGAGGCACCGAGTTGCTGAAGGTTTTGGGCACGGAGGGCCAGGATATCCATAGATATCCTGGAGCTAGGTAGTTTTCTTAGTTGGCAGGGAGGACAGTAGTTTTGGGCAGTTATTTGCTTGTTTGTGGCAGGGTTAATCTGTGTATCAACAGGAGAAGACGCAACAAGGTAGCAAAAATTAGCATTAGTATCATGTATTTGTCAAGTTATGCATTTATCTCATTTTTACCAGAAAGTTATTACGCTGTGATAAATCTAAATTACCGAAATTGCTGTTGAGAAAATAAATATATGCTGTGAAATCGTTATCTCCGTTTAGAAAATGAATTGTTTATGAAATTAAATTAATGCCTAGAATGATAGGGGCATTACATATGGTATCAGAGCATCTTAGTTCGAAATCTGGAGCCTAAGGGCCAAAACCTGGAGTGTTAACTCCAGCCATGCTTAAACTATAAACAAAACATGTTCAGTTTGATCTGATATGACTGATGCATTAACGGAAAATACACTCAGGATAGTACCCCTACATGACCCAAGCAAATAAGCTCATATATCAAAGGAAACAACTTTAGACAATACTCGTTAACTGGATTATGAACGGATAATACAGTCCTGGTTTGAATATTCAAGGGAACGCCCTTTTAAAGATAGCAGTATTGAACCAGATAGATGAAGGGTCACCCCCATAAAATGACTGTGAAGATTTTAAGCACGAAAAAGAGAAGTGATAACTTAAATTACTTGAGCATTGTGTGTCAATGAGGCTACGAGCAGTATTAACATCTAAAAATCGATGAAAATGTCGAGGAAAGCTTCTGTCGAAAGCCTGAAGTTGGGGAAATTTAATAACTGCGCAAACCTTACTAAATAAAATGCAAATGACAGTTGCGGGACCTTGAACAGGCCTACTTTACCTCGAACTTACCTAAATGGGGAACTATCGATGCACACGCTGAAAAGAAAGGGAAATTTAGTAGATTTATATTACGCTGGAACAGTGTAAAATAGTTTCCTGTATTGGCATTAGTAAAATTTTAAAATAACGAAGAAACTCTGGAACGTTAGACCCATACAAATTTCGACCATGCCAAAAGAAATAAATTGTACATCACATGGTGTTTCATGCAACTAAATGATTTTTCCCAAAGAAGAGCTATCTGTTACACGGGAGAACGGATCTGCGCTGTCAGATCTCAGATGAAATCCCGCTAACCATTGGATCTCGAGAAGTTGCGCCGGGATTAAGCCCTAGTGTGCAGAAGAAGAGTCTCGGAAGAGTCATCAGGAAATCTGAGTCATGGGGGGGGTTTTGTGAAATTAGAAAATCGAGACCTTGTGGTCCTCGAAATCCCGAGAACGGATCCTAGCCGCTGATCTCGGCAGGACACGTGTCAGCGTTTGGGAGGCGTCGAAATTTTTCCATCAGAGATTTGGGGAGTATAGAACTGATACATATTGAAATCGCGATCCATGATTTCCCGACACGATCGGAGCCGTTCGATTTGAGGGACGGGTGTCGCAGATCCAGAGAAAGTCAAGAAATCGGGAACCTCGTGGACTTAGGCCCATAGGTATCGGAAATCCTGAAACAACGAGAAGCGATCTAGACCGTCCATCTGGAAGGACACGTGGCGAAGATCGTGTGAGAGTCGGGATATTGATCATTGAGAAATTGGAGTTCTCAAGGTCGTGAGAACTGGGACCTCGAAGGTCCCTAAAGCCAAGAGTCAATCCAGACCATCCATCTGTGAGGACAGGTGGCAATGGATCGCACGCCATCGGAGTTTTGCTCATCGGAGATTACGGAGATGTAAGACTTGTGTAGGTTGAAATCGCGATACGCGATTTCCCGATCAGATCTGGACTGTCCATTGTGTGTGACACATGGCGGAGGATCCCGAAGAGTCGTGGATCGAGAAATCGGGGTTTTCAAAGACAAAGAAACCTCGTAGTTGGGAATCACAACCCGCAATATCCCGATGGTGACGTAAGCGTTGTGGAACCCCAGAGTCGGGGTGGAGGACACGTGTCACGTGACCACCGGATCGAGGTTTTGGTCATCAGGGTACAGGTTAGTGAAGGTTCCTAGCCTTGTAAAGTAGTGAACCCCGAGAGTCGATCTAAACCATCCATCATTTGGGACGTGTGTTAGCACCCTGGAGGGAGTCGGGAATCGGGGAATCGGAATTATCGAGCACACATAAATCTTGTGACACGGAATCGCGATCCGTGATTTCCCAACAAGATCTGAACCGTTCATTTTGGACACGAGTCAGTAGATCTCAAGGAGTCGGAGATCTGCGCCATCGGAGAAAACCCCGACAGGAAAATTGTGTGAGCCACAAGTGGGACTAGTGGAGGACAGATGTCAGCAACCTGGGCAGAGTCGGGATATCAGCGTTCGTGAAATCAGGAGTCACGAGGTCGAGGAAATTGGAGCATCCAAAACCCTGAAATAGTGGGAACGATCTAGACCGTCCGTTTGAAGAGACACGTGGCAGAGATCTGAAGAAAGTCGGGGATCGACATATTAGGGATTTCGTGGACACGAAATCTCGGCATTTCGAAACCGCAAAGTCTGAAACCCCGATGAGTGGGGGCCAGCTGTCATTACAACAGAGGAGAAGGATAGAGGCGTAGTGGAGGCCAGCTGTCAGCCAACCGGGAATCGACATATCAGGATTTCGAGGGTAAGGAATACTCGCATGATGGAATCACGATACGCGATTTCCTGATGGGTCAAAGGATAGCGGGGCCCATGGTAGACAGGTGGCATCGGATATCGGGATATCGTGAGTTTCGTGGACAAGTGGTCCATGCACTATGAAATCGCGAACCCCGAAAGCCGATATAATTAACCTAACTCTTAAACCTTCCATAAAAAGGATTAATTAACAGATGTTTAATTAAGGCTTAATCACATTGCGAAATCGGAGATCGGGGTTTCGGGATTCAAGTTACATCGATTCTTTGATTGCGGGAAATCCAAAATCCTGATTTCATCAACAATTAACTCGTAAGAGTTAAGTTATAACCCGCTTTAAATGAAGATTTACGGGGAAGGTGGAAAATTTGTATTCTATTTGTTTGACAAAGGGTAAACGCTAGAAGGCATTACGAAACGTTGAATTGATGGAAATTCTGGCATGAGAAGGACCGAAACCCCGATGGGGAGCCATAAGGCAACGGTCACATGGACCTCGGCGTAGCCGAAAGGGCCAATACGCAAGGAATAGGTGCATCGGGATATCAGGAATTTCGTGGACGCGGGATTCATGCAATAAGATATTGCGACACCCGAAACCCAGATAAGGGACAAGGCTGTGGCCTTGTGGTACAATGGTCATATGAACCAAGAATTTAGCCCGAAGGGCTGATGCACAAGTAACATATCAGAGAATCGGTAATCGGGAGAAAGTGGGACAGAGGAAGAACGTGTAGAGAGTTGAAAGGTTGACAGGTGTAGAAATTGGGGATTAGATATGAGGGAGCTTATGAAAGCTAGACGAGCACATGGAACCCATGCGTGCTTGAACCCTTGGGTGTACGTTCAATTATTATATATATACAATATAAAGTGTTAAAATAATTTAAAGTAAATCAATTAAATTAGTATCAATAATTTATATAAATAAGATTAAGCAGAAGGAGTCGAATATTTGAGTTCTCGGCTGGAAAATATTTCAATGTTCTTTATTTGCCGTGAATTTTAAGACCTTAAGCTGAAAGAAGAAAAGATTTGAAGGCCAAAGCTGTAAATATTGCAGCGTTCTTAATGAAATCTTAAGGTTGAGGGAATAAAAGATTTAAAAAAAAACCGACGTTGAAAATATTAGAGTAATCTTTTGTGTATATGTATTTATGGTGGATGACATCTTGGAAGGAGAGAGAGAAAATCCGAAGAACTACAGGAGAGTCTGCAAACTATTAGAGAGTTGGACTTCAAGTCAAACTGTATGTTTAGCTGTTAAATGGCAGAAATAAATATCAAATATAGCAATTTCACTTTAACTTGGACAATTTCAAGTTAAATGGTAACATTTAGTGTAAAACTACGTAGTTCAGGTTAATTTCTTGGAATTCTAACCTCTAGGTAACATTGTTGCAGTTTAAGATTAAATATCATTATTTGAGGCCAAATTGAGCCAATACTAACTAACTTACAGAATTTCAGGTTAAATAGTTGCAATTCAGTTTAAATCGAAGAAATTTAGGTTAAATTGCAATAATGGTTACATTTCGGGGTAAAATTGTACAAATAGATGGAGTCCAAGATGATCTTTGTTAATATTGATGATTGAAGATAAATTGTATAGTTGTGGGTTAAATAGCATAAATCCAGGATGTCGGTGAATTTAGGGAATCTAAACCCTTAGAAATTTTCGAAATGATGAGAAATCGAAATAAGGTAGGTGCAGATCAAAATGTTTTAATTATTAACAGCATGATTTCTTCGTAAATCGTCGGGAGAAAGAGGATGACGGTCAAGATCTCATGGAGAAGATCCTTGAAATCCCGTCAACCGTCTGATTGGACAGAAGTTACATAGGGTTTAAGTTCTATTGGAGGCATCAGGGTTTTAGGAGTTAGAAATTCGAGACCTCTCGAGTCTTGAAACCCTGAAGAAATTACAGCCGTAGATCTTAGGGCGGACACGCGTCAGGAGATCTGGATGAGTCGGCATTTGGAGCATTGGGTTTTCCAAAGGAAATAAATTATTGCATATAGGAATCGCGATCCGCGATTTCCCAACGCGATCAGAGCCGTTAATCTGAAGGACCCGTGTCCAAGGATCCTGAAGAGTTCGGGGTTCAGCATTTTGGGATTTCCGCATGCAAGGAATCGTTGCAATAGGAATCACAATTTCGCGATACCCAACAGAGCGATAGAGAAGCGGTGACATGGAGGAGAGAGTTCACACGTGCATCGGAGTTCGGGATTTGGAAGGGCCCGTGGACGAGTGCATTTGAAATCGCGAAATTCCAAAATGCGATTTCCCGATTTCCACTGGAGTATGGGCCACGACTACCAGAGCGGAGGACAGGTGGAATCAGAAATCAGAGAATCGGGAATTCTAAGGGCATTAGTTCCACACATTTCAATTCCGCAAAGTCTGAAACTTTGATCGCGGAAAGGACCGGGGTTTTGTAGGCTAGCAGGTCACATACGGAAAGAGCTAGCCGGAGGGAGCTAAAGGGTGTAGAGAGTGCCATCGGAGATCGGGAGTCGGGAATTCATGAGGTAGGCGATTCACAACAGCGCCAGTGCCAATTTCCCGACGGGAATATTCCCGATAGTAGGTTGATCACGGTCATGGACGGTGGTCCTATGGAGAGAGTCTAGCCAGGAAGGCTAAAGGCAAAGGAGAACTCATCGGAAAATTGAACTGGAAACCCCGATAGAGGGATAAGGCTACGATCACATGGGGAGCGGTCATATGGGTTGTTGCATAGCTGGAAGAGGCTGGTGCTCAGAGGAAAGGCGTTCATCATAAATCGGGAATTGAAAATCTCAATAAAGTCTAAATAATGGAAGATTGGTGGAGCATCGCAGCTATCGTGACATTGTTGTGGAGAGTTTGAAGGATGAAAGACTGAAAAGGATTATGATGAGCAAATATTGATATTTAAAATTTAAATATGTACAGGTGCATTTGAATTTGTGAAGAGTTACTAGGAGACAGTGTGGAAGAATAAAGTTAAACTTGAGCGGTGAGATTGGGGTTCCTACGAACAATTAAATATGGAATCCAACTTAGAAATAGAGAATAAGGAATTGAAGGGATATATGA
>ML784648.1:751569-808089 GCA_009831015.1 Picea engelmannii | reverse complement strand
GTGGGAAATAATGTTGATTTGGATGCATTGTTGGGATGCAGTGCTATGATATTATATTGATTTGGATGCTTTGCTATGATATGTGGACTAGTGCATGATTATGCTATGATTTTGGTACTAACACTGCCCAAAACCGAATAAACTATGACAAAACCTTCAGCAACACGGTGCCCCTGTGTGTGTTCCATTGTAGGGTGTTGACCCTGGTTCCGTTAGGAAGGGTGGAGGCTTTTCCCACCATGTATCTTCCATTGTAGGGTGTTGACCCTAGTACTGCTAGGAGGGGTGGAGGTGTTTCCCACCGTGTATCCTTCGAAACCTGAAGTCCTGGGAGGACGATGCAGGTGCATGCTCCCCAAGACGTGTGATGAGGACTGTCAGTTGCCTGCTAGGGAAGCTTGGTCGAGATAGTGACACTTCCACTTACGGGTTCTATTTGGAGTTAGGCCAATATAGTTGGCACTCCAAGATAGTCTAGCAGAGGACGGATAGGATGGGAGACAGAAGTAGGTTAGGAAGGAAGGATGAGTAGATAGTTGAGACATATGGGGATCTGTCCTGTGGTGGAACTTGATGGAAGAAAAATGTGTATATATGAATATTCTTTTATGAAATCAAAACACAGTTGTTTAAAACAAATTACTGAACTGGACAATTGTAATAAAAGGATTTCTCACACAGAAAATGATTGTAGTCTTTTATAAAAGACTAGCCTTGCTGACTGGATTGAATGCTTGCATACATTATTAAAGAATGACAGTTTGATTATTAGTACATGCATGAGATTTTCATGTACAAGCTACACATGCATTCCTCGTACATGTACACTAGTATGTGTGAACCATGCTCTTTTCCTTGTACCATCTGATACCCTAACTTCGGGACAAAGTTTCTTGAAGGGTGGGTGTATGTAACACCCCTAAACTGATAAATGATTAAAGATTATTAAGCAAGATTTAATTAAGAAAGAATTATAGTTAATAAAATAACATTGATTGCAGACTGCATTCAATGATCTGATAAACCAATTTAAAATACAGTCAGTAAGAATGGAGATAACAACAGAGTTACGTATGCACACGGTTGCGTATGCAGGGTGCGGGAGCCCATAAATCCCGAGGCAATAAAATTTATTGGGGGACGCAGGTCAGAGAACGCGTGGAGGGGGGGTTGGTGGTAGAGTTACTGCGTGAGGCGGCAGGGAGGAATAAGGGATGGGAAGAGGGGGATGTGCAGTCCATTCGGCGGGGATGGATGCTGCGGGGCTGTGAGCTCAGGACCACTGTATTTACCGGAAGCAGAGAGATTCTGTGCACTGTGATATTTGGCTGTGAACTATTGTGTTGGGTGAGCAGAGGGCCTCTGGACTCTGTGTTTTGTGATGAACTGTTGTATTCTGTGGTGAGTAGAGAGTTCTACACCACGGTATCTACTGTGAGTAGCAACTTTCTGTACACTACTGTATTGGCTGTGAGCCTGTGGTATTTTGTGGACTGTTGGCTTGCTGTAAGCAAGGAACAGAGTGTTCTGAACTGTGGTTTGATCTAGGGAGGCACCAAGTTGCTGAAGGTTTTGGGCACGGAGGGTCAGGATATCTGTAGATATCCTGGAGCTAGGTAGTTTTCCTAGTTGGCAGGGAGGACAGTAGTTTTGGGCAGTTATTTGCTTGTTTGTGGCAGGGTTAATCTGTGTATCAACATGAGCAGACGCAACAAGGCAACAGAAATTAGCATCAGTATCAGGTATTTGTCAAGTTATGCATTTATCTCATTTTTACCAGAAAGTTATTACCCTGTGATAAATCTAAATTACCGAAATTGTTGTTGAGAAAATAAATATATGCTGTGAAATCGTTATCTCCGTTTAGAAAATGAATTGTTTATGAAATTAAATTAATGCCTAGAATGATAGGGGCATTACAATGTTCCATATGAGTGACCCAAGATGTTGGATTTGAGCTATAATTTTTTTTCACCTCAACTTGGGGAAGACGGGGGTCATGATGTAGGGAGTTGGAATAAGAGTGCAAAGGATGGTTGGAATCAACACCTTCAACATGGAGGGGTGGGTTAGAGGAGGAAGGAACCTGGAATTTCTTCATGAATTGTTTGAGAGTGGAATTGATTTCGTCAATTCAACTATTGAGTTGTTCCTGGATGTAGTCCACTTTGGCATCAGGGTTGATTTTAAGGATGGAAATTTATTTTAAAATGTAGAAACCTTGGTGAATCTTACTAATCCTTCATATGCAAACTATAAAATGTTTGACGATATTTTTGTAAAAATATTCAAATTTCTAAGGATTTAATATAGTTTGTATAAAGCTTTGGCAATTTTTAAGATAAAATAATTTTATCCTATAGAATTTGGGCGAATCATTTTTAGAATAACGAATATTGTTTTGGGAAAAACATGGAAAATTATCCCATGAACGAAATTTAGCCCCTAAAATCATTCATGTTTGGCATCAATGACAAAAATGTCAGAATTCAATTTTTGGTTGGTTTCATCTTGGCAAGTGGTATCCATTAGGGGATGAGGGGTGGGTCCATGGACACTAAAGAATATAATTGATATACAACACTATGATCAGTGAAACCAAAGGAATCCAATGGAGCAAGTGGGAAACAAGGGTGTCAGGAACAGGATGGGTCTACGAAAAAAAGGATTAAAAATGATAAAGTATCATGGAGATTAGGGTGAAGAGGGGAATCCAATGCAATATTTCTCAAATAATGGTGCAGGAAAGACCCAGACCTTTTTTCTACTCTTGTAGAGTTATACTCCAACCTAAATAATACTGCAATGTCAAAATTCCCAAATTCTTAACAAAAACAATGTGTAGTAATTTCACAACTAGAATGCAGGGGCAAGGTTGCACAACCAAAATATCCTTTATGTTCCTTGTTTGGTGTGTTCCCCACAGTTATGGTTTTCATGGTTCCTATGAAAAAGGGTTTTCCTTGTGCTACAACTCTCTGATATACATGCGGGGTCAAACAATGGTACTCGACCCAATATCTCAGGGAATCAACTAAGGAGGCTCGACCATACCCTTAGTCATACTACCTAATTACCCATGTACTAGAGAGTATCTTCCCAAGTGTTGTTCTTGGTGGCACTATAGAAATCAAGTGGCTAATTGGCTGATTTAGGGATAGTTTCAGGTGACCTAGGGGACTCTTGATATACTTGACAGTACATGGGAGTCATGGTCGTGTACAGTTTCTATTTGATGCGGTACTACCTGAAGGGTACCAATAGGCGTTATAAAGGTTTCCAACAAGGTAAAACTTTGGTTTCTAGACAACCTCGTGAAACTGTTTGTATTTCCTATGTGTAGTCTTCACCACTGCAATTTTAGCCATTGAACAATAGATCTTCGTGCTTTGAAGACGCCAACAGTACACGTCTCTACCCTAAAAATACTTCCCACAGTTTCCACTGAGGAAAGTGGTCTGATACAACTTGTTAGGTGAAAAACCTATTATAATAAGCATAAAATAGAAATACTAAAGAAAATACCAGTGGAACAACAAAATGTAGAGAACCAAAAAACCAAAGATGATACTTTTATTGATAGAAAGCAATGTTTTCTTACCTCTTCAAGGGGCCAACCTCCAACAGAGCAATGCTCTATTACAATAGTTCTCAAGACAAAGCTTTCCCATGCCTTCTACTCTTATTTATACTAAATATTTCTTCATAAGAACAATCTATAGGAGGATATTTCTACAAGAACAAGATTCTATTAAGTGTTCTTACATTAGACATGTTCACATTATTAACTAGGCCTTATTTATTAATATCGACCTTTATTACATGGAAAATATATTATTCTACCTACATGAGGGGTTAGGGAGGTTAGGTCCCTAAAACAATGTCCATATCCTTACTATATAACTTTTTACACAACCCTGAGCATACACCAAAACAAATTTTAATTGTAATTCTCACTGAAAAAACTAGTAATAATCCCCTTGAAAAAACCATGAGAGTCCAAAACATGGAATCCCCAAACCATAAATAGTTTTCTCGGATATACAATTATGGGTACACATGGCCCCATCAATTCTTGAATGAACACAATATTAAGATGATCTACCTCCACTAGTCATTTCAGGGACAATTTTTTTGGCCCTCCCTCTCATGCCTCACATATAACTACATGATTCTCATGGGGGAACTACCTTCTGTGTAGTTCCTTCTCTAAGGACCTATGATATAAATCATGGTCTACCTTGGTTAATTTCCCTAGTGGCCTTCTCCTGGGAATGTTGAATGGAATATTTATTCCCTACTTTTGAAGGGCCTGTCTCCCTTTGCATATCAAATCCCACGCTCCTTGTGAAACCAGGTCCCTACAATGAGTTTATGTGACTTAGATGATAGGTTTCTCTCTAAAAAGGTGTCATGGGGGAGCTACTATGAGATGGTTTTAAAGATTCCTCAGTTTGTAAGGGGAAGGGATCATAATCCCTTTAGAGTTTGACAATAAAGTAATCCCCTTCCCTGACCCTCAAGGGATGTCTCAATGAAACCACCCGTAAGGATGACCTAGGGATAGGAGATGAACACCAAGAATGCATACTAGATACATGCTTGCCCAAACTTTAAATAGGAGAATTGTTATTGGTGTTGTTTGGCTTACTTGAAATGAGATAAGGAGAAAATATTTTTTCCATAGTACTTCTATCTTTCTCCATTGCAATGTTGTAAATTATAGGTCTCCACCAATGCATTTCCACTATGATGGATTCTCCTCTCGTCGATGTGTTCCCATGATCAATGGAATGTACATGTCTCCTATCAAGAGATCATTTTCCTTTTCAACCATATCCATAATTTGAGAAGTCTCAAGATACTGATTTCCCCTCACCCTCACAATTATATGTACACATGAATATGTCTTTGTATACTAAGAGTGCTTAGGGGTCAAAACCCTAACATTTGACATCGCCTCCCCTTTTCCCATAAATTTATTTTGAAATTTCAGCTCATAGTCACATAAAATATGCCCCACCTTATGACATTGGGGTATGATAACTGATCTGAAAATCCTTAGATGTAAAAATAACTCTTAAATCCACATAAACATCCGACTAGATTCGATAAATGAAGATCGCTTGAATATTTTCAAAAACACATGTGAATATGCTTATTTTCCCATAAACTTCATTAATACTGATGAATAACTTGAAGAATAATGAGATAATACAATAAAAAGTAAAAGAACTAAAAATATAGATATTGATGCTATACTTTACCTTCATCTTCAAGTTCCCTTTGAATCATTGAAACTGCTCTTCATCATCTCAAAATTCCAAATTACATAACAACATGGACTTGAAAATCCAATTTTGAATACACTTCAAAAATACATTGCTCAAATGCAAAATCAGAGTTTACCATTGAATTCCTTGTGAAATTATGAGAAATTTGAGTATAAAGTTGGCCAACTTCTGAACAGGGGCCGAAAAATCCCTTTTTACACGTATAATGAGACTATGTGTCTCATACATGAGAAACTGAGATAATACTTTTACAAATGACCCATGATCACAAAATATACTTCATATTTATAATCCTTGTGGAAAAACAAATCCGACGAGTATAAACTTTCCTAGGTGTGGACAATATACCCTATGACACACTTTTCTATGCAACACATAAACTTAGCATGCAAAATAATGCAGTCCATACCTTGGGATCCATGCTTGCATTTGAATCCGTGCACATTGGAATGTGTGCAGACCCAAGAATGTGTGTACATGCTTTGGGATCCATGCCATTAAATAATATCGGTCTCCAACCATACCCGAACTAACTTGGTTAATTCTAATTTAAGAAGGAATCCCGTTAAATGTGGTAACAATGGCGTGTTGGTTAAGAATTTTGGGATATAATCGAGAGGTTCCAGGTTTGATCCCTCTCCATAGCACATATTCATTGTTTTAATATATGGTTATATATTCCATATATAGTATACATATGGTTCGATGGTTGTAACTATATGTTATATGGTATATGGTATATACCACACACACACATAGACACACATATGATATATTATATTTGTTGACATGTTTACTAGCTTCCCATGTGGATTTGGTATATGTCACATGTAATACATATGGACTAGGGGCTGGGGGCTTAGCCCTCGACCCCTTTTCCCCAATTGAAACTTAACATAAATTCAAATATATTTATTTCCATATGAATGTTAAGAACCATGTGGTGGTGTGTTGGTAATGCAATATTTGTGAAATCTTGGGAGGTTATGGAGGTCATGAGTTTGACCCCTATCGAATCCATAATTTTTACAAAAAAATAACCAATCTTGGCCAATGGGAGGCTGCCACGTGGTACCCTCTCATTGGCTCTCCAATGGCACTTGTCAATGAATGATTGGACCACTTGTCAACCTGTAATTCATCCACTTGGAAATATGATCTTCCCAGTCAGATGCAAACTCACTTTCCAACTAAATATGCCATGTCACATGCTCTATAGACATCCCTTGCAGTGGTGACACATGTCACCTCTTTTTTCCCTTTGACTTTTGACTTTGCCATGTTTGACTTGGAATTTGACCACTTATAACTTTTGCATACAAGCTCTGTTTAACTTACCGTTTGCACAGTTGGAAAGATGATGACAAGCTCTACAAAATGATGTTGTTTTTAGGATGATTTGAGACATCTGAATTTTGATCTTTTATGGATCCCCCTGGGACCTCTGTGAGCATTTCAGATCCTCTTGGACCTATATGAGTGTTCCTTATATCCTCTTGAATCAACAACATAATAAAAAATATGGGTATAATATTTATCCCCCAACACTAATGCAATCGATTCAAATAATCCTTGTCAAGGATTGAGGTCCATTAGGATTTGGGGAACTGATTAAAAATTGCAAGGCTTATAAATATCATTTACAAAAATGAATGTCCCAGTGCCTCACTGACAACTCTTAAACCTGAATCTTTCTAGAGTTCTAAAGGAATATTATATCATATCCTTCAAGATTATGTCCTCAAAGTAATCTAATATATGAACCAAGTCATCCCATATTGAAATTAATGCTACTTAGCTACTTGAAGAGTATTGATAGACCAACTCTACAATATGATTATTTTAAGTGAATCACTGAACTTGATTACTAAATTTTGATGTACAATAAAGTTATGTTCATCCACATGAAGCATTGATATTTGTATTTAGTAAATCAAATATTAAATGGTTTCATATAATTAGCATAAAAAAAATAAACACATAAGAATATGGTTTCATATAATTAGCATAAAAAAAATAAACACATAAAATCATTAAAAGTACATTAAATTTATCGCATATCCAAAATTAACAGAATATTTAGTTTCAACAACAAATTTTGTTTGTTTACATTTAAAATAATAAAAAATAACATTCAAAATTGTTTTTCAAAATGATTTTTTAAATTACCAAGTATAAAATTAAATGAATTTTTAAATTACCAAGTAAAATATTAAATAATATAATGTAATTAACATAAAATATAATCACAAGAATACATTAAATTACCAAGTAAAATATTAAATAATATCATGTAATTATCATAAAGTATAATCACAATAATACATTGAGGGTGTATTAAATTTATCACATACAAGAAATCAACAAATTATTGGGTTTCAAAAACACGTTGTTCTTGTTCCCTTTTTAAAAAATGAGTATAACAAAATAGAAGAACCAAAATTTATATGACTTTACTAAATAATTTAAAACCTCTTAAGAAATTATACAATATATACTAAACATTTAATAATGTACTTGGTGGGACAAAAGTAAAGACATATAGAAGTTCACTATTACAATGGTTCCCATCACTTTTGGAAGTGAAATCTGTCTGAAAGAAAAGATAGATACCATTTAAGTATTCATTGGTAACTGTGAGAAGTCACCAACTATATATTTTTTTTGTTCACACCCTCCCCTAGTATCATACATGCCATAATTTAATTTTTTGCAAGTCAACCTCTTTCCTCCCCAATTTATACTCATCATTCACACACATGCACTTTCTCATTAATTCGATTCCACTGCATCTAGGGAATGTCTTATATAGGCAATATCTTTTATAAAATGTACAACCCTTTGGCTTGGTACACATCATACTATGAATAAAGTCTCTAGATGATGTTAGTAATAATACAACTGAACATTCTTGCACAAGGGTGTTTGTACAATACATGAAATATGTGTGTGTTTCATAATAATAACCATATTCAATGTAGTATTTACAAAAAAACATGTGTAATATATTGTTTTTATTTGGACATACCAATGTTTGCATTCATCAAAATATTTTTGGATCGAGATAAATGCAGTGTGCTCATTCTTGAATATCTCATGAAATTATGTTTCTGTCATGTTAAGAAAGTGTATATTGTGGGGTTTATGGTCCTTAGAACCCTTTATCGGTTTTATTACATCTTTTTCGTTGGAAGAAGGCCTACTATTTTCATGATAAATTTTTTTGTACTAGTCCCTTAATTGCTCCAATTAATTTCGTTTTAGAATAATGTAGCATACTAGTGAAGGCCCACAAATCTTTTTCGCCACCTATATCGAGGCTCTCTCATATAATGTAAACATTTGAAGGGCTTTGTCATTGCATTTAATGATATGAGATGCTTGTTTGAGAAAATCGTGTTTTCTTGTGATTTTGATAACAATTGATTTGACAAGACATGTTGGGCTGCATTATGGTATTGAGAATGAGTTTTATTACCAATGTAATGAAATGAATATAAAAGGATTATAACAATGTGATTAATTGTTTCTAAACTTTTGATAATTTGAATGCCTAAAATTATTAGAACAATAATCAAACTCCTAGATTTTAACAAAGAGAGAAATAAATGATATTTAGCTGCATGAGATTTTGGTTCAAAACATTCTTTAATAATTTTGTATGATTGATAATGAGTAGTTTGCTTAGGTAACCTACCTTCAAGATATCACTGAACATTTTCATTGGCATGAATTCTTTTAGTGGTTCTTCGAAGCACACTCTTCAGTCTAGGTAGGGACGATGGACCCATTTTTGTCACTCTTGACCTATTTGTTGTGGAATAACAAGCATAGGAGTTCTTACCCCTTCAATAGCATGTGAGTCATTTTTGGGAGGAGAGTGGACACTCTCATGGATATTTTATGCAATGTGTGATTGTCGAATAAGAGGTTGCACCACAAAAAATTCTTCACAAAAGGTTGGGAACTAGTTACCACTCTAATTTCATCCTTAGTATAACTAGCTCCAAGCAAATATATCATCAGTTGGTTATCCAAAACAACTTGTCTTGATGAAACTGTCATTGGAGGTTCAATAGAGGTCTAAGCTAGATTGACCTTTATTGAAATCCTATTCTTTGCATGTGGCGATGGACGATGTACTGTATATTTTTTCTCCATATGTGGACCATCATATGAGTAGATCATGTGCGTTATTGTAACATGATTAACCAAAAATGTGAACATATTTTCACTCATGTTTTGTATTGGACCATGCTTATATGTTCTATGTATTGGTTGGGGGCCTATGTGTAATTTCCCTCAGTTTACAAACATTCAAACATTTCAATTTTTTTATAGTTTATGATGTGGAATAATTTTAAAAATACTTATGTGAACTTATATCATCATATACATTGATGATGAATATTTTTGTAATCTTTATTTTTAATTTATTTTAATTAAAAATAAACAAATTGATTAGAGAACCAAGTTACAA
This sequence comes from Picea engelmannii, assembly GCA_009831015.1. Classification (NCBI taxonomy): domain Eukaryota; kingdom Viridiplantae; phylum Streptophyta; class Pinopsida; order Pinales; family Pinaceae; genus Picea; species Picea engelmannii. Next base: position 798,315 of record ML784648.1, on the reverse strand, counting down.
AGATTAAATCATTATTCCATGGGTGAGTGAAAAAGAATAAATCCACCAAATAAAGTACTGTCCACAAGACAAGTGGAACCCTACTCCCAATGGTGTGTTGGAAGATTGGTTGTTGTCATTGATGTCAACCCTAGTCATTGGTTTTGGACTGCAAGATTGATGAAGGTATTTGGACATGAAGGACAATGCACATGAAGATACAATACCCATGGATGGATAGTATACATCATGTTTTTTCCAGTGGTATGTGTCACGTCATGTGGATCCTCATGGTTGAAGAGAAATGAATTTTTGAAGATGACAAAGTGAATTGAAGAAGGAAGTACATGTAGGCCCTGAAGATAATTAAAGAAAATAATTACAAAATAAGAAATTGTCAGGTCAGCCCTAATGTTAAAAGGAAGTGACATAAATGGTATAAATAAATATCATTATACATTCATTTGATACAAAAAGTCGAATTTCAGAGGAAATCAGAAGTAAAGAAGGCCAGATTTCAAGGGAGGATGAAGTCTTTTGGTGATGTGTTCTAAGGTATGTTATTTTCAGGTCATCTTACCATTTTCACTATATTTTTTTTTATAGAACGATTCAGATGGTGAAATTGCTATGGTATTGAGAAGACATATCAAGGTACTTGTGGTAAAAGTTTCATCTCTTGATTTACTATAATTATGGAGATACACTCTGTGGAAGATAGGGTTTTTGACCAGTCCTGAAGCTAATCAATAAACAAGTGTTTCAGGTAAAAATGTCATAAATTCTTCATAGAGAATAAAAATTAAGTGGGACCAATTTCATTGGAAATAGTACAGCCTTTAGTTTCTTGTGTGCGATTTTCAGAATCCGATGTTAAATATTAAGCACGGGGCATTATGTACAAGTTCACTCTCCCGAATAAACCAGAATTGAATAAAGTCTACCATTTTTTATATAACTTCGTTTTGGGGAGGATTCAAGGAGTGAAAAATTGAGAAGTTTCAGAGAATACATTGAGTAATATTATCTATAGGACCAGAGTATTGCAAGAATTGAAGAATTGTAGAAATTGAATAAGTCTCAAGAAGCATTATCAAGTTCTATGTGATGGTTGGTTGATGGTCATGATTTAATGCAAAGTTTTATTATCTCTCATATATTCTTGGGTGGAAGGAAGGGGAAAGGATGGAGAGTTAAACTCTCTCTTGATATTGTATGATTGTATCTTCCTCTTGGAGGTTTATCCATCCCTTTACATTTGGAAGCTGTAGCTACCTTTGGAAGTCATTACTTCCCTTGAACAATAACTATTGATTATTTCTCATATATTGTGCATGGTGTATTGTGGTGTATTGGTGTAACTCTTATACTATTGTTCATTTCTCATTGGATATAATTGAATGGCTTAAGTATAAGTTGAAAATGTTTGTAAATTGTACTTGATACTGATTCACCCCCCTCTCAGTATTAACAATTGGTATCAGAGTAGGTTGCCTTTAGAATAGTTTAACAACTGGAAGGAAAATCCTTAGTAGAGATGGATGACCATGAGAACATTTAAAATGGGATTCAAAAATTTGATGGAAGAAACTATGCATACTGGAGTGATAGAGTGAAAATTTACCTAACGGCTTTGGGAGTAGACATTTGGTACTTAGTTGTAAATGGCTATGTAATCCCAAATAATGCTCCAACTAATCCAAATGAGAAGAAGCTTATGAGTTGTAATTCAAAAGCCAGACATGTTATTATAGTAGCATTGGCACCAACCATTTCTAGCAAAGTGATGGGCTGCAACACTGCTAAGGAGGTATGGGACAAACTCAAGAGCATCTACGAAGGTGATCCAAAAGTTAAGCAGGTCAAGCTTCAATGACATAGAGCATAATTTGAAAATTTGAAGATGAATGAAAAGGAATATATTGCAACATATTTTCTTAGAGCTGATGAATTTGTTAATTCTATTAGAGGATTAGGTGAAGAGATCAATGAATCCTTGGTTGTACAAAAAGTGTTGAGATCACTTCTCTTGAAGTATGATGCTAAGGTCTCCACCATTGAAGAAACTAGGGACTTGACCAAAATGACAATGGATGAATTACATGGGTCTCTTACAACATATGAGTGAGAACATGTATAGAAAGTGACCAGTCAAACAATGAAGCATCCTTTAAAGCCATAAATAAGACAAAAGACAAGGATAATGACCTTGATAAAGAAATAACAAATTTTGTGAGAAGGTTCTAGAAGGGAAGTGGAAGATACAAAGGTAAGTATCCTCTCAAATGCTTTAACTGTGGTAGAATAGGACATATTGTTGAAAAATACTACTATAAAAAGAGAAGTCTCAACAATAAAAAGAGCTTCTACTCCAAGGATGATGACATCTCCTCAGATTAGAGTGATGAAGAAGATAATGACGGAGGAAAAGTCCTCTTCATAACCCAAGAAACCTAGGATGTTGATCACAAGAATTCTAAAGAAGAAGAAATCACTTGTGAAGAAGATTTAGATGAAGAAACCAACCTTGATTCCTTTTGGGGTTACAAATACAATGCAGGGAGTGAACAAGAAGATGAGAATCTTGAAAAGTTGAAGCATGTTTAAACTGAAAATAGCAAGCTTAGAAACAAAAACATAATACTAAAAGGTGAATTGAGTAGTTGTGAAGAAGATAATTACAACATTGAAAAGACCATTAATAGATTGAAGAAACAATTAAAAGATTATAAGAAACTGAAAGCAGAATTGGATCACACAAAAGGGGAGCTACTATTGACAACAAAAACATTGAAGAAGTTTGAAAAAAGCACTAAAAAATTAGATGAGATCCTTAGCAGTCAAATATATCCAAATGACAAGAGAGGACTAGGATACAATGACAGTTTGAAGACAACAAAACAAGATAAGGAAGTTGAAAATGATGAAACCAACACTCCAGAACAAGTTGAACAACAAGATAGAAGACTAGAATTTAGAAGGAATGAGACATCAAGAAGATCATCTCCCATCATGTATGAAAGTAATCATTATGAAGGAAACTACAGAAGAATAGATCATGAACCCAGATGGACCACACCACAAATAATATCACTTATGCCCAGGTATCAAAATTTCTTTCTTGGACATTGTTATACTTGTGGAAATTTTGGACACAAGGCAATCAATTGTAGAATCAATGAAAGGAATAACTATGCAAGCTACATGAATGGTGAAAATAGTAGATATGGAAATGTTCGTAGACCTATCAACATAAATTATAATCCATTTGACCCATTAATGGATCAAAATATTGCATGTTACAAGTGCAATAATCTTGGTCACAAATCACGAGATTGTAGAGAGATGAAGAATGATAATCATATGCCAAATGTATGCATACCAACTACAACATGGAAAAGGAAAGAAATTCCACACAATGAAAATTGTTGAATGGCATTGGTCACTAAAGAATGCAAAGAAGAAGATGAATGGTTCATAGACAGTGGGTGCTCATCTCATATGACCGGAGATCAAAGTAAATTTGTCATCTTGAAGAAAAAGGGTGGAAATGTTGCATTTTGGAGATGACTCATCTACCAAAATACTTGGAAAAGGAACTGTAAATATTGGAAGTGAAAATGTAAAAGAAGGAAAAGTCCTATTGGTTGAATATCTAAAGAATAATCTCCTCAGTGTCAGAAAAACATGTGATCAAGGATACACTCTTACGTTTGACTCCCGAAAATGTAAAATCAGAGAAAATAACTCAAGAAGATTGGTTGCAACTGCAACAAGAAGACCGAACAACATATACATCCTAGACATGAAGAAGAGAGAGAAGACAAAAGACACACAAAAGGATTCCAAGGAAGAAAAAGTCCCAAATACCAAAAATAAGGATGAAGTATTATTGAGTGCCACATGTCCATGGGGATCAGCCCCAAAGAAGACGATTACCTTTTTCCATTAAACTCAGGGGGAGAAAACCTACCCTTTGCCATTGATGTCAAAGGGGGGGAGATTATAAGGGGATCATGATTGTTTCCATCAATGACAAAGGGGGATATTGTTGGAAGATTGGTTGTTGTCATTGATGTCAACCCTAGTCATTGGTTTTGGACTGCAAGATTGATGAAGGTATTTGGACATGAAGGAAAATGCACATGAAGATACAACACACATGGATGGATAGTAAACATCATTTTGTTTCCATTGGTATGTGGCACATCATGTGGATCCTCATGGTTGAAGAGAAATGAATTTTTGAAGATGGCAAAGTGAATTGAAGAAGGAAGTACATGTAGGCCCTGAAGATAATTAAAGAAAAGAATTACAAAATAAGAAAGTGTCAAGTCGACCCTAATGTTAAAAGGAAGTGACATAAATGGTATAAATAAATATCATTATACATTCATTTGATACAAAAATTTGAGTTTCGGAGGAAATCAGAAGTAAAGAAGGCCGAATTTCAAGGGAGGATGAAGTCTTTTGGTGATGTGTTCTAAGGTATGTTATTTTCAGGTCGTCTTACCATTTTTGCTATAATTTTTTTTTATAGAACGATTCAGATGGAGAAATTTCTACGGTATTGAGAAAACATATCAAGGTACCTATGGAAAAAGTTTCATCTCTTGATTCACTATAATTATGGAGATACACTCGGTGGAAGATAGGGTTTTTGACCAGTCCTAAAGCTAGTCAATAAACAGGTGTTCTGGGTAAAAAACTCATAACTTGTTCATAGAGAATCCAAATGAAGTGGGACAAATTTAATTGGAAATATTATAGCCTTTAGTTTCTTGTGTGCAATTTTCAGAATCTGATGTTAAATATTGAGCACAGGGCATTCTATACAAGTTCTCTCTCCTGAATAAACCATAATTGAATAAAGTCTACCATTATTTATATAACTTCTTTTTGGGGAGGATTCAAGGAGTGAAACTTGGAGAAGTTTCAAAGAATACATTGAGTAATATTATCTAAAGGATCAGATTATTCCAATAATTGAATAATTGAAGAAATTGAAGAAGTCTTAGGAAGCATTATCAGGTTCTATGTGATGGTTGGTTGATGGTCATGATTTAATGAAAAGTTTTATTATCTCTCATATATTCTTGGGTGGAAGGAAGGGGCAAGGATGGAAATTTCAACTCTCTCTTGATATTGGAGGATTTTATCTTCCTCTTGGATTTTTGTCCCTCCCTTTACATTTGGAAGTTGTAGCTACCTTTGGAAGTCATTACTTCCCTTGAACAATAACTATTGATTATTTCTCATATATTGTGCATGGTGTATTGTGGTGTATTGGTGTAAATATTATACTATTGTTCATTTCTCATTGGATATAATTGAATGGCTTAAGTATAAGTTGAAAATGTTTGTAAATTTAACTTGATACTGATTCACCCCCCTCTCAGTTCAACATGGTGTGGGATGTGAGGGAACAAGATAAAAAAAAGTTAGGACAATAAGATTCCTTAGGGATAGGGATGAGGATAACATTAAAAAGAACTAAGAAATCTATTTGATACAAGTGTGTTATGAGGAAGGATGTTGCTGAAGAAGGTTATACATTTTTCATTCCCTATGGAATAATTATTTAGGCTCATGGGTGACAAGAACAAATAATCTTGGTTGTTTGTTTCTATGGTTTGGAGGAACTGGTTCTCTACTCAGTTTGTTGCCAGTTATTGAATAAGGCTCATATATGTTTCTTTAATTTATTTAGTTATGATATGGTTATGAATTATTACAATGCAGTAGGTAAATAATGTATAATATGCAATATTTGTTCCAGTAGATAATTCCTGAGAAAATCCTAATTTTTAACTATATAAATATAAGAAAGTACCATGTTCTTTTTATTACTAGACTATTGGTAGAAGTATATATTTAAATGTCGATGAAATGTTTCTATATTGAAAAGAACATTGATTATATTTATTGCAATGATAAATACAAGACAAATATATAAGAACCTGTAGATTGATATAGTCGTAAAGAGTTTACTTTATTGTAGTAAGAAAGAAAAAAATACCTAGTATTCTTTCATATTTTTCTTTAAATAGGTTTAAAAGTCTTGAAAAATTCAAAGAGATTCTTGGATAGAAATACATGAACACAGTTATACATAAGAGATTGTTTTTTATTTAATAAACTATTATGTGTATTGGCTTCAAATCCATATATATAGTATAAGTCACATCATGCAGACATGGATATTATTTTCTTTCCATAAATAACTTGCTCAAAAAACAATTATATGTAAGAGCAACTCTTGACTAGCATATATTATAATAATTAAAAAGGAAAAATGATTCCTTTTCAAAACCATGGAGTTCAATACAAAGTTCATAGACAAAGATTATTTTCCATACATAATAAAGTATATAGAAAGAATGACTCTCGGTTTTACTCATTGAAACAAGATATCACAACAAGATTTTTACCCAGGACTTAGCATGTCAAACTTTTAAAAGGAAATCTACATCAGGTGGTATCAGAGCTATTGAATTTGTTTGTATACAAAAGACAAAGGAGAACGGAGATAGATTGATATCATTAGTGGTATCAATATTTGATTCTATTTATAGACATTAGAAGGTGAGGCAATGAAATCATGCCACCCAAAAGACGTAGAGAGAATCCATAAATGGAAGAAGAAATGAGGCAACTCAGAATGAGACTAGACGCCATGGAAACAACGTGGAGGAGAGCACCAGACACTGCAGATATCAGTGAAGCTGAAAGTGAAGAGATAGAGGTCAAAGAATATGCAGCAGAGGATGCTACAGAAGACCACTTACTGAAAGTTGTTTCAAGAATAGGAGCTAGAGCAAAAATAGAGGTACCAATGTATGAGGGCAATTTAGAAGTTGAAGAATTGTTGGATTGGGTATGATATATGGACAAATACTTCAATTATTAAGATATAGACGAGGACAATATAGTGAGTCATGCAGTGACAAGACTAAAGGGTCATGCAACACTATGGTGGGATGAACTGCAAGCCAATCACAGATGCAAGGGAAAGAAGAAAATTAAAAGTTGGGATATGATGGTAGCCAAACTAAAAGAAAAATTTATCCCAAAGGACTATCAAATCAATCTGTTTAGAAGATTGGAGAACCTAAGACAAAAAATCGTATCAGTGAAGGGATACACTAAGGAATTTTACAGACTGAACATTAGGGCTGGATAGAAAGAGAATGATGATGAAAAAACATACAGGTATATCAATGGACTGCGATATGAAAGACAAGAGGAGATCAACATGATTTCTATTAGTAAAGTCTAGGATTCTTATCAAAGATCCTTGAAAGATGAAGAAAAATTGGCTAGAAAGCAAAGCCAATGAAACAAAGGAGGAAATTTGAGCAAAGGTAAGGGAACCAACAAAGAGAAGTCCCAGAAACCAAAGCATGAAGGTGGAAAGAAACATAATCACCTCGAGAAAGGTGGAAGTTCTAGGGCAACATGCATGAAGAATCTCTTTTCCTAGAGGAAGAGGAAGAGCCAGAGGAGGTGAAGTTATATGTTATGCCTATGGAAATACATGGCACATGTATTGGGAATGCCTAGAGAGGAAGAAAGAAAAAAAAGGAGGAGAAGCACATAAGCATGTGGAAGCAGAAGTAACATAAGGAGGAAAGAACCTCATGATGAGGAAAGTTATTCTTAAACTAGAGAAGGAGGTAGAGGAACCAGTTCAATGATCAAGTTTGTTCAAAACTGCTTGCAAGACGAAAGACAAAGTTTGCAATATGATCATAGACAGTTAGAGCACTGAAAATATAGTATCCACATAGATGGTGGAGAAACAAGAACTACATACAATTGCACATCCAAACCCATACAAGGTATCATGGTTGTATAAAGGACATTAATTAATGGTAAGTCAACAATGCCAAGTTGAATTTAAAATAGGAGGTTATAGGGATGAAATATTATGTGATGTAATTCCTATGGATGTCTGTCATTTTTATTGGGGGGACCATGGCAGTTTGACCGAAACGTTATGCATGATGGGAGAAAAAATACTTGTACCTTAGAAAATAATGGTAGGACACATATGTTGTTGCCAATAGAAGACAAAGAACAAAAGAGGGAAGCTAGCTCAAGTATACTTCTCATGAGTGGGAATGAACTCTTGAATGAAGTCAAGAAGGAGAAGGAGATGTTGTTTTCTATAGTGAGGAAGCCAAGAGTTATCCTTACAAATACTTATGTGGAGGATTTACCTGAAGAAATCCAGGAACTGTTAGAAAAATTTGCTGACATAGTAGTGGATGAGTTACCTCACTCATTTCCACCCATTAGGAGTATAAGCCATCATATTGACCTTATTCCATGAGCTATTTTACCAAATAAATAATCTTATAGGTTGACACCTAGAGAGAATGGAAGTCAAAAATCAAGTCCAGGAGTTGTTGGATAAATTTTTAGTCAGAGAAAGCCTAAAACCGTGCACAATACCAACTGTGTTGAGTCAAAAGAAGGATGGAGTATGGAGAATGTGTATAGATTCCAGAGGCATCAATAAGATCACCATTAGGTATATATTCTCTTTACCCAGGATATTTGATTTGATGGATTGTTTGAGTGGAGAAAGATATTTTTCCAAGATAGACTTGAAGAGTTGATATCATCAAATAAGGATGATAGAGGGAGATAAATGGAAGACAACATTCAAGAGAAATGAAGGTTTGTTTGAATGGCTGGTCATGCCATTTGGGTTGACAAATGAACCAAGCACATTTATGAGATTAATGAATGAATTATTGAAAGACTTCATAGGCAAATTTTTCATAGTGTATCTGGATGACATACTAATATTTAGTAAGACATAGAGAGAACACTTAAACCATTTTCCATCAGTTATGATAAGGTTGCAACAAGTAAAATTGTTGATAAATATGAAGAAAATATCTTTTATGAAGACATAACTCATATACATGGGTTTTGTGATATCTTCAAATGAATTGAAGATGAATCCATAAAAGGTGAGAGAAAACAAAGAATGGCGGTCTCCTAGAAGCATATTTGAAGTAAGAAGTTTTCATGGATTAGCAAGTTTTTATAGAAAGTTTATCAGAAATTTTAGGGGTATATGTACACCTATGCTGGACACTATGAAGAAGAAACACAAGTCTTTTAATTGGACACAGAAAGATGAAAAAAGTTTCGAAGTGTTGAAGGAGAAGATCACAGAACAACCAATTCTGGTCTTACCAGATTTTGGGAAAACATTTCAAGTGAGATGTGATGCAAGTGGACTAGCTATTGGAGTAGTCTCCAGTCAGGATAATAGGCCAGTTTCCTATTTCAGTGAGAAGATGAATGAAACCAAGAAGAAGTATTCCACATATGACAAAGAGTTTTATGCAGTGATTCAAGCTTTGAATAAGTGGAGGCACTACTATTTCTTAAAGAATTTTCCTTATACAATGATAATCAAGATTTGCAGTTTATTACTAGGAAAGAAAATTTGAATCAAAGACATGCTAAATGGGTATAATTTATGTAGAATTTTACTTTTTTTACTAAACATATTGCTGGAAATGCTAACAAAGTTGCAGATGCTTTGAGTAGGAGGATTTTAATTGTACAGAAATTCCAAGTGGAGACCTTAGGGTTTGAACACCTCAAGGAAATGTATCGAGAAGATCCATATTTTAAGGAAGCTTATGAGGCATGTAAGAATCCTTTGTTGGGAAACAAAATCCCATGGACAAAATATTTGATCCAAGATGGATTATTATTAAAAGGGAGACAACTATGCATACCAATATTCTCAATGAGAGATAACTTGCTGGAAGAGAAACACAACAGAGGTTTAGTTGGACATTTTGGTCATGATAAGACATTTGCATAGCTGAGAAATTCATACTATCGGACGAGAATGAGGGCAGAGGTGAAACGGTTTGTGAACAAATGTAGAATTCTCTAGTGTGAAAAAGGAACACAACAGAACATTGGTTTGTATCAGCCACTACCAATTCCAAAAAGGCCATGGGATGTAATCAATATGGATTTTATATTGGGATTGCCTAGAACCCAAAAAGGGAGTGATTCCATATTTGTTGTGGTGGAAATATTTTCAAATATGACACATTTCATACCATGCCAAAAGACAAACAATGCTACACATATATCCAATATGTTTTTTAGAGAAGTGGTGAGATTACATGGATTGCCTAGGAGCATAGTCTCAAATAGGGACAACAAATTTGTAGGACAATTTTGGAGGACCTTATGGAAGAGGATGGGGACAAACTTTTCCTTTAGTTTAACATATCTCCCTCAGATAGATGGACAGACTTAAGTAGTAAACACAAGTCTGAGAAACTTGTTAAGAAGTTTAGACACTGAGCAAGGTCATCAATGGGATTAGATTTTGGCACAAGAAGAATTTGCATTTAACAATTCAATGAACAGGAGCACAAGAAAAAGTCCACTTGAAATTGTGTATGGTATACAACCAAGAGGTATTACATAGTTGAGAGATCTGAATCAAGATGAATTCATAAGTGTTGACGTAGAAGATTTTGCAATAGAAATGCAAAAACTCCATGATAGAGTCAGAGAACAACTACAGGACATCTGCCTGAAATATAAGAACAGAGTTGATCAAAAGATGAGAGAATTTCGATTCGAAGTGGGAGATGAATTTTTAGCTCATTTGAGAAAGGAAAGGTTTCCAAGGGGAACATATAACAAGTTGAAAATGAAGAAGATAGGACCATGCGGTATTCTTAGAAAATTTACAGCCAATGCTTATGAAATTGGGTTGCCAGACAATGTTGGGATATCACTGATATTCAATGTTGTAGATCTGTATCCTTAAAGGAGAGATGATGCAGGAGAACCATATGATCAAAAATAAGTTCAATGGGAAGAACAATTACCCACAACAAAAAACCATCAAATGGAGAAAATCATAGAACAAAGAGTTGTAAAGAACACCAAGAGGAAGACATATCCTGAATACTTAGTGAAGTGGAAAGATCATTGTTGCACCTCTTTTGTCACCTAAATGAGAAAAACAGAGGTGCTTACAAGATTCGTTGGGTTAGCTAAGCAAGACAACAGTAAAGGAAAGGGTTAGAATAATAAACATAAAAGACTAAGCTAAGAATTAAACTAGGAAGGGAAAAAACAATTAAACTATTGTGCATAAGGACATAAGAACAAGAAACAAACAAGGCTCATGTCACCAATGGAAAGGATTGTATTAGTGAAAATAAAACACCAAAGAGAAAGGGGACTTTGGGTCCCTTCTTCCTCCAAGGGAGGGCTCTTGGACCCCCAATATTGACCTCTTCTTACAACTTGAAAAATTGAAAGAAATGGTGAAGGAATACCAACCTAACCCACTCAAAAGGTGATATGGATTGCCCAAATGGAATGGTGCTAGTATGCTCTTGATGAGAAAAGAAATTTCCCCAAGAGAATAACAACAACATAACCTTGCAAATGAATTCCTTGAAGATGTAGTGCACCCATGGCCTTGTTTTATAGCAATACTTTGAGGTATTGTGCAACTAGCTTTTAGTGTGAAAAGGGGTTGTTTAGGGCACCTTTAGGTCTTTGAGCATCCACCCAGTCGGATCCAACCGAGATTTGGATGTCAAATCGAATTGGAAGATGAACCATAAGTGGGTGGGAGTCCGACCAACATCATAAATGCACCTTTCTCAGGTGTGCATGGCTTTTAGCATCCATAGTCCCGCATCATGCGCATGTATGCTTTTCCTACATTTCTTGATGGCGCATGTGCGTGCGCGCCCTGTATAGTCATAGTGAATCCTAATTTCATAACTGATTGTATAGTTTTGGACCTTTTGGAAATGATTTTTTGGTAATTTTGGTCCATGGGTGAACTAATAGCTATTTGAAGATGCTGGATTCCCGTAACCATTTGCGGATGAAATTTCAGTGATAATAGATGCCCCCTGATGGATGAGGTTAGGAGCATATGGATAGACAAAATTAATCAATGTTTATTCTACTAAGAGTACCATTGTAAGAAAGAGCGATAGTGAGAGGATCAAGAGTGATCCGTTGGAGGGAGAAGGGAACCTGTAGGACCCAACCTTTCGCAAGGTGTGGAAAATAAATTGTGTACAAACGAGGTGGGCATGCCCCATGCTCATGTCATGTAACTCAAAAAAGGGTGTTGTACGGTAACTGAAACTGTGTGTTGATGTAGACAACTGTAGCACCCTCGGGGGCGGTTTTGATAAAGGCAGAGGACAATTCTGATGAGGAAAAATACTCTGAATAGTAGGCAATGATACCTATAAGAAGTATCATGGATTCTGTGGGCATTGATATCCCAAAAAAGTTCAGAGGTCTTCGGCAAATATAAAAAACAACTGCAATAGTCACAAAGTAATACCCACCGTAACATGAGAAAGTGTTGAATTCGAATGTTATGGGGGTCAACGACACCAGAGAGAAATGATGGTTCTCCATGTGCCGTTCGAGACTCCTCATTGTAAAGGTAATGAGAGTCAAGATACTGTTGCCCTTCTGAAAATTGTGCTGATGTCAACAAAAAGGGAGACATGACTCCAAGAAGCAAAGGGCTTCGTGAAATCCACTAGGTGAGGTCAGGAAGTGAGGAGGTACATGGAATAAGTCAAGATGCATGGAGACTCAAGAATTCCCTTGGTTGGGGATATATGCGAAGTATAAGTGGCCACAACCGTTCAACTAGGTCGAGTGTCAGGGAGACAACGAGACGTGGGATAAATTGTGCCAGAGGCGGGACAAAGTGAACAAACTCAGAGAGCAGAAGTAGGTGGTTTGTGGAATACTTGGAGTTTATGGATGATGTCAATAAGAGTAGGTAATAAGGAATGCCCCAACCAAGGGCGACATGGGTTGCATTTGCCAAGAAGGTCGCCAAAGGTGATGACAATAAGATATGTAAAATGCTGGAAACAACGACTTAATTACAAAAGAATTAAAAATTCAGTGGGGATAATAATGCAGATACAGAAATGGGTGCCCCAGTGTAAAATGTCTTGGCCTGAGGATGGCGTAAGTTGGTTAAAAAACAAATAGAGGGTTGGGGCCCCATAGGCAGGTTTCTGTAGTAGGGAAATGTATGGAGGGAAATCTAAAGATGGGCAAACTGACGGTGGATGAAATGGATGGTAAATGGTGCTGCGGGAGTGCAGTCAAAATAAAACCGTGAGGAAGTGCCTAGGGAGTTCGTTGGGTAGGCTAGAAAAATGAGGATAAGGAGTATGTGGCTGATTCGTGACATGATGTAAGACTATCAGGACTCCCATCCCTAAAGGTTGAAAACATCATGAGTGTCAAAAGGGCCAAGGGGGGCTATGAAGGGGACAAATCATGTGGGGGAGAGTGCTACTGGGTGAAAGTACCCAAAATGCAGTGGAGGTGATAGTACTGCAGAGCTATATATAGGAACCCTAAAGACCTCAAGGGGGGATGCACAAAACAACTGGACCTCGACCTTCAATCCTTCATGGGTATCTCCCTGCCTTATGGTGTTAGGAACACTTGACTTGTAGGATTTAAATTTCCCTATTTGACAAATTCTATTGTTTTGAAAATGTGAGAACCAAATAATGGGGAGTTATTTGGATGACTATCCCCAAAACCCTACCTAGACTAAAAGATTTCTTTTGGCACCTCCTATGGAGGAAAACTTAGTGACTTTTTAGAAGATTTTTAAATGTGGTTGTTTGAGAGATTGGGGGTGTGATCCAATCTCGTTGAAATTAAGTGGGAGTGGATAGTTTTGTCAAGAAAAGGGTGGGGTGTTTTGGAATCCTTTTGGAGGAAACTTACTTCAACCTCCACGTTTCGAGATGAAAACTATGTGAGTGAGAAGTGACTTTTGTGTGTGAATGAGTGAAAGTGTGCCAATTTTTTAATGAATTAGGTGTCACTTTGCTTCATGTGGACTTCGCTTGGTCCTTACAAGTCTTTGATTACCTATTTAACTAAATGTCATTGGTACAACCTTGCAAAATTCAAAAGTCCCTAGGAAGCTAGCATGTGGACATGTGGGTCCTTTACTATTCCTTTAACTCCCTAATGTGATTTAATCTAAGAAAGCTTTCAAACTATCCTAGATTGTGATTATGTGGGCATGTATGGGCCCATTACAAAACCTGTAAACTTCCCTAGTGATTTAATCTAAGAAAGTAAATTTCAACACTATCCTATCTTTGTAGCATGTGGGCATGTATGGGCCCATTATAATATTGAGATGTGTTTGAAAAATAAACTAAGAGGAGTCCCGAGGGGGCTATTGTCCTCTCCTAAAGATTTTATCTTTTTAAGGGAGATGAAATTGTCTTTCAACCTCTTTCTGATTCTCAAGATCGCTTTGGAGCACGAGAGAAGAGAATACTCAATGTTTGATATCCAATTTCTAGTCCCAATGCAATTTTTATATGTGATGTAGAATGATTCCACCTTTTAGTCAAAGCAAGCCATCCATGTGGCAAAATAAAAAGCAAAAAGAGGAAAAATAATGATTTTTAACCCCTAAGTGACCATGTGTTTTGACTAATCCCTTTATATGAGAGGGAATGTAAGTGTGGTGAAGATTACAACATGCATGGAATCATCTTTAAGAAGGCTATGGGCCTTCAACAGATCATAAAAAAACTTACAATGTGTGATTTTTTGCACAGGTGCGCGGGTTTTAGACTAGACAGAGGCGTTCTGAGCGCCAATGCACGAACTGAAAAATAATTTTGAGCGCAGGTGCGCAGAAGGTGCTGAGTAATGCAGTGATTTTGGCACACGTGCGCACGATGCGTGACTGTGGGCCAATAAACCCACACACAACTATCACACAGCCATGAAGAAAATTCCGGATGGAATTCTCTCAACCCAGATTTGAATTTGATTTTTTGCAGGTCGGCTTGGGCCGGTTATGGTACCTACAGGTTAAATAAGTAAAAAGAAGAGATAAAATAACCCAAATGGGGTAGGAAATTGATACCCTTCCCTAGTGGAGTCGCCAATTTGTTGCGCCTCTTTTGTCACCTAAATGAGAAAAAAAGAGGTGCTTACAAGATTAGTTGGGTTAGCTAAGCAAGAAAACAGTAAAGGAAAGGGTTAGAAGAATAAACATACAAGATTAAGCTAAGAATTAAACTAGGAAGGGAAAAAACAATTAAACTATTGTGCATAAGGACATAAGAACAAGAAACAAACAAGACTCATGTCACCAATGGAAAGGATTGTATTAGTGAAAAGAAAACACCAAAGAGAAAGGGGACTCTGGGTCCCTTCTTCCTCCAAGGGAGGGCTCTTAGACCCCCAAGATTGACCTCTTCTTACAACTTGAAAACTTGAAAGAAACGGTGAAGGAATCCCAAGCTAACCCACTCTAAAGGTGATATGGATTGCCCAAATCGAATGGTGCTAGTATGCTCTTAATGAGAAAAGAGGTTTCCCCAAGAGAATAGCAACAACATAACCTTGCAAATGAATTCCTTGAAGATGTAGTGCACCCATGGCCTTGTTTTATAGCACTACTTTGAGGTATTGTGCAACCAACTTTTAGTGTGAAAATGGGATGTTTAGGGCACATTTAGGTCTTTGAGCAGCCACCCAGTTGGATCCAGCTGAGATTTGGCTGTCAAATTGACTTGGAAGCTGAACCAGAAGTGGGTGGGAGGCCGACCAACATCATAAATGCGTCGTTCTTAGGTGTGTTTGGCTTTTAGCATCCATAATCGCACATCATGCGCATGTGCACTTTTCCTACATTTCTTGATGGCGCATGTGCATGTGCGCCCTGTATAGTCATAGCGCATCTTGATTTTTTAACTGGTTGTATAGTTTTGGACCTTTTGGAAATGTTTTTTTGGTAATTTTGGTCCATGGGTGAACTAATAGCTATTTGAAGATGCTGGATTCTTGTAACCATTTGCGAATGAAATTTCAGTGATAACAATCATCTAATGGAAGAATCAAGTTGGGTCATTGAACCAAATATTTTGAAACATGGAAAAAAATGCAGGAGCTCATGGACAAGAGTCCATGAATATCTTAGCCGGAGGAGTATGATGCAGGAGCATCACCTTCAAAGTCAAATATGCAAGTGTGGAGGCAGGGATATGACTTCTCAACATGACAGAATTTCAAATCAACATTTAATTCAGAAGGAAAATGAGTTGTTGAGATATTTTGGAAACAAAGTTTTTAAATATATCTTGTTTGTAAAGTCTTATACGACTACAAGGAGTTACATATAGGGAGTGGGATCCCTTATCAGGTAATAAATTATAGTTATTGTAATAGGACAAAGTAGGTAACTGATAGAAATTGATAGGATAGGTTGTAGAAAGGACGAAGAAGAGCTCGAGGAGCCACTCCTTAGATAGCTTTGGTTTTTTTTATTGTAAGAGATAAGAGATAAGATATTAGGGAGAGCAGAGAAGAGTAGAGTAGTAGATTAGAATAACGATGTAGTGAATAACTGTAATACTATGTAATAACTGTAATAACTTTATTTCATGAATGAATAAAGAATACATAATTGTTCCAATTCCTTGGACAATGTTCATTATGATGTGTGATTGAATGAATGATATATTATGTATGTGATTTAGTTCATTTTCATTTATGTATGGTTGTTAGAATTGATCATATAAATTTGTGACGAAACTCGATAAGTTTCAATTGTTTCTCTTTTGAAACTCGTATGCAAGGTGTTCATAATGTACACAAGGAGTGTGTCGATAGAGTCTTAAATTAACTCAGAAGAGTTCATAACAAACAACGAGAACTTTGACCAAGTGCAAGGAGTGAAAAACGTCAAGGAGATACTAAGTGTTGAAGAACCAGAACAAAGGAGAACAAGGAGAACAAGGAGTGTAGGAATAATTTCTTCCAAAGAAATCCCTTGATATGAGTTTTTCGAGAGCCCAGGAATGCAAGGAGTGAATGGAAGATTAAAATCCTCAAGGGGATCAAGCTCAAAGGAGACAACAAGGAGAAATCTTTGGAGGAGAGTGAAGCTCTGAAGGCTTCATGAATTATCGATCAAGAGTTGTCTAGAAGGGAGCAGGATCGTTCCAGACCATTGAATCTGGATAAGGTGTGCGAGCTTTAAGTCTCTTGAAGTGCAGAGGAGAGAGGACTGTCAAAGTCCCAAAGTCCTGAAGTAATTTGGGACCATCCATCATCAAGGAGGACAGGTGGCGCAATATCCACAACTCCAGAAGTTCATGGACGAGGAGGAAGTGAAATATCCGAAGTAAATATTTACCGTCAGATCTAGAAGGACATGTGGAAATGGATCGTGAGCTTTGGATAAATGCATTTGGGTTTTAGTTGAGAGTTGAAACTTCTGAAACCCGAATTCTGAAGTGAATTTGGATCGTCAGATCCAGAGGACACATGGAATAAATATGTGAACTCTGGGTAAATACCCGAAGTAAATCTCAGTCATTTGATTCAAGAGGACACACGACATAAATCTGGGCACTTCTAGGGAAAGTGAAATTTGAGAATTGAGTTTTTCGAAGTTCGAAGACCCGAAGGGATCACAGTCGTCAATCTATGGAAGACACGCATGAGTGGATCACAAGCTCAGATAAAAGCAATTGGGGGAAGATGAGAATTGAGAGTTGAGATTTTCAAAGTCTGAAATCCTGAAATAGTTAGAGCCATCAATTGACGAGGACACGTGGCAGAATATCTATCATTGAAGAGAAAGTAATGTTTGAGAGTTGAAAACTCCAAAAACCGAATCGCGAAGAAAATCATGACCGTTGATTTGAAAGGGATAGATCTGATCCATTGATTTAAAAGGGGCAGATCTGAGATGTTGATCGAGAGGCCTCATCCAAGATCGCAAGATCAATGATCATGCTCAATTGTGGGGTCATAAGATGCTCGAGTTTTAAAAATATGAGAGCGGGCCACAATTTAAACCATGGTATTGCAAAAGGGACACATGGCGATTGATGGAGAATTGCAGGAAGAAACATAGTGTGGTCTAAAACCACTTTTGGTCACCCCACAATCACATGTTTATGTGAGGTCATGGCCTAGGGTCACATCTAGGAATGGGCTAGTGGAAAAGGGGCTAGAACCTGAAACACAATAGTTCAACAATGTGAAGGGAGAGGTTGCGGGTGCCATAGGACATATACCAAAAGGCTGAAAGAGACTGTGTTTAATTATAGAGTGAGATCATCAAGGTTTCAGAGAGTCGATTTGGCTCACAGAATTGAATATCCTTGTTTGAGAGGTTGCATAGCCCGAAGGAGAGTAAGGGGTTGCATCAAAATCGTAACCATGATGAATTGACCATGGAATAAGGGTAAGACCCTTTTATTTTAAATAATAACAAGTCTTTAATCATTGTTGAAGTCAATACAAGATAACACATGTGTATTTATATTATAATATAAACAGAGGGCTTGCTCCAAAACTTGAACCCTTGACGTTGGAGTCGAACCATGTGATGCTAACCTCATCAAATTATAAATTAATCTTGAATTTATCTATAAATAACTTTACAAAGTTATTTAATCCTTGTGCATTTATATACAATTCGTATCTAAGATTTGTGTAGAGACTAAAAAGAAACACAACGATATTATAACCGGACTAAATATCAAGAAAGTGATCAAACATAGTTAAGGGTAGCTGTATAAAATGATTTAACACTCATAACAGGAAGATACTTGCATCATGACTATAATAACAATAAACCAAACCAAATTTTTACATAATGAACACCTCATGAGAGGTTTAAACGACTGTACACATATAATACACGAAGAAAAATGAATTTGAGACTACTTCACCTCTCAACATGGGGTCTCGATATCTTCTTTCTCCAGGATAATTTTTAAATGAAAAAAATATATGGGTATTTGATAGAACATGAATACTTATGGTACCTGGCTTACAGTAGCCATTGATTCCATTATCACATCAATGGTTTGAAGATAACCCTGTATGAAATTCGTAATTGAACAATGTTAGAACAATGTGAAAATTTTAAAAATAATACCAAAGCTTACATATTATAAACCAAATCCTTTTTATCTTAATGAGTTTTTGTTAGTGAGTCTATTGTTTACTCAAGCCATGAGTCCAACTTGGCACAAGCATCTAAAATAAAATAAAATTGAAATCAAATTTTGGTTTTGAATTAAATTAGTACAAGTAGAAAACATGAGTAGTAATAACTATCCAATGACTATGTTCACTTAAAACCATAGCTTATGTTACTGCAACACTTCGGGTTTTGAGCCCCGTATTATATAATGTATTTTGTTAATCCATGAAAGGACAAAGTGCCCAAACAATTGAAAGAGTCTAGTGCACCTAGGAAATGTAATGTTTGATCATTATTAATAATAAACACATCACTGAATGAACATGGAAAAGAGTTATAGGTGGCTATGATTCAACAAGAGAGGGGGCTTTAGGGGCTAAGTTTTTATTTTATATTTTAATTACCCATTTTTGTTTTAATAGAGAATAACAATTACATGAGCTTCTTGGTGGGAAGGCCAAGTGGTTCCTTAATTCCAAGAATTACCTAAACCCATCTTTGTTCTGTGGGGGGATTGCTTCTCCTTCACTCATTCACTCATTCACTCACTCACTCACACATTTTTTTTTCATTGTTCACACCTTCCACCCTATTCTCGCTCCACTCATTCTTGCACCCACTCATCTTTCCTCAGTATTGTTTGGCTCGGGAAGGGAAAAATAATTTTTGAAGAGGAGCCATGGTTTTGTTGCCTGTAGAGACTGCTGGTGTATTCCAATAGTGAATTAAGGCCTGCATGTATGAGATTCTTTGGCCGATGTTCAACTTTGCTCATAGTTGTGAATCCTAAAAGTCCCAACATGGAGATTCTTGATCATATGCATGGGAACCCTGGAAGGATATGGGAAGCCTGAGGGACTATGTGGCAGAGAAGGGCGTCCATTCTCATGGGTTGTGTAGGCTGGGTATAAGAGAGTTGGTGTACTCTGGATTGCTGTGGGTGAGGAAAATCCTGTGAGAGCTTGAGCATTGACTAGATGGGAAGCCGATTGACACTTTGGAACCGTCCTTGTGGATTCATAGCCCTGACTTGGTGGTGACATTGTTGTTGGGATTTGGAACAACATTGTCTACGGTTGGGTGGAACGTCCTTCGTATGAAACCAATTGGTGATTCATTTCATTAAAGATAAGTTCTCTCTTTTATGGTTTTATTTACTTGTGTATTCATTCTGCTGTGTATTTATTTATCTATGAAATTTGTATCTATAATATGCATGCTTGTTGGTTATTGTTGTGCATGACATATGTCTCATTTATTAATGTTTTAACATGAATGTTTATCTATGCATGTGAATAATTCATGCATATTTATTATTGAAAAGTTATATCAGAAGTCAAAATTAGTCTAGAAGTGGGCTTGAAGTGACGTAGCCCAGCCTGGGGGTGGCTGGATATGTTACAGATTGGTATTAGAGATTCTAGTTGAAACACCAGACTGATATGTGTTGGAACTGTTGGACAGGGTATTGTGGTTAAGAAAGAATATGACCTTGAAATCGTAAATCTCAGGAGAGATGGCATTACAGGATCACATAGACACAGATCCTTTGTAAAGGATTGTAGAATCTTGATCATTCCCTATTGAAATTTAGGAGAAATCAAAACCATTGAATCAAGGAGTTCTAGACAGTTAGATCGAAAGGAAGGTGAACAATGATCATCCAATAAAGGAGAAACCAAAGGTTGATAAATATTAAGTCACAACCTTCAGATCAAAATTTTCGATCATTAGTCGTCGATCGAAGCCAAGAGGGAGATGAAAGACTCTGGAAATTCATGGCTTCGTTGATTATAGTAAGCAAGAAAATCCTGAAATGTCGAAGGCCGAAGTCGCGAAGTCCCATCGGTCGTTCGATATGATAGGAGGCTTGGGGAGAAGTCTCTGCCGTTGATCATGGTCACCCAACATTGACCACTTTAGGAAGTTCAACTCTCGAAGAATTAAACCTTTTAGGAATTCTATAACCCAGAGTCCTAGAGCGCTGAAGTCCTGAAGTCCCATCAACCATTAGATCAAGGGAAGGAATTCAAAAGTAATGATGACCGTCATATCTAGCAATGATAGAAGGTTAGAGAAGTTTCTAGACTTAGGAACTTCACCACTTCAACGATTACTGGGTATGTTACAGATCGAAGACCTAAAATTCTGAGGTTTCAAAGTACCAGAGTTAATCCTAGCCGTTGATCAAAGGAGAGTCTCAGTCATAGATCTCTACCCTTTGTCAGTTTGACATTCGATAGTTCGAGAGTGTGGTGGTCGTCTAGAATGAGAATCCCAAAGCCCAGAGTTAATCATAGCCATTGGATGTGGGAGGAGTGTGAGGCATTGATTTCAGTTCGACGTTCGTTTATCCGGGAAGTAGCGTGTGTTAGAGTTGGGAAACTTCTAAAGTTGAGAGTCCCCGAGTCTCAAATTTTATATCAGCCATATATCAAGGAGAAAAGTTTGGACCATTTGTTTGATTTATGACATGCCATAGGCCATGTGGCAAGGGTGCCATGTGGGGACACGTGTCACCCGGATTCAATACCTTTTGGGCCCCAACCTATTCATTTTTTAGTTACACGTGGCACACATGCCATGGGTACATGTCACCATAGGCAACATCATCATGCCATGTCATCTCCAAGAGTATGGCCTTCAGGGGTGTCCAAGGTCTCTACTCATGAAAAGTGTCGAAGAATGAAGTTGTGAATTCACGCAGATCGTCGATCTAAGATACCTTCAGGACTTTTCTCAACCGTTAGATCTAGCAATGGAAGGATGGTGTAAGTATTTCAATGATTATCACTCCAGGGGAGTTGAGCGACTTGGGAGTTGTAATGTTACAGAGTCCCACAACGCTAAAGTCCTGAATTGATTAAGTTTGTCCATCTCAACATCTGATTAAGTCGCTACCATTGATATTGTTAAAGCCTCCATATGGGGTGGGACCGTCTAATCGACAGGAGATCAAATATTGACCATCCGATCTGCTAGTAAAGTTATTGGAAGGGATTCGGTGATGTTTGACTACAGGAGAATCAAAGATTGAAGAGGGAGAATAGTCGAAGGTCGAAGTCTGAAGGACTTGGTCCCAACGTCGGTCTCATGAAAATTTAATGGGGGTCAATTCAAGTCGAAAAAGGATCGAAAAGTGACTAAGACCTTGAACATTGTGTTCAAGCAAGCTCCTATGTATAATAATATAAATGAAGGTGCTAAAGAATGAATAAGCCTCTGGTTTCGAGCCGTGGTCACATGGAAAGTGGTTTGAAGGAAGCGCCTACACAAAATTAAATTATGTATCAGCTAAAGGATAACATGGAAGTTTTATATGATGGAGAATGATAATACATTCTTCATGAATTGAGAAGAAAAAGGACCTGTAGCATTGTTTGGAAAATGTTTTCAATATGCATAATTATAAAAAAATGGCGGCTTGCACATTTTTCATAATTAGGGGGTGTAAACATATCAGTTCAGTATAAGAATCCATGTTCAAGAAACAAAACAAGGAGAGGGATATTGCAACCATGATAAAGAGGACAAAGGTTAGAATATCAGTGTTGGTAATGCAGAGACAGAATCCAACGGACACCAGGCCAGAGGGGAGCAAGAAACATTGATAGATACTGTGAGAAGCATGAAAATAGAAGTGCAGACCTACAAATCATACAATGAGAGACTGATAAGAGAAAAAAATCAGATAAATTCTCAAGTGATGCAAAGCTTAAATCAGTTGCAGAGGCAAACAAATAACGGATCAAACTCAAAACAAGAGTAAGAGGGAAGATTCCATGAAAGAAGAGATGACTATATAAGAATTGATTATTCAAGAAGTGCTATAAGAAATCATAGGAATCACCCACCTCCCTATTTAGAAAGGAAATTTTATGCATCTGAAGATTCCATAAGTAGCCTAGAGGTGTCTCGCATTAGGCACCAAAGAAGAAGACATAAATTGGACAATTTGCAAGGAGAGTTGAGGAATCTTAAGACACCGTCCTTTGATGGTGAAAGAGAAAGGGAAGACGATGCAAAAGCATGGTTTCTTGGACTCATGATGTAGTTTCTATTGCATAACTACTCATAAAACCTAGAAGCCAGAATTGCCACATATCATTTACTTGGGAAACTTCTATGTGGTGGGATAATTTGAAGCAAGTTGATCACATTAATGAGAATATGATCACTTGGAAGGAGTTCAATAAATATTTTCTTAAGGAGTACCTTTCAGAGAACTTCTATGACAAGAATATGTAGGAGTTCTTTTAACTTAGGATGGGAAGCATGACCACCACAGAGTATAAAAGGAAGCTCATGGGGTTGCTAAAGTATGTGGGGTTTATAAAATATGAGAAGGTGAAAGTACACAAGTTTTTAAGTGGATTACCATCCTTTTATAAAGAGAATATCCAATAGGATGAACCCATGACTTTGACTCAGACCATCAAGAAGGATAAGTACCTGTATAAGCAAGGAAAAGGCAGATATTCCATGCAAAAATCTTGGAAGGATAAGAAGAATGGGAAATATGATCAAAGGGGGAAGGTATTCAAACCCCCTTTCGATAGAAATATCCTTAATAAAAATCATCACGAACAGTATGCGAGGGATGAATCTTAGAGAGAAGACTCCTTGGTAAAAAGGGGAAGACCACCAATCCAATGTTGGGGATGCAAAGAAGATCACATGTACAAGGATTTCCCTCACATAAAGGAAACAATGAATACCATGCACAACATCCAAGAGGCCACAATGGTAGAATACATGGGAAGAATTTATGTAGACTTAGATGATCAACAAGAAGAGTACCAATCCGATATGATAGAGGTGGAGGGTAATATAATTAATCATCATGTTTCTATTTTAATTGATTCAAGAGCAAGCCATTGTTACATTTATCCTAAAATAGTGGATAGATTATGTTTGGAGAAAAATAAACTTGAAAAATCAAGTTTGATTTAGCTAGCCATTGAAACCAAAAGAAGAATCCATGATATGGTTAGAGGTTGTTCCAAAAGTATTAATGGTGTGAATACTAATGTTGATCTAAATATTATACCATTGGGATCTTATGATATTCTGATTGGAATGGATTGGTTGGACAAGCATCATGTTGTCCTAGATTGTCATAACAAGACATTTACATGTCTTGATGAAGAAGGAAAACAAAGAATTGTGAAAGGTGTTCCAAGACGCATCTCTATAAGGGAGATTTCAACCTTACATCTAAAGAGATTTTTTAGAAAAGGATGTCAATTGTATGCATCCCATGTGGAGGAGACAGAAAAGAAAAAGGGGCCACGCCTTGAAGATTTTTCGGTACTAAAATAATTTGAAGATGTATTCCAAGAAATACCAGGGTTTCCACCAAAGAGGGAGATATATTTATCTATTAATTTAGTGCTAGTAGTTGCCTCGGTATCAAAAAACACCTTACATAATGAGTACAAAAGAATTAAAAGAATTGCAAATGTAGTTGGAAGAATTTTTTAAGAAAGGGTACATACGTCCAAGTGTTTCTGTAATATCCCTCGATTGAACCCAAATGTAAATATAATCCAAGTATATTTAAGATATTGAGCTTTCTAGACATCATTTTTGTAATACACCTTTCATGGCATGGTACGCGCATATACTACACAATAAAGGGATGTAATGTACACATTTATGAATACCACCTGCTGTAACTAAGGTGTGCGCAACCTTAAATACAAAGGATACAATGCGCAGTAACAAAGTGCACGTGATATTAAGGTCAATGAACCTTTGTGTATATAATATGCATTATAGGCCGGTGAGCCAGTATTATAAGCCGAAATGCTTATGTTTTGGTATTAGGCTAAAATGCCTATATGTCAAGGGCCAATGTGCCTACTTTGTACATGAATCATGATTAATATAAAATACATCACTGCACGCAGATTGACCATGATAAAAGATATGGGGGACTAAACTTCACCACTTAGGGAAAGGGAGGGAAAAAAGTCAAGGGAATATTATATTAATATTCTAGAACATAAAGTATGGATAATTTTATCCTAAGTTATAAAGTTGGGGACAAGTGGACAAAAGTAACTTCCGATATAACAAGTGTCAAGTTGGGGACATGCATTCATATCGTGGGGAAACTTAGCTCAGAGGGGATTATTCAGGAGGGAGACCTTACAAACGAAAAATAAAGAGAGGGGGGGGAACCATGGGACTTACCATCATTTTTGACAAAGAGTTCATAGTGATTCCAAAAACACACTCAGTTATCCATTCAATGACTCCATGACCATTTCACTCATACATTCCATTATCCTTGAGACAACCATTCCACCTTTTCGAAACCTATTTCCCCGTCCCTTTTGGTTGGTGTACCTGGTTAGCTTGGAGCGAGATTGAAGAAGTGGGTTGTAAGGCCCGTGAGAAGTTCTCTAGGTGAGAGAATTGCTGGGGATTGATTTCTGTTGGTGCTAAACTGCAGCTACAACGCTTTGAGACTTTCGGTCCGGCTTGTTGCTGAAGCCTTGGAAGGGAAGTGGGGAAGCCAAGGGACTATTGAGCAGAGAAGGGGCACACTTCCTTGGGTGAGATAGGAATATGGGGAATGAGAGGATGTAGGCTGTTAGTTGAGTGAGCACCTGAGATGGAGTATTTCCTATTGTCCATGAGCCTTAGCCTAGATAGGAATCCCTTTACACTGGGTGGAGTTTAGTCCTAGCTCGGGGGTGATTCACTGTTGAGAGTGATGAATAGTGTAATCTATGGTTGGGAGGTTTGTGGACGGTCTGTAAGCAGTTGGTGACAACCTTTCTAAGATAAGTACCAATTGTATGATATATGGACATGTTGTTTTTTTATTTACATGCTCATGTTACGATTTTATCATATATGTGACTATGAATGCTTGTGTGCTTATGGGTAATTTTCTGTAAATGATGCATATCAGTAATTACTGTTATTTGTAATATAAAATTCATGTTACATATAGTAATTGTTTGTTTATGTTAGATGTAAAGATTCCGCGAGTGTGCTGTATGTATATGTTTTAGTTGCATGCAGTCTAAAGAGTAAATTTCGGTGGCATCGCTTAGTTGACTATTGGGTATGCTACTGTATGTTCTGCAGTATGGGAATGAAAGATGTTCCCTAGAGTAGCATGTCCTAGCCTGATGGCTGGGAATGTTACCGACTGGCATCAGAGCATGAGTGGTTTCTCTAGAGTGGCGTACCCTGGCCTCAGGATGGTCGAGGGGGTCATTACAGTATGGTATCGGAGCCTTAGTTCAACAATGAGCTTGGATGGACCAGAAGGGTGCAATCGAAGTGAATATTCATAGAAAAGTAACTTTGAAGTGACCAGAATTAGAGTCATAGGGTGTCCTTGGAAAAGGTTGGCGTACTGGTGTGCGTGGTAAATTTAGCACCGCACGGGAAACAGTGGCGTGCCAATGTGCACAGTAAATTGTGGTGCCACGCATAAGATTATTATGTGTATATGCACGCACTAAAATTAGCCTTGTGTGGTAAGCACACACATAGTAAGGTGCACATGGGGTGCACAAGTATTGCTTAATGCAGAGGATTTTTTTTGGTACGCGCATAAGTACGAGTATAAGTTGTTTCGCGACAGTGTATTGAGTAGTGTGCACAGATATTTAAGTGTGAAGGAATATGTTAAACTTGACATGGTGCATGCATAGGACGAAAATGCATGTAGAATATTGGTGCACAACATCAAAGTTGTGCGCAGTGGATATTGGCGCACAACTCCAGAATAGTGCGCATAAGTAGTTGGTATGACGAAGAAGAAACGTGTAGTAGATTTAGGTGCGCAGAGAAGCATTTACCTTGTAATATTGCTATGCACGATAATATAAATGAACATGTCAAGTTAATGCGTGCAAAATCGCTTGGAATGAAAGGAGTCTGAGTTTAAATTGCATAATAATAAAAGAAAAATAAACACATAACCACATTGAAGCATTAATTAAAAAGAATTTTGAAATTTAATTTCTTCCGATTTAGACAGATGAAAATAAAGTATAAGATTACAAGAAAAAAAAAATTATTATAAAATAAAACAAGGGTCATAACATCACCAAATAGAAATTGTAATAAAATAGTCTAAAATCCGTTTCTGTATTTATATAATCATATTAATCACAAAATTACAAAAGGGTGATGACAACAGTTAGTCTTTTGTAAAAAGGGCCATTGAAGAATAAGCCTATCATCTCTGGTACTCTTTACCTCCGCTACTGGCTGTTCAAAATTTGCTGAGACATGCTATCTTAGTTGAAGACTTACTTCAGCTTAGCGATCTCCACATTTAAAGAGGATTCTAACCATATCGGTTTATTTTCTCCAACACTTTCGACCACTTTAACCGTAGATTCCTCCTTCTTATGCCGCTTACTCCTTTTCTTCTTAGCGGCTGGCCTTTTGATGACTAAATCCTTTATAGTGGGATTCATCCTGACTTCCAATCGCGAGTCTATAAGGTGCGCAAGAACCCTTTCCTCCTTATTCTCTAGAAGGTGTGCAAGAACCCTTTCCTCCTTATTCGCAGGAAAGCCTAACATGTTGCTCGAATAACCAGTCTCACTTGAATTATCTTTGTCCATGTATCTCGTGTTGGGGATACCGGAATTTGTCTTTACAGAGAGCAGGAAGTCGAGTAGCTTGAAGATTACTATGGTTATGGATACACATATATCTTCATACTTGGGGAGTGGTAATTATAGAACTCCATTTATGAAGCGCAGATAGATTACATACAAGAGTGTTGGGTTGCCATGCTCGGCCAATCCATTTAGAATGATTAGATTTTGAGTTTGTTACATGGTGATGTTCAACTGACATCACATGGCTACGAAGTACCGAACAAATGGAACAGGGTGATTTGACTAGCTGTCCCCCACTCCATGAGTGGTGGATTTGACATATTGAGACATGTGATACCGTGTCTTGTCGAAAGTTGTTTCGAAAATACCACCTTCTTGCGCAAGTGTATCTCTAAAGACACTGGACGTCAGTGTTCTCGAGACTTGGGTCTTATATAGAATTGTCGTCGTGATAACACCAGGAAACTAGGAGTGATAATGTTGATGTGTATGTTGAATCAAATTGGTGCATATTCTCATGAACTACTGATTGGTTAGTTTGATTAATTTCGATGGCTACACATTTTTCATTTTGCATAATTAACAACAACTCGGTCAGGACAGACCAGTGCAGAGTCTGTAGGAATGGAATAGGCATAGGAGAATTACAGTCATCCAGAGAAGAGAAGAGGGATGGATGTCCATTTGGGCATGGAAGGAACAAACTCCAATGGACATGGAGAAGAAAGGAATGAAGATATGAATATGGATGAGACCATTAAGAATTTGTAGAAGGATGTCCAAAGACATAAAGATGATAATGAAAGGCTTATGAAAGCCAAAGAGCAACAAGATGAATTCAACATGAAGCTATTGGAAGGTTTGAATAGAATAGAAAAGAAATTGGTTAAGGAGAGTGAGTCAAGTAGATATGAGAGTCACAAATATTCAGAGGAGAAGAGAGAAGTAAAAAGTGCTAGTAGGCATCACCATCATTCCCATAGGCATTCCCATAAGAGAGCAGGAAACAACTCAAGTCTATCCCTTGTCAGAAGGTATAAGAGATATGGGGTGGATGAGCTGCGAGGAGAAATGAACAAAATCAAACCTCCTACATTTGATGGTGAACACAAGAAGGATTAAGATGCCGAAACATGGTTGCTAGGCATGAGGAAGTATTTTCAATTGCATAATTATTCTTCTTATGCTGAAGGTAGAATCACTATCTATCAACTTAAAGGAAAGGCCTCCATGTGGTGGGATCAACTTGTTCAGGTACAACACATTGTAGAGAAAAGTGTTGGAGAGAATTCAAGAAGTATTTTGAGAAGAAATACTTGACCAAGAGATACTATGACAAGAAAATGAAAAAGTTCTTTGAACTTAAGCTTGGAAGTATGACCATAGATGAATATGAGAGAAGGTTTCTGGAACTGTTGAAGTATGTCTCTTTCATTAAGGATGAGATAGTCAATATTCAATGATACTTAAGTGGATTTCCATCGTTCACCAGTGAAAAAATACAATATGATGATCCCAAGACATTAGAAGAAACCATTAGAAGAGCTAAATTCTTATATGACTAGCAAAAATCAAGACCAACTTTCCAAAAGGCTTGGGAAGACAATAAGAAATTCAAGATGGATCAGAGGAAGAAGGGAGGTAAGACACCATTCTTTAGAAATAATCCACAATGGCAGAAAATGCATAAGGAAACCAGAGTGATTGACATAGGGAGTCAAGGGCCAAGACAACTACCTATGCAATGTTGGGGTTGTAAAGGAGACCATAGGTTCAGAGATTGTCCTCACAGAGGAGAAAAAGGTAGGACTATTCACAATGTACAACGAGCTGAGATAGTGAGGACATGGGAAGAAATATGCCAAGGATTTATGCAACCCTGGACAACAAGCAAACAGAGTAGCAGTCCCACATGATTGAAGTGGAAGGTATTATCAACAACCAAACCCTTGCTATTTTAATTGATTCAGGAGCTAACAATAGTTATATAGACCCAAATACGGTGGAAAGTTTTCATTTACCAAGAAGCAAGCATGGGAAATCTTGGTTGGTGCAACTGGCTATAGGAGCCGGGAGAAAAGTTAATGAGATGGTAAAGTCTTTCCTCATAGACATGAATGGACTAAATACCAGGATAGATTTGAACATCTAATCCTTAGGTTCCTATGACTGTTTAATTGGTATGGATTGGTTGGACCCACATCATGCTCTATTGGATTGTCATAACAAGGCATTCCCTTTCTTGGATGAAAAAGGAAACCAAAGGAAAGTGCAGGGAATTCCCAGGGCAGTAACCATTGGGGAAATTTCAGCATTACAATTGAAGAAATGTTATAGAAGAGGATGTCAAATATTTGCAGCTCATATGGAGGAGACACCTGAAGACAAGGTGCCAAATTTGGAGGATTATCCAGGCCTGAAATATTTTGAGGATGTATTCAAGGAAGTACCAGGACTACCCCCAAGGAGAGACATTGATTTATCTATAGATTTGATGCCTGGAGTAGCGCCAGTATCAAAGACTCCTTACAAGATGAGTACACCAGAATTGAAAGAGTTGAAAATGCAGCTTGAAGAACTTCTGAAGAAGGGGTATATACACCCAAGTGTATCACCTTGGAATTCCTCAGTATTGTTTGTGAAAAATAAAGATGGAACGTTAAGATTGTGCATTGACTTCAAACAATTGAATAAAGTGACTGTTAAGAACACATATCCTCTACCAAGGATTGATGATCTCTTTGATCAATTGAAGGATGCAAGGATATTTTCAAAGATAGATCTCAGATCAAGATACCATCAGGTAATAATTAAAGAAGAAGATATTAGCAAGACCGCCTTCAGGACAAGGTATGGTCATTATGAGTTCACAGTGGTACCATTTGGATTGTCAAATGCGCCAACTGTTTTCATGTGCTTAATGAATGGTGTTTTCCAAGAGTATTTGGACAAGTTTGTCATTGTCTTTTTGGATGACATTCTTATATATTCAAAGTCAGAGGAAGAGCATGAACTTCATTTGAGGATGGTGTTGCAAGTATTAAGGGAACATGAGTTGTATGCCAAATTGAGCAAGTGCTCATTTTATCATAAACAAATTCATTATTTGGGGCATATCATCTCAAAAGATGGGATAGCAGTGGACCCTGAGAAGGTAGAAGCCATTAGAAAATGGTCAGCACCAAAGAATATGACAGAGGTCAGATCTTTCATGGGTCTTGCAGGTTATTACAGGAGATTCATTGGAGGATTATCAAAGATAACACACACAATCACTTCCTTGCAAAGGAAAGGTATGAAGTTTCAGTGGACGATGGATTGTGAAAGGAGTTTCCAACATTTGAAACAATTATTGACAAGTGCTCCAATACTAAGGATTGCAGACCCAAATGAAGATTTCATTGTATTCATAGATGCATGTAATGAAGGAATGGGTGGAGTCCTCAATCAAAACAGATTTGTGATATGTTATGAATCAAGGAAGTTGAAAGAGCATGAAAGAAACTATGCCACTCATGATTTGGAGTTGGCAGCCATAGTGCATTCCCCGAGGAAATGGAGAGACTACCTCATGGGAAAGAGGTTTGAGCTAAGAACATACCACAATGGTTTGAAATATTTATTTGATCAGGAAAATCTAAATGCTAGACAAAGAAGATGGTTGGAATTTCTAAGTGAATATAACTTTGATATAAAGCATATCAAAGGGAAAGAAAATAAAGTGGCTGATGCACTCAGCAGAAGAGTGCATGAGCTTCATGCTACAACCATCATCATGTATCAAACTGATGTTAAAAGAAAAATTTTGGAGGCTGCAAATAGAGATCTGTAGTACAGAGAATTGGTAGCAATGCTACAGCAAGGTAAGACACCACATAAGATGGATATTTATAAGTTGGGAGTAGATGGAATACTGTTGCACAAGAACATAATTTTTATACCAAATGTCCAGGACTTGAAACGTATAATTTTGCATGAGATGTATAATGCTCCTTATGCAAGGCACCCTGGATATCAGAAAACTGTAACAATGGTCAAGAGACAATACTTTTGGCCAGGTATGAAGAGAGAAATTACATAATACATCGCTAGGTGTATGGAGTGCCAAAACGTTAAAATAGAGCATAGGTACCCAACATGATTGTTGTAACCTTTGCCCATTCCTGAATGGAAGTGGGAAGTGGTGACAATGGATTTTATTACGGGATTTCCCAGAACAGGAAAGCTACATGATTTGATTATGGTAGTTGTGGAAAATCTTACAAAAGCTACCCATTTTATTCCACTAAAAACTACTCACAAAGCAACAGATGTTGTTGATAGTTTCATGAAGGAAGTGGCACGATTGAACGAAATTCCTAAAATGATTGTATCTGACAGAGACCCGAAATTCATCTTGAATTTCTGGAAAGTATTGTTCAAAGGATTCAGAATGAATATGAACTTTAGTACAACTTATCATCCCAAGTATTATGGACAGACATAAAGAGTGAACAGGGTGATAGAAGATATGTTGAGAATGTATGTGATGGATAAACCATCGAAATGGGAAGACTACCTACACTTGGTAGAATTCTCTTATAACAATGGGTATCAGGTATCATTGAAAATGAGCCCGTTTGAATCACTTTACGACAAAAGGTGCAATACTCCAGTAAGCTAGGATAATCCAGCTGATAGAACAATATTTGGGCCAAAATTGCTCAAGGAGATGGAGGACCAAATGTTAAAAATTATGTAGAATTTGAAAGCTGCCCAAGACAGACAGAAAAGTTATGCTGATAAAAACATAATCCATAGAGAATTCAAAGTGGGTGATCATGTTTTCTTGAAAGTGAAAGCTAACAAGAGATCCCTAAAGTTGGGAAGCTACGCCAAGTTAGCAGCCAGATTTTGTGGACCATTTGAAATCCTAGAGAGGATTGGTCAAGTTGCTTATATGATTGCAATGCCTACATCTATGAATATTCATAATGTCTTCCATGTATCATTGCTAAAGAAATATATACCCATTGCTAATCATGTTATTGATTGGAATGTTATTCAGGTGGAGCAAGACGGTGCTTTCCAAGTGCATCCAGTACGCGTCCTGGATCGAAAAATTAAACAACTTAGGAATCGAGCCATAGGGATTGTAAAGGTCCAATGGACCTGGTACGGACCTGAAGACGCTACTTGGGAGCACGAGGATGAAATGAAGGAAGAATACCTGCATATTTTTGAAGAATTTTGAGAATTTTGTTGTATATGGGTACATGATGCACTGAGGGTAGTGCATAAATAAGGGGAGGGGATTGTAATATCCCTTGGTCTAAGCCAAATGTAAATATAATACAAGTATATTTAAGCTAGTGAGTTGTTTAGACATAATTTTTGTAATACACCTTTCATGGCATGGTGCGCGCATATACTGCGCAGTAAAGGGATGTAATGTACACATTTCTGAATACTGCGCGTAGTAACTAAGGTGCGCACAACCTTAAAGACATAGGATACAGTGTGCAGTAACAAAGTGCGTGTGATATTAAGGCCAACGGGCCTTTGTGTATATAATATGAATTATAGGTTGGTGAGCCAGTATTATAAGCCGAAATGCTTATGTTTTCGTATTAGGCCGGAATGCCTAGATGTCAAGGGCCAATGCACCTACTTAGTACATGAATCATGATTAACATAAAATACATCACTGCACATAGACCAACCATGATAAAATAGATGGGGGATTGAACTTCACCAGTTAGGGAAAGGGAGGGCCAAAATTCAAGGGAATATTATATTAATATTTCAGAACATAAAGTATGGATAATTTTATCCTAAGTTCTAAAGTTGGGGACAAGTGGACAAAAGTAACTTCTGATATGACAAGTTTCAAGTTGGGGACATGCATTCATATCGTGGGGAAACTTAGCTCAGAGGGGATTATTCGGGAGGGAGACCTTACGAATGAAAAACAGAGAGGGGGGGGAACCATGGGACTAACCATCATTTTTGATAGAGAGTTCACAGTGATTCCAAAAACACACTTAGTTATCCAGTCAATGAATCCATGACCATTTCACTCATACATTCCGTTATCCTTGAGACAACCATTCCACCTTTCTGAAACATGTTTCCCCATCCCTTTTGGTTGGTGTAGCTAATTAGCTTGGAGAGGGATTGAAGAAGTGGGTTGTCAAGGCCATGAGCAGTTCTCTGGGTGAGATAATTGTTGGGGATTAATTTTCATTGGTGCTAAACTGTAGCTACAACGCTCTGAGGCTTCCCATCCAACTTGTTGCTGAAGCCCTGGAAGGGAAGTGGGGCAGCCGAGGGACTGTTGAGCAGAGAAGGGACACACTTCCTTGGGTGGGACATGCATGTGGGGAATGAGAGGTTGTAGGCTGTTAGTTGAGTGAGAACCTGAGACATAGTCTTTCCTATTGTCCATGAGCCTTAGCCTGGATAGGAATCCCTTTAACCTGCGTGGATTTTAGTCCCAGCTCGACGGTGATTCACTGTTGAGAGTGATGAACAATGAAATCTATGGTTGGGATGTTCGTGGATAGTCTGTAAGAAGTTGGTGACAAAATTTCTAAGATAAGTACCAATTGTATGATATATGGATATGTTGTTTTGTTATTTACATGCCCATGTTATGATTTTATCATATATGTGACTATGAATGCTTGTGTGCTTATGGGTAATTTTCTGTAAATGATTCATATCGGTAATTACTATTATTTGTAATATAAAAGTCGTGTTAGAGATAGTAATTGTTTGTTTGTGTTAGATGTAAAGCTTCCACGAGCGTGTTGTATGTATATGTTTTAGTTGCATGCAGTCTAAAGAGTAAATTTAGGTGGCATTGCTTAGTTGACTACTAGGTATGCTACTGTATGTTCTGCAGTATGGGAATGAAAGATGTGCTCTAGAGTAGCATGCCCTGGCTTGATGGCTGGGAATGTTACTGACTGGTGTCAGAGCATGAGTGGTTTCTTTGGAGTGGTGTACCCTAGCCTCAAGATGGTCGAGGGGGTTGTTACAGTTTCACCTTAGGGAGCACCAATAATTTTTGTCAAAAATAAGGATGGAAATTTGATTCTGTGTATTGACTTTCGACAACTGAATAAATCCACTGTAAAGAACAAGTACCCTCTACCTAGAATTGATGAACTCTTTGATCAAATAAGAGGGGAAAATATATTTTCAAGTATAGACTTGATATTAGGGTACCATCATGTAAGAATCAATGAAGAATATATCAATAAGACAACCTTTAGAACCAGGTATGAGCATTATGAATTTGTAGTGGTTCTGTTTGGACTGTCCAATGCAACAACTATCTTTATGTGATTAATGAATGACATATTCATAAATTACTTGGATAAGTTTTTCATAGTATTCTTGGACGACATACTTGTCTAATCTAAGTCATAGGAAGAGCATGGAAATAACCTAAGCTTAGTGTTTCAAGTGCTCAGGGAACATCAATTGTATGGAAATATTAGTAACTGTTCTTTTTACCAAGAACAAATCCATTACTTGGGACACATTATTTCAGAGGATGGCTAACACCCAAGAATTTTTCAGAAGTCATATATTTTATGGGATAAGTTGGGTACAACATAAGATTTATAACAGGGTTCTCTAAGATTTCTCATCCCATCACTTCTTTGCAAAAGAAGGGAATTAAATTTGAATGGACATCTGAGTGTGAAGAGAACTTTAATTTGTTGAAATGACATGTCCATTTTGAGTGAGGAATCCACCCAATCCTTCCTTACATGCATCTGTACATACCACACAACTTTCATTGGGTCAACAATCCTTAAAACAGGTGCACTAGTAAGTAATTGGTTATGAGTCCAAAAATATTAAAGAACATCAGAGGAACTATCCCACACATGAATTGGAACTTACTGCCAATGTTCACACGATGAATATGTGGAGGAATTATCTCATGGGGAAGATATTTGAATTAAGAACAAACCAAAGTGGTCTGAAATATCATTTTGAACAACCAACATTGAATGCCAGGAAAACGAGATGGATGAAATTTTTAAGTGAATATGATTTTGATATCAAGCATATCAAAGGAAAAGAAAATAAAGTTGTTGATGCAATTAGAAAAAGAGTACATCTCGTGCATGCTACAACTGTTAGTATGCATTCAAAAGATTTAAAGAGCATAATTTCAGATGTTATTGTCACAGATCAACATTACCTACAAGTAAAAGAAAGCTTACAACAAGAAAATGTACAACAAAAAATTAAATAATATGAGATGGAGGAAGATGGATTACTTATGCATAGAAATAAAATTTATGTTCCTAGTTTCGAAGAGCTTAGGAATTTGGTATTAAAAGAAATGCATAATGTTCCATATGCCGGACATCCTAGTTACCACAAAACAATTGCAGCAGTAAGAAGCCAATTATTTTGGCGAGGAATGAAAAGAGATGTTGTTTATTACATTTCCAAATGTATGGAATGCGAGAGAGTGAAGACTGAGCATAGGCACCCAACGGGTTTGCTACAACCATTACCAATTCTAGAGAAGAAGTGGGAAGTGGTAACCATTGATTTTATAACTAAATTTCCCAGGATAACAAGAAAACATGATTCAATCATGGTAGTGGTTGATAAATTGACAAAGGCTTCTCATTTTGTTCCTATAAAAATGACTCATACATCAACTGATATTGCAGAAATTTACATGCGGGAATTTGATGCAGGACCATTGTCAACATGCATATGTGGCAAGACAACTCAACACCTGGGAATCAATTTGAAATCCCAATCACAGGAAGTTGCAACGAATATTTTGAAGTTTACTGAAAACCAGAAAAGATCATGTGCATGGAGATAGAATGATCACACGTGACCTGGGAGTTGCATGCCTAATCTTGAATGTAACCGAAATTAGGTAGAGGTTAGGGTTTTGTTTTTGAAAACAGACAAGTAGTTGGAGGGGAACTCTCTGGGGGGAGAGATAAATTGTATGCCCAATGAGGAAACAAGAGTAGTATTTTTGAATAGGAGGTAGAATAGGAGAAAGGAGAGAGATCCAAGACTCTGTCGAAATTTGAGCTTTTGTACACATTGTAATCAAATATTCAGATGAATATAAAATCAAATTTTCCTACATATGAATTGTCTATGTATATTTATCCATTTGAATGTTTTCATTTGTGTGTTTGTTTATGTTGTAGATGTATGCTAGTTTCCATCTGAAAGGATAGATATAATTATCTATCTGTGATTTTGATGGAACTGTTCTGGGTTCTTTAGGCCGTGCAAGGAGTGCACAATAAAACATTGGAAGTTATGGATCCAACGCAAGGAGTGTGTATCTGAAGCTCGAATCAAATTCAGGGAGGAAAATGACAGGAGGGAACACCAGGAGAGTTTACAGACTCACAAGGAGCCTCAAGGTTATTGAATACCTTGGAAGAAGAACTGTGTAGAGGAGGCACAAAGAGACAAAATTGTTGAAGATTCTATAGAGCTCTGCCAGGAGGGCATCGAGTGAGTGCAAGGAATGAACAAATGAACTATGTTTCAAGTTCAAAGAGAAAATAAGATTCACAAGAGAAGGCACTTATAGGGTTGCTAAATACTCTATGGAGCTCTGCAAGTGTGCATTGAATGAACGCAAGAAGCACGTTCTTGAACTTAAGAGAAATCAGGATTCTGGAGGAAGACCTGTGCATGGAGTGCACCAGGCCAACACTCAGATGAAGTGTTGAAAGAAAAACATATGAAGACTTAGTCAAGCACAAGAAGAGCGCATAGAGAGAATATTTTCAAGTTCGAAAGCTTAGAATAACATTGAGTTGCGAAGAAAGCACCAGAAGAATCTTTTTGAAGACACTGAAGGATCGAGTCCCTTAGAGATATAAGTAAGATAACGCTCAGAAAGGGTAGTGCCTTTGCATATAAATTCCTAACAGAAAGAGAGAAGAAGATATACTTGTTCCAAGTTCTAAATCTCAAAGTAGAGGTAACACTTAAAGAAACACAGGCAAAACTCAAAGTCATTGACACTTAGAGAATTCTTCCAAGTCTGGGAAGAATGCCAAAGCTCAGGAGGAGGAGTGACAACTATCATTAGATCAACTACAGAGGAGTGATATGGACCATCGAATCTACATCTAGATGAGAGGAGACTATCTAGGAGAAGATCATATCTGGGTCGTCAGATATTAGTGCAAGAGCCAACATTCATTGGATCCAGGTAAGGTACATGCACCTTAACCCTTTGAAAGTGCACAAGAGAGTGGACTTTGTGAAGTCATGAAGTTTTGAAATCATCGGAATCGTCCATCATTGGGGGATAGGTGGCAGAAGATCTAAGATTTCGAGGACTCAGAACTCAAAATAATTGCAAGGAGGACAGGCAAGAACCTCTTAGGCATGAAATCGTGAAGTGTGAACTCACGATTTGATCCTAGCCATCCATCAGGAAAGGACACGTGGTGGGAGTTCAACATTTTTCTGACTCATGACTCAGGGGAGTCAAAGGGTGGAGTTGTTAGAACTCGTGAGGTGCAAACTCCTGAAAGGATCACAACCATTGATCAAGTCGTAGAAATCCTGACCATCCATTATAGGGGAACACATGGCGAGAGATCAACATTTTGATGAATTGCAGAGTGAAAAGGTCAAAGGGAAGAGTTGTGAGGATTCACAAGGTGTGAACTTGAGAAAGGATCATAGTTGTTGATTGAAGAGAGAGTGTGGACTATTGATTGTCTAGGGAGATATCAGGAGTTCACAACTCAGGAAATCAGAGGTAAGAGTTCTGGGAACTCACGAAATCTGAGTTCGCAATTTGATCTGAGTCATTGGATTGAGGAGAGATCCGGACCTTTGATTCATTTCGAGGGAAGGAGATATCAAGAGTTCGGATATCGGGAGAAGGGAGGTGAGTGGTCCTCCAACTTCATGAAAGGAAAAGTCCCGATATGCGAAAAAGGAGATCAAGACTATTGGATCGTGGGGATTGTGGACCATTGATCTGGCAAGTGGAACTCACAAGTTCAAGTTTTAGAAGGACGAGCAAGTGGGCTTCATGAAATGTGAAATAGTGAAGTGCTCAGAAGGTTTGGCCCCAAGTCATAGTGAGACCCAGGTCATATGGATGGACGATAAGGGAGGAGCTAGCATGCGCTAATCCCCTATCAGGATTTCAAAGGTTGGGAGAGTCGGGGTGACTCACATGCAAAGAATCGATACATGAAATCACGAAATTCCTTTTGAGTTAGGCAAGTGGTAACATTCATGGTCGCAAGAAGGAAGGGGCTTATCTAGAGAAGAGCTAGTGCCCGATTTGTGTGGAAATTGAACAATTCTCAGGAGAGAACCCGTGACTCTCATACGACCCACGCATTTGGAGAAAGGACCTATGTAAGTGGGTTTAGGTTCTAGCATATACCCAAAGAGTCGATCTGACTCAGTTTCTTGATCGATCCTAGACCGATAGGTCACGCAACCCTTAGGAGAGAAGGGGGGTCTGCATCAAGTGGTATTAGAGTTGATTTTTGTCTGTAGATTTTAGGTGAAGGAGATAGTCTCATACCATCAAGTGGTATCAAAGTGGACTTCGCCTGTAGATTTCAAGGGAAGGAGATAGAGAAGACAGTCTGAATATGATGGGTAGTACCCAGAGATGAATTGTGTCTGCAGATTGTAGGCAAAGGTGAAAAGGTGAATAGAAATAATCTAATGACATCAAATGGTCTCAAAAGATGGAGTTTTCCTATAGAGTAGCGAGTAAAGGGAAAAGAGACATAGTACTGATGCTCTATAAATATTGTCGCAAAATGTGCAACAAATAGTAGATATCCAGTAGGGCTGAAGACAAAAAATATGGCTACTAAAGGCCATGAGCGTGGTCAAAGAGGAGACCACCAGAAGAAAAGTAAAGTATAAATCGACAAGGAACTCATTGAGATAAGAGAAATAATGGAACAACTGACATTGAAGATGTAGCAGGGGACAAAGGTACACTAGACATATGAATGGACTTTGAAGAGGAAATAAAAGTGGCCTGCCCATAAATTGTTTTCTAGAAGACAACTACAGGTACTAAGGAGGTGGATGAGGCATGATGAAAACCTTAGTGACACAGAGGAGAAAGTGATTCACATATGTGAACCAGATACTGGGAGGAATCTCGGTGATGATGAGGAGAAGAGATCGGTTAAGGATATCATAACCTGCCAGGTGGACAGTGGTGAACTTTCAAGTTGCCAGGTGGGAAATGGAAGGAGATCGGTGGATGATCTCATAGATTGCCAGGAGAGCACTGAAGAAAGTTCAGGTTGCCAGGTGGGAAATGGAGAGCTCATGAGCTTCCAGGTGAGTAGAGAGGAAATCCCATATTTCCAGGTGGGAAAGGGGAAGGAGGTGAGACTGTCTGAAAGTCTCAGGAACTTAGAGGTGAGTTCGGATAAAAAAAGAGTGATGATAGATGAAGATTCATGTGGTTTTACATACCATGTGAAGGAAGACAATGAGAAGTTAAATACTCCCATCGTAGAGGAGGAGGATCAGAGGTGCATTTTGATCATTGGGGGAATTGAGATATTCCTACCAAGTATCCCAACTAATTCCAGAGCATGTGTTGCATATGTAATGATAGAAGAAACAAATCCCACCGTGACTGTTAAAGGGGAGGAGAAGGAGTAGATACTGATGTCTGCACTGACAGAAGAAGAGGAGAATTTAGATGAATTTATCACCCATTAGGACCAA
Source organism: Picea engelmannii (assembly GCA_009831015.1). Classification (NCBI taxonomy): domain Eukaryota; kingdom Viridiplantae; phylum Streptophyta; class Pinopsida; order Pinales; family Pinaceae; genus Picea; species Picea engelmannii. The sequence goes on along the minus strand of ML784648.1, from coordinate 757,935 downwards.
GAGATGAAGATGCTGGAGGATTGGTTGAACAATCCAGAACTAGAAGATGGTTTCCAGGAGACAGTCATGAAGATTGCAGGAGAAGAAAATTCAAAATATTTGCTGAAAAATTTCAGCCTAGGAGTTGAACAGGAGATGACTGACACTGGAGCCTGCAGTAGAAGAGGAAGAAAACAACAAAGATTTTTTTGATCTATATGAGGAACTGGAAGCCCCAGAGAGAGGGGTAAATATGCAGGGCAGGCATATCCAACAGATCAATTTGGAAATAGGTGGAGGAGCATACCATCCTGGGGAGAAGCTGGAAGAATTTGGAGTTAAACCAACACAAGGAGAATTGGTAGAAGCAAATCCGTTAGAGGATGAAGCTGAGCAACAACTCAATGATGAGACTACAAAACTGGAGTCTGCAGCAGGATGGAAATCTAAGGCCATAGGAGATGAATACATCAAGGGATATCAGGCTAATCTACCCATTGATAAGGAGGAAGTGAAGTGGAGCAGTCTACAAAGTAAGGGCCAACCAGTTGAGCAGTTGGACGAGGCGATCGAAGAAATATGAAGGTTGATGTTGGGGTCAACACAAGAAACTATCAATAGGAGGAGGCTGAACAGAGAAGGACCTGCCATAGCAGCAGAGAATAAACAATAATAGCAGAAAAAAAAGAAGCAAGGGAAAGGAGCAGGTGACCAACTCCTAGAGAAAGTATGGGACCCTGGAGGATCTCAACAACATGGAAGAGGGAGCCATGAGAAGGAGCTCATGATTTTTCTAGCAGGGGAGTATGATGCAAGTGCATCGTCAGCACGCATACGTGGAGGGAAAAATCAACACTTGGGAATCAATTCAAAATCCCAATCGTAGGTAGTTGCAGTGAATCTTTTGAAGCTGGCTGAAAACCAGAAAAGATCACGCTAGTGGAGATGAAATGATCATGCATGACTTGGGAGTTGCACGCCTAATCTTGAATGTAACTAAAATTAGGTAGAGGTTAGGGTTTTGTTTTTGAAAAGAGACAAGTAGAAAGAGGGGAACTCTCTGGGGGGAGAGATACATTGTACGCCCAATGAGGTAGAAAAATTAGCATTGTTGAATAGGAGGTAGAATAGGATAAAGGAGAGAGAGCCGAGACTTTGTCGAAGTTCGAGATTTTGCACACACTGTAATCAGATATTCAGATGAATAGAAAACAAATTTTTCTTGCATATGAATTGTCTCTGTGTATTTACTCATTTGAATGTTGTCATTTGTGTGTTTGTTTATGTCGTAGATGTATGTTAGTTTCCATATGCAGGGATATATAGAATTATCTATCTATGAGTTTGCTGGAATTGTTTTGGGTTCTTTAGGATGTGCAAGGAGTGCACAACAAAATGTTGGAAGTTCTCAAGCCAACACAAGGAGTGCGTATCTAAATCTCGAATCAAATTCAAGGAGAAATGTGCCAGGAGGGCACACCAAGAGAGTTTACAGACTCATGAGGACCCTCAAGGTTACTTAATATCTTGGAAGAAGAACTGTGCAGAGGAGGCACAAAGAGAAAAAAATGTTAAAGATTCTATAGAGCTCTACCAGGAGGGCATCGTGCGAGTGCAAGGAATGAACAAAGGAAATCTGTTTCGAGTTCAAAGAGAAAATAAGTGTCACAAGAGAAGGCACTTACAGGGTTGTTGAATACTCTGTGGGGCTTCACAAGTGTGCATTGAGTGAACACAAGAAGCACGTTCTTGAACTTGAGAGTAATAAAGATTCTAGAGGAAGACATGTGAAAGGAGTGCACTAGGCCAAAACTCAGACGAAGTGTTAAAAGACAACCATCTGAATACTTAGTCAAGCACAAGAAGAGCGCACAGAGAGAACTTGTTCAAGTTCGAAAGCTTAAAAGAACATCGAGTTGCCAAGAAAGCACCAAAAGAGTCTTTTTGAGGATGCATAAGGATCGAGTCCCTTAGAGATCTGAGTAAGCTAAATCTTAGAAAGAGTAGTTCCTTTGTGCATAAAGTCATAAAAAAAGGAGAGCAGAAGACAAACTTTTTCCAAGTCCTAAAGCTCAAAGGACAGGTAGCGCTTCAAGAAACGCAGGTGAGACTCAAAGTCATTGGGCTCGTAGAAGGATAAAAGGTCGAGGCCTTTGACATTTAGAGAATTCTTCCAAGTTTGGGAAGAAAACCAAATCTTAGGAGGAGGAGTGACAACTATCGTTAGATCAGCTGGAAAGGAGTGATCTGGACAATCAAATCTATGTCCAGACGAGAGGATCATGTGCAAGAGAAGATCAGACCTAGGTCATTAGATCTAAACGCAAGGGCCAACAACCATTGGATATAGGTAAGGTGCACGCGCCTTAACCCTTTGAAAGTGCATAGGAGAGTGGACTTTACGAAGTCGCGAAGTCCCAAAATCATTGGAATTGTCCATCATCGGGGGACAGGTGGCAGCAGATCGAGGACTCAGAACTCAAAATAATTGCAAGGAGGATAGGCGAGAACCATTGAGGCATGAAATCACAAAGTGCGAACTCACAATTTGATCCTAGCCATCCATCAGGAAAGGACACGTGGTGGGAGCTCAACATTTCAGTGACTCATGTCTCAGGGGAGTCAAAGGGTGGAGTTGTTAGAAATCATGAGGTGTGAACTCACGAAAGGATCACAGTCATTGATCGAGCCACATAAATCCTGACCATCCATCGAAGGGGAACACATGGCGAGAGATCAATATTTCACTGACTCGTAGAGTGGAAAGGTCAAAGGGCAGAGTCTTCAAGATTCGCGAGGTGCTAACTCACAAAAGGATCATAGTCATTGATCAAAGAGAGAGAATGGACCGTTGATTGTCCAGGGAGATATTGGGAGTTCGCAACTCGGGAAATCATAGGTAAGAGTTCTGGGAACTTGCGAAATCCGAGTTCACAATTTGATCTAAGTCGTTGGATCGAGGAGATATATGGAATGTTGATTCATTTCAAGGGAAAGAGATATCGTGAGTTCAAATATCAGGAGAAGGGAGGTGAGCGGTCCTCCAACATCGTGAAACAAAAACTTCTGATACACGAAAAGGATATCAGGACCGTTGGATCACGGGGATTGTGGACCATTGATCTAGCAAGAGGAACTTGCAAGTTTGGGTTTCAGAAGGATGAGCAAGCAGGATTTGCGAAACATGAAATCATGAAGATATCAGAAGGTTTGGCCCTAGGTCATAGCGATGGGTCATATGGATGGAGGATAAGGGAGGAGATAGCATGCGCTGAGCCCTTGTTGGGATTTCAGAGGTCATGAGAGTCGGGGTGACTCACATGCAAAGACCCGATATGAAAAATCATGAAACACCTTTTGAGTTAGGCGATTGGTCATAGTCGTGGTCACAAGAAGGAATGGGCTTAGCCAGAGAAGAGCTAGTGCCCAGTTGGTGTGGAAGTTGAACAACGCTTAGGAGAGAACCCATGGGTCTCATACGACCTGCACATTTGGAGAAAGGACCTGTGTAAGTGGGTTTTGGGTCTAGCAAAGACCCAAAGAGTTGATCTGACTCAGTTTCTTGATTGATCCTAGACCAAGAGGTCGCACAACCCTTAGGAGAGAAGGGGGGTCTTCATCGAGATTGCTATGTTGCATGGGATGCATAAGGCAATTGTCTCAGACAAAGATACAAAGTTTACCTCAAATTTCTGGAGGGGATTGTTTAAAGAATTTGGTAAAAATATGAACTGTAGCACAACATACCATCCACATTCATATGGGTAGACAAAGAGATTCAACCAATTAATTGAAGACATGTTGAGAATGTATGTGATGGATAAGCCCTCTAAGTGGGAATATTACTTTCACTTGGTTGAGTTTTCCTATAATAATAGCTATCAAGCTTCATTGAAAATGGGCCCATTTGAATATTTGTATGGTAAGAAATGCAATACTCCAATGAGTTGGGACAACCCAGTAGATAGAGTGGTACTTGGGCCAGAATTCCTCAAGGATATGGAAGAACAGATGGTTAGAATTAAGTAGAAGTTAAAGGAAGCTCAAGATAGATATAAAATTTATGCAGATAAGAAAATAACAACTAGAGAATTTAAAGTGGGGGAGCAAGCAATTTTAAAAGTGAAGCCCAAGAAGAGCTCTTTGAAGTTGGGTACTTGTACAAAGCTAGTAGCTAGATTTTGTGGTCCATTTGAGATATTAGAGATAATAGAGATAGTTGCATACATGCTTGCATTGTATGCTTCCATGAATGTGCATAATGTATTTCATGTCTCTTTGCTAAAAACATATGTACATGATCCTAACCATGTTATTGATTGATATCTGATTCAGGTAGAGATAGAGGGAGACTTTCAGGTCTAGCCAATGTGAATATTGGACATAAAAGTCAAAATGATCTGGAATCGAGTTATAGAGATGGTAAAATTCCAATGGACCTACTACGGTCCTAAATATGTTACTTGGAAGCATGAAGATCCATGTGGGAAGAGTACACACAACGTTTTGAATAAATTTTGAAATTTTGTTTATGTTTTGTATATGCACTGAGGATAGTGCCAAAACAAGGGGGAGGGGATCTAACACCCCAGGTTTTGAGCTCCGTATTAAATAATGTATTTTTTTAATCCATGAAAGGTCAGAGTGACAAAACAATTGAAAGAGGCTAGTGTGATTAGGAAATGTAATGTTTGATCATTATTAATAATAAACACATCACCGATTGTTAGACAGACAAGGAAAAGAGTTATAGGGGGATATGATTCCACAAGAGAGGGTCCTTGAGGGGATAAGTTTTTAATTTATATTTTATTTACCCATTTTTGTTTTAATGGAGAATAACAGTTAGATGAGATTATTGTGGGGAAGGACAAGTTGTTCCTTAATTCCAAGAATTATCTAAAACCATATTTGTTCTGTGGGGGGATTGCTTCTCCTTCACTCATTCACTCATTCAATCACACATTTTTTTTTTCATTTTTCACACCTTTTACCCTGTTCTTGATAAAATCATTCTTGCACCCACTCGTCTTTCCTCATTCGTGTTTGGCTTGGGAGGGGAAAAAAAATTGTTGAACAGGAGCCATGGTGTTTTTTACTATAGAGACTATTGGTGTATTCCAACTGTGAATTAAGGCCTGTATGTCTAAGATTCTTTGGTTTGTGTTCAAATTTGCTCATAGCTGCAAATCCTGAGAGTCCCAAAACGAAGATTCTTGATCATATATATGGGAACCCTGGAAGAAGATGGGCAGCTTGAGGGACTGCATGGCATAGAAGGGGGTCCATTCTCCTGGGCTGTGCATGATGGGTAGAAGAGATATGGTATACTCTATATTTATGTGGGTGAGGAAAATCATGTGAGAGCTTAAGTGTTGACTGGTTTGGGAAGCCGAGTGACACTATGGAACCATCCTTGTGGATTCGTAGCCCTGACGTGGGGGTGACATTGTTGTTGAGATTTGTAATAGTAGTGTCTATGGTTGGGTGGAACGTCCTTTTTCTGCATCTAGTTGGTGATTCGTTTCATTAAAGATAAGTTCTCTCTATTATGGTTTTATTTACTTGTGTATTCATTCTGTTGTGTATTTATTTATCTATGAAATTTGTATCTATAATATGCATTCTTTCTGGTTATTGTTGTTCATGACATATGTATCATTTATTTATGTTATAGCATGAATATTGATCTATGCATGTGAATACGTCATGCATATTTATTATTTAAAAGTTAGATCAGAAGTCAAAAGTATTCGAGAAGTGGGCTTGAAGTGGCATAGCCCGACCTGGGGTGGCTGGGTATGTTACAATTACCTTGACATTCTAAGTCAAATCCGCCTACATTGTCTTATCACTTGTAGTGGATCTCCTCTGTGACTGAAAAATGGAAAATGATACCCTAGGTTTACACTAATCAAAGTGAATAGCTCATATGCTGATCATCCAAATAAAATGTTACCTTGAGCTTATAGAAGTCTCTACTTCAATTCCATAGTAAATACTTTGTATTGTTAGAGGGTAACATGCATATGTAGTAATGGTGGAAAGTCGTAGCTTGTCTAAACTTTTATGATGTGGATACTTATCAACCTAAAACCTTGTATAATCGAGTTTAACAACTATTTAAGATGGCGAGTCATTCCAGACATTTACTACATTATCTGATATGGTGCATACTTAGTGTCATCCTTGGGTTCCAAATTTTAATATGGTGAGTTGTGGAGACCCGAACCTAGAGGGCTCGAGCTTTGATGACAAATTTTAAATCGTTTGATAGTTAAGGTGAAATAATGGATCCAATCCACCACCATAACCATTACATGTTTTTGATAATATTTTGGTAATGAGTTATAAATTAAATTAGGGAAGTGGGTTAAAACCCATATC
>ML784648.1:715777-730469 GCA_009831015.1 Picea engelmannii | reverse complement strand
ACAACAAAATCCATAGAGATGACTTCCCATTTGGACATAGGAACATCATGTGGTTGTAGGAGGCTTGCCGGGTGATGGTGGTCGGCTTTCACTTGTTGACACTCTAGGCATTTGGCGATGAAATGGACTACATCGCACTTCATGCCTATCCAAAAGAAGAGCTTCCTCATATCTGCGTACATTTTCTTCACACTCGAATGCACACAATAAAGTGATCTATGGGCTTCCTTCAGTATGATGCTTTGAATATCCCCATTCTCAGGGATGTACATCCTTCGATATCTTAACAGTCTGTCTGTTTCCAGACTATATCCTTTATACTTTGGATCTAACTGCCTCCCACTCTGGAGGTTTGAAGTAACCTTTAAATACCAACTGTCTCTTGGGAGTTGTGTCAACACATGTTCCCTCAGATTGACCTTTAAGGTTACCAAGGAGAAGATACATGGTCTCCTACTCAAGGCATCTGCGACCACATTTTCCTTTCCCTTCATGTACAAAATACCAAAATCGTACTCACTCATAAACTCGCTCCATCGCCTTTTCCTGGCATTCAGATCTCTTTGAGTGAAGAGATGTTTTAAACTTTGATGGTCTGTTTTGAGCTCAAAGTTTCGCCCCACAAGATAGTGACTCCAAATTTTTAGAGCTAGCATTACAGCTGCCAACTCTAAATCATGAGTCACATATAACTCTTCGTGTTTCTTCAACTTCCTTGATGCATAGGATATCATTCCTCCATCCTACATTAGCATGACCCCCAGCCCTTTCTTCGAGGCATCCATGCAGACTATGAAGTCCTTTTCCATATCCGACACTCGTAGAATTGGCGCACTAGTTAGTAACCTCTTAAGCTTAATGAATGCACTGTCACACTCTACTGTCCATTCATACCTGACCCCCTTGTGTTGCAAGGTGGTGATGGGTTTCACTATTTTTGATAACCCTTCCACAAATCTTCGGTAATAACCTACTATCCCCATGAAGCTTCTCACCTCATGGGCATTTTTCGGCACTGTCCACTCCATAATGGCCTTTACCTTTTCTGGGTCCATAGAGATTCCTTCGCCAGAAATGATATGACCTAAATAGTGGATCTCTTTCTGGAAGAAGGAAAACCTCGAAAACTTCCCATACAATTTGTTCTCCCTAAGGTAGGATAACACTACCCGTAGGTGTTTCTCATGTTCTCTTTCATTCTTAGAATAGATGAGGATGTCATCTAGAAAGACTTGTACAAAACGGTCTAAGTACTTCCAGAATACGCCATTCATGAGGCTCATGAATACTGTTGGAGCATTGGTCAATCTGAAAGGTACTACAACAAACTCGTAATGTCCAAACCGAGTTCGAAAGGTAGTTTTTGGGATATCACCTTCCTTAATCCTTAACTGATGATACCCTGATCGCAAATCAATCTTTGAGAATACCGCTGCTCCTTTCATTTGATCGAGGTGGTCATCTATTCGCGGCATCGGGTACCTATTTTTCACTATAGCACGGTTCAAGTCCCTGTAGTCTATACACAGTCGTAAGGATCCATCCTTCTTCTTTACAAAAATTACCGGTGCGCCCAAGGGTGAAACACTGGGCCTTATTATCCCTAAGTCCAGTAACTCTTTCAACTGCATTTGCAATTCACAAAGTTCCGGCACTGTCATCCGATACAGAGTCTTGGAGATTGGTTCTGCACCAGGTTTTAGCTCAATAGTAAAATCAAGCTCCCTCTTAGGAGGTAGCCCTGGTAACTCGTTTGAAAAAACATCCTGAAATTCTGAAAATACTGGGTACTGATCCAATGAGGGTCCCTTCCTTTCATTCACTTCTTCCACTACATACAATCGACACCCTTGTCTCAAGCATCGCTTAACCTTCATAGTTGATATAAAGCGTAATGACACTTTTCTCTGTACACCCTGGATCTCTACTGGTCTTCCTTCATCGTCGACACAAAGCACCCTCTTTGCGAAACAATCTACCAAAGCTCGGTGAGCTGCTAACCAATCCATTCCAATGATTAGGTCATATGCTCCGAGAGCAGTGACATATACCTTCAACCTGGTAGTACACACTCCCAGGTCTACTATACAATTATCAACACTAGGTCCTACCGCTTGTTTTTCCCCTGAAGCCATATTGACTTGTTTAAAGTCATCATGCTCGTAGGCTTCCAACCCACTCTTTTCTAATGCAGATGGTGAAATGAAACTATTTGTCACACCATAATCAAACAAAATATTAACATTGATATGATTTAGCGTACTTGATGACTCCACCACCGTGGATTGATGTTCGGCCTAGCGATTATTAACCACTGCGTAAATCTGGTGGTTTCTACTTGCTCTCCCCATCAGTGCCTTTCCTTCTCTATGCACGAACCCTGATTGTAACTATGGGAAGTCACGCTGGTAATGGGGTCCTCTACACCCCCAATAGGTAACATGAGATTGAACCTATGCACTGTTATGTGAATTCCTCTGAAATGAGTTCCTTCCCCTGGAACCCCTACCCCTACTCGTTGTTCCTTGAGATGGTCATGGTCCTGTCTGCATCGTTGGCGATTAACGAGATGCTGCACTTGCTGCCATTGAAATCCCTGCAGCTACTGTCCTTGGAGTGACTTTGTTACCATATGGCAGTGGCCTTGAGCCCCCTCCCCTAGGAAATTTCCTCGGGGCCTTCCCTACAAATCCAGGACGATGCAGAAATGTCGGTCTTGTACCCTTGGTTAAGTTCATGTGTTCTTCTGCATAACGTGCATTTTCCACCGCCTCTGCTACTAAAGATGGCTTCCACATCCGCACCATAGCTCTTATCTTAGGGTTCAATTCATAGATGAAGTGCTCTGCCTGTCATTGGTCATTATCCATATACGAAACATATTTGACCAGTTCCATAAATCTGATCTCATATTCTTCTATAGTTCTTTTTCCCTGTACTAAGGCATGAAATGCCCCTACCTATTGTTACTCACAGTATGCTGGTAGATATTTCCTCCGGAACCTCTCCTCGAAAAGTTCCCAAGATACTGTGTTTGGGGTAAGGTGCAACTGTCTCTCCAGGTTGCTCCACTAGTTCAAGGCGTTGTCTCTTAGCTGAAAAATTGCGATATTTTCCTTTGAGTTGGACGCATAGTCCCTTAAGGAAAAACACCTTGTAATGCCTTCCAACCATGCTTCCATGCGTTCACTAGTGCGACCCCCGACAAACTTCGAAATTTTGATCTTCTGCAATTCTCGCATGATGTCTTCAGGTGGAGGTCCTCCCCCTGAATCCCTTGATGCTTCAGGATTACCCATTCTAGATGGTGGGGGTTCCACTTCAGTCCTTGTTGGTTGTCCCCCCTTTAAAGTCTCATTAATGGCTTCCAATGAGCACAGTACGAGGGCTAGTTTGGGTAATGGTGGTGGTGGCACTGGCGGTGTTGTGGTTCTTGCGACGACGCTCCCCTGCCTCGATTCCCTCGAGTCCTGACCATCCTGTTTGCTTTGAACTGCATCAACCAAAATTGTCAGGGTGAGTTCCAGGATGTTTCAAATTGGTGCTACTCAAACTAGAAACAGGGTTAGGCATAAGTTTTCTTTACTTGTCTGTAAACGGACATTACTCCTTTAGGGGATTGGCTAAGTTAGGGTTAAGATTAAGCGTCTAAGCTTGATTTCTTTGCCCCTATGAAAAAAAAACTATTGGTTCCCTTTCCCATTAGCTACGCTAGCCTTGCACCATACTTGCCACTTCCTATGCTTACTCTCCTAGTGCATATGTCATCTCCTTCCCGCTTGTCCTAGTCTAAGCCCTTTTAACTTTTCTCTTATAACTAAATATCCTTCGATGCTTGACTCAGGAGCTTTTCCTTGGCATGTAGTGTTAGTGTTGTCGATTGCTGCATTGAGATTTAGCGTTGACTTTGACTGGTGGAATGGAGTGGAGGGACTTGGCGCTTGGCTTGATGAGTGGTGTGTAAGGTCTCATGATCCTGACGCTTGGATAATCAGAGATTATTCTTCAGGCTAGTACCTTGCTATTATTGATAATTAAACTATTTATATGCGAATTTATTTGTAAAAGTGATATGTGTGGCACGTTGATGTTATTTCTCTTCTTAAGGCATGTCGCTTGGTGGGTGGTTTTAGGTTCAAAACCCTTGGACCTCTAAATTTTATACTTAACCCTATATTACTCAAACTTAACTAATATTTTAACTAACTTTTAATGTAGTTTAACTTTATTTTATTAAACTAATTAACTTTACTTAAACTTATTAATTAAACTTTATTAACTTCATAATTATACTTTAATTGAATCTTTGATTTGATCCTTTTTTTTTTTAAATTTATCAAATGATATATATATATATATATATTTCTAAAATGATATTTAATTAGACTTGAGATAAGTTTTCAACAATTTTTTTTTTTTTACATTATTATATCAGGGTTAAAATATTATATATATTTCAACTTAAAACAAAATAAATAATAAAAAAAACATATATATATATATATATATATATATATATATATATATATATATATAAGAAAATTTAATAAATAAATAAAATATAATATGTACAACTAAAATTAAAATTAAACCAATTTAAAAAGACTTTGTATTGGCAACGTGGGGATTGCATGCCGCCCACTTGCCCCAAGACTCTCAAGTCGGCAATGTGGGGCTTGCATGTGGCCCACGTGCCCTTCGCTCTTCTTCTGCATCGCTGTTCTCATGCAAAAGCAAGAATATTGCAACTTTAACTTTCAATTCTAACTCCGACTCGAGAGGAAGAAGGCACTTGTGCAGGGTTTTGAACTCGTGGCGGTCAAGGATGGACGTCGCTCCTTTTCTCTTGGTGCTGGTGTTGGTAATGCCCACCATCAACATAGGATGCTCTTCCAGAATTCTTAGATACACACACTCCTGAGCTTGGTCTCGGTTGTGGTCATGGGTGAAGTTTCTACACGCTCTTCAAATCCTCGACTTTCCCTTAATTTCTCATTTTCGGGGCTCCCCACCTGCAAAATCTTCTCCTCTTTGCATTCTGGTGCGTAGATTGTTTTTTTTTTTGGGTCTAATTTTCACTGGGAATCAATGCATTTAGATTTTATGTTGGCTGGTTGTTGATCTAATTTATCTACAAGTTCTTAGCTCATGGATGGTCGCTCCAATTTAACCCGATGCAGAACATATCTATCGCAGTTGTTTCATTTATGGGTATTTCATGCTTAAATAGTTTGAATTTCCATAGTGGTTGGATGTTCAGGTCTTACTTTAGGTTTATTTTTTTTTTCTGCAGAGGATATGCATTAGCCAATGCCGCCACTGCGATGCTTACAACTTAGAAGATGGAATTTATAAGGTTGTCCATGTTTACTACTAATATGCTCTTTCTTAGATCTCTTCTCTGTGTGTCTGTGTCTTGGTGTTGAAAATTGTTTGGTGGTAAAGATGTTGGTGTCTCACGCCATAAATGACACTTCAGTGGTCCCCATAAGCCTAAATAATTTGTTAGGGTCAGATGCAAGTACCAGGTATTTTGACATCAGAGTACCCTTTTTCTGCAACATTTTAGCTGGAGGAAAGTGCTTATTATCAATAGTTTGCTCTAAAAATGAGCCACAAATGTGTTGCTTGTGATATGCCTGACATATTTCATGCAATGTAATGTCTCTCGAGTTCATAGATGAAGAAACTATAATTTTTATGTTTAAAATCCTTTCTAGATCTGGAAGTAGGAGTACTGTTGTGGCAAAGCTAGCTAACAGTAAGTTAGATAGGCTCGATTTTCTTTGTATTCTAAACCAGACCTTCAATATGGCACTCCCCTGGATCAGCCCCTCACCACTTGGCCCATCACTCCTTTAACTAATACTATCAGTGTTCGTTATTCTGACCTCATCTTCTCCGCTTCTATTTCACCTTCTTCCCTTGTTCCTCCATACCGTGACCAACAGAGCGTTCGTGAGAATTTTCTCACCGTCTTCGACTATGGGAGTCTCAGAGCTGATCACCATGAGGTTGTTGTCTGTATTGTTTGTTTCAATGACTTTGTGTCGCAGGATCGAGTGCGCCGGCTTGCTAAATGTGGCCATGTTTTCCATATGAAGTGTTTGGATAAGTGGGTCGAATATGAGAACTACATTTTCCCTCTCTTAGATCTCCCATCTTTTAGACATAGGTTGAAATCATCATCATCAACTATTATAAGTCTAATTGATTGCTGTGAATTGTTAATGTAAGTCTAGTAGGATAGATTTTATGGACATTTTTCTGGCCACAAGAAAAGGCCTTTGTAATAAAAATGTATTGTGGATTTATTGACCTTTTAATCTTTGTTCTGGACTTGGGTGACACAACAATTTTTCTATATAGAGAAAGGTAATCATCTTTTATTTATTTATTTTTTTAAAACATTTTTAAACACAAAGATATGAGTTTTCAGACTTCTGTGTTAGGGTTTTCATAATTCACCAGAAGATCCACAAAGATATGTGCAAGTAGACTTCTTATCTAGGCGATTTGTTCTATTGGGTAAGATTAGGCTGTGATTTTGTGGTAGATATTTGAGAGTTTATCACAATTATCTCAGGTTTGAATCTCCTCCCCCTATTCCAGTATAGGCTTTACCTGAGAATCCTGAAACCACATCCCAGGGTTTCAATCACACCCTAGCCATTTTACCCATTGGATAGACCAATCTGGGCCCAACATCTTGTGTCCAATACTCAACCTCTTGGGCATCATCTATGTTTTCTGTTTTCACCTAAAAACCAGGCGATCAAGAGGAAGAAGCGAGCAGATCTTGATAGAGATGAAAACCCAAGGAATTAAGAGGAGGATGCTTGCAGATCTTAACAGAGATGTCAAGGGACAACGCAATCAGCCACCATCCTCTCAATGTGGTATTTGGTGCAAAAATAACCGAGGTGCAACTACATTACATTTGGCTGCTAATAGAGACGATATTGAGGTACAACACTATTATTCTATTTATATCGCATCTGCTATATAATTTCTTTATTTCTTTCATGGAGATGCATGTCAGTGGATAAAATAAAATCATGTTTATGTATTTGTGGGAAACCTTATTTGAATCTCTACGCTCCAAGGAAACATATTGTAACAACCCTAGTTGTATTCATATTTCACTTGTTTTACTTTGGTAGATTTGTTTTTACATTTTCAATATGTATTTCATTTATTTTTATATTTGTGTTAAAATTTCTGTGTTTGGTTTGCAGGCTAGGCGGAGCTGGAGCTAGAGATTGGAGCTTTGGCCCTCAGGCCCAGATTTCAAACAAAAGCTCTGATACCATGTGTAGTGACTTAAAATAAAAATTTGATATAAATCATTTCAATTGCACGAATAGATTAATCACCAGAACATATAAATTTAATTAAGCTAAACATATTAGCTTACAGACAACCTCATAATACATCATCTTCCTTAAATTTCATAAAAACAAATACATAAATAAACATACCTAGGTCTGATGCTAACCCTTTGCTTTCCACTTGCCTTGTTGACCGCTGCTAAACTATGTAAACACTACCCAAAACCTTGTTCCACCCTGCCAACAAGGAAAACTTCCTAGCTCTAGGATATCATATGGATATCTTGGCCCCCATGCCCAAAACCTCCAGCAAACCAGTGCCTTTACTGATCCAATCCGACTACAGAACTCAACTCTCCTCTGTGCAATCCGTGCAATCCAAGAGATACCTTCCCCCAAAAATTTCTCATAGAATGGTCATCCCCCTTCGTAAACCTCCTCCCCCCCCATATCCTTCCTTCACCGCCTCTTTCATTTACTTCCTTACCTACCCATTTATTACCTTATCCCCTTATAATCAATATCTTATCCCTTATAATTAATATCTTATCCCTTTCCGTGTATGTAACCTTTTTAATTTAAACAATATAACTTATTATCCCTTTTAAATTTAATACCCATGTTATTGAATATAATAGGTAGTTAATTAATTAATTAATTAATTAATTAATCAAAATTATAACCTTTAATTAATTAATAAATACTTAATTAATATCATTAGACTAATCGTTGTTTAGTTATTAACATGTCAGGAAAATTTAATTACCTAATAAATCTTTTACTTAATAATCCCTAAGTATATATTCTACCAGGGTTGTTACACTTTTCCCAATTGGGAAATATCAAAATAGGTGTTGTGCTAAGATTTTCCTTCAGGATGTCAAATGCTCGATCATACTTTGGTGTCCAATGGAACAATTCAGACTTCTTTAGTAGATTTTATTGGGGTGTAGTAATAGTCACATACCTTCTAATGAAATTGTGATAGTACTCTGTGTGCCCCAACATTGAGTGCAACTGCTAAGCACTCGTAGGAGGTGGCATATTCAAAATGAACGCAACTTTGGCTGGGTCCACCAACACTCCTTCTCGAGATACTATGTGGCCTAACAAATTTCCATGTGGCACACATAAGATACACTTTCTGAGGTTTAAATATATCTACATGTCCCTACACCAATCAAACATTAGTCGTAGTAGCACCACATGTTCTTTCAATAGACTGTACATCATCCAGTCATCCATATAAACTTAAATAAATTTATGAATGAATTCTTGAAAGGATGCTATCAAAATCTAGGAAAAAACTGCAGGTGCATTCTTTAGACCAAAAGGCATCACATTATATGCAAATGACCCCCATTCTGTTATGAATGCGGTATTATTTTTGTCTTCTTCAGTAATTCTTACTTGGTGACACCCTGCAAATCCATCCGTAAATAAGTGAGACTCTTTCTCCGCAAACTGTTCTAGCACCTCGCCAATAAAAGGTATGGGAAAAGGGTCATGCACATAGGAAGAGTTAAGGATTCTGTATTCTACACATACCCTAATGTCCTATGTACCTTTCTTTCTCTGTATTGCTATGGGGTTAACCCACTCCACTTCTTCAACTGGAAAAATCAGTCTGATCTCAAGCATCTTGTCTATTTCCCTCTTAACCTTCTCTTTCACCCTAGAGATAATATGATATGGTATATTCCTTACAGGTTTTGATCCTAGTTTTAGTTCAATCTTCATCTCTCCCATAGCTCCTTTTATCCCTTTTAGCCTTGAAAATGTCTTTGGGAACAAGTCCTCATACTCCCGCAATAGGCTATGTATTTCCTGGCTGGTTTGCTCATCCCAATAATCTCCTATAACAACTATCTTGGGTTTCTTGGTAGTTCCTATGTTGAATTTTCGCAACTTCAATGGGTTATTATAAGAGCTATCAGTCTGACTGGGAAACGTGTTTTGGATTTCTCTACTCCCTTCTGTTTCCTCAATTGATAAATTTCTCAGTTCTTCTAACTCATCAGGGTCTTCCAAATCCTTCTCGGTTTTCTAGCATTCTAGGGGTGTCTTATCTATGTCCAAGTGAAGGTTAGACTGAATAATTTGACTATGATTTCCACATACCACTAGGTCTGATTTCTATTTACAACCATCGGTAAAAATAATTTCTTTAATTCTTTGCAGGACTATCGTAAGCTCAGGGTACTTACTTGTGAAAGTGAATTCCTTGCAAAATTGATCTACTAAAGTTTTCCAACTGCTGGTATACATTATGGTCTCTTCATGGATGTACCAGGAAATTGGTATCAGACCTAGCAAATGGGGAAATATCTGAACCCACAAGTGAGATGGTATTCCCACAACTTTCCACTACCTTACACATTGTTTGATATGTGTTTTAGGATCCTACTGTCCATCAAATAGTTGCACAGCTTGAAAATCCATATGCATCTCTGATTTCAGTTGCTCCTTATCTTGAAATCAACACTGGGTAGCATGATTCACATCATCCCAGTTCTTAATTACTGCTTTATGACTATCCCACCACCTGGCAGAGGTGTCTTCCAATGCTAAGTCCAGAACTATGATCCTTTGATATTTTGATATCTTTTCTTCCATTCTAACTAGAAATATTCCAAGGTCTGAGGTACCATTATATGTCATATGTTATATGACCTAGGTTCCAATCCATCTCATTTCTTTGAAAGTTGCGCATTATCTTGAAAATATTTCATATGTACCCTTTTGCCAACTATCAAATGCTAGTTCTGAATCTCCATCAGCTGATTGTATGCTCCTCCAACTTACTGATCCATCATCCGTAGGATTGATGTAGTCTTCTCTCCTCTTGGTTGTTACTGTGTATAATTGATCTAGATCCTCTCCTTCCATATCGTTGTCCGTTGGCTCCGTGTATTGAGGGCCTACATACAGATCCAAGGGATAAACTACTTTTATTCCATCTACTTCAAATGTCATAGTGTCTCTATTTAGGTCAATAACCACATAGTTATCATAAGACCAATCAATAACAAGTAGTGCAGGATAAGGGTCCTTATCCCCCATGATTTTGATCACCTCAAAATCAGCTAAAATGTTTACTCCCACAACATCTATCTCCACATTCTCTAGCCTTCCTATTGGGAAAATGAAGTACTGATTGGAAATTTTCAATTGGATTGGGGAATATATCAATTGTGGTTTCCCTAAAGCTTCCCAAGTCTTTTTAGGAAATATATTAACATCAGAGCCTAGATCTAACATAACACCCTTAATCTCAAACTCATCTAGCTCGGTTGTTAGTCTAAACTCTTTCCTAGTCCATACTTTCATCCTTTTCACTCTCTGAGTGTTTTTCTTAGGAAGATTAGACATTATTCTAGCTCCTGGGGATTCCTCCATTACTAGGACTAAATATAGGGTATTGCACAACTTTTCTATCCGCTAGTCATTCCCAAGAATATCATAAAATAACTGAAACCAAAGGTCAACTACATTTTGCGACTGCTCCAGTTATCTTATCAGGATTATGGGGTGCAGGGGGTGAAGTAGGGAATTGCACAATTTCAGGATAAGTAGTGGGATGAGGGAGGTTTTCTTTCATTTCAGGGCTAGGGATACTTTGTAATACTTCTATTTCATTTTTAAGGAATAACTTCTGTTTCATAGGGTCATACTTGTCCTCCTTATGTGTTGCTTTCTGGATCTTAGCTAGATTATCAACATTTGTGCCATTCCTTGCTCCTCCTCGAGTAATGATATTAATGTTGGGTATTTTTACTTTGATGAACTTATTTATCTCTAAATCGATGAAGTTTTCTCCTCTTTGACATGCCCGATATTCCCATTTCGCAATTATCTCTGGGCAGTATTTAGTTGCGTGCCCATTGGTTCTGTAGTGTGAGCACCATGGTTGTCTCGATTGAGGACAATCCCTAGCCATGTGACCTTTCTCATCACAATTGTAACATCTACTTGGTCCTCTTCCCCTGGTTCTTCCTCCTTTGAAGTCTCCTCCTACTCCACCTCCTCGGCCTCTTCTCAGTCCTTGAGGGGTTTCATTCACCTTGAATAATGTTCGATCCAATTTGTTTGCAAGTGCATCCAGTGATCTACACTAATTCATAGCATGTGTGGTAGATGCACATAAATCACAGTGTATAGTGTTCGATACTGTAGAATACTTCTGAATAATAGGGAACTTCCTTGGCGCATGCCCATGAATGTGGAATATCTCGCAAAACTTAGTTGACGGTGATGCTTGATTATCTGAAAAGGCATGATATGGGGTTGGGGTATGGAATGGTAAATTCACATATACTTGCGGAACTCCTCCTATGGATCCTGATGAGGGTCCCATCATATTGTGAGGAGGTCCCATTCCCCTCATACGTGGACATTCATTCTCAATATTTCCTGTGTAGCATCCGATATACCAGACTTGAGGTTGTCCTGGTCTGGGTATCGTAAATTCTTGAATTTTCTCTATTAGTGCTGATATTTGTCCTTGTAGTTGTGACAAATTTGCATCTGTTGGTGGTATGGTCACCCTTAGGCTCCATGAATATCCTTCCATGGATTCAATCTTCATTGATTGTTCCAAGGAATTTTTCAAGGAGTCTATTTGCTGTTGTGTTAACAAAATTCATGTCATAGGTAACAATCCATGGATATACCATTCTCTCTAATGATCTTCATGAATTGGATGCACTAGCCTCCCAATGGAATCCTTAAAATTTTGACTATATTCCCAAGATGATTCTCCTTCCCTCTGCTAAATATCACACAACTTATACAAATCTCGTTGTTTCGACTGTGGCAACTTAAACTTTGCTATTTATTTTTTTCGAACTTGGCCAAGTGTGAACACCTGTTGTTGCGCTCCTCCTGGCTCAATAGATTTAATGTACCATTTGAGAGAATGAATTCTCAAGGTAGTCTGGAATTCAATAGGTTTGTTTGTATATATAGTCCCTCTGGACCTCCAAATCGCTTCACACATAAACTAATGTTGCTCAACATCATCTTCTCCTTTACCCCAAAATTCTGGGTATTGAGCGATCGAGCCTCCCTCATTTCCATCCATTGCTGATATTACTTCTCCTATCAAATTAAACCCTAACGGTCCTGGGTGCGATATACTAGGGTATCCCAATATCCTCCGAGTACTCATAGTCATCGACTGTGACTGATTAACTAACTGAATTGAAATAGGAATAACATAAGAACATAGTATAGGATTTACCACTGGTATAAAAGACACTTGGGCGACGAGTGATTCGGGGCTGGTTCCACTGGCTTCTGGGAGGGTTTATTTGATCTAGGGAGTCTCGTTCTCATCCTATAGGGCGGTCTCTTTGGCCGGGCTCCCGATATTTCTTGGTATTAGGGATAAATCTTCTCTTTATTCTACAAGATCCATGCCAACTTGATCTTCTCTTGCTTCTACACATTCTTCTTCCTGTCCACCCTCCTCGGGACTTCTTTCTCTTTGCGCTTCTCTCTCACTTAGTCTTTGACTGGCCAATATTTCTTGTCTTCTCATCTTCCAAAACTCTTCCTCCTTTCCTTCATCAACTTATCCTAGTCTGGGTTCCTTCCTCAACCCCTTAGACTACTTCATTGCTTTCTTTATCTTACCGTGCCACCACTTTTCAACTATGGTAGCTCTTTTCGATGCTCGCTCATTCCTTGCGTCTATTTCTTGATGCCCCCCATTTATCAAAGAACCCTCTCCCCTTTCTCAGGCCATGATCCCACCCCAAGTCACCCCACCCTAAGAGTGGGTGTTTAGGCTATCATCTCAGTCGGGGAATGGTCAACATCCCCTCCTCCATCAAGAAAACCTTAATCCACAGGGGGTTTCTCTTTGTAGCCTTCCCCATGCTTCTTTCTTGAAATTCGCTTATTCCCTTGAAAAATACTAGTGGTTCTCAATTGCAAACTCGATAATGTATCCTTCTAGAGTCGTATTGACCCAAAAATCAACCGCTCACATTAGCAGACGATCCAGCTGATGAAGTGCTACAATATTTTCTATATCCCAAGTACAGGTCTTCTTGACCCATTCTTGGAATTCTGGAGCTTATTGGAGCCTCTCTATCCAATGGAATAGTTCTTCTAAATGTTTAACCCAAAATATCTCGTATTGGTCGCTTGATCTTTCTAAGTAAAATATAACCTCTCTTGTATATTTCATAGATTTACCTTGCAACTCTTCTTCTTTCGATATGAAGGCATCGCAATTTCCATCCCACCACTAGTGAATATCAGATCGGTAGACCCGCAAAAGAATCCTCCCTACAGGTTCCCTCTTGAAACAGGTCCCGACAATGAGACCATTTTGTTGGTGCAAAATTTATCAGACCATGTTCCTTCTCAGGTTACCAAAAAAAGGTACCGAGGTTGTAATGCCCAAATATATATATATATATATATATATATATATATATATATATATATCTAAACATTGTTATCCTCACAAGAAATTATTTCTTAACTAAAACAATATCTATTCAGCACAATATCGATCTTCATACCAGCAACTTCAACAATTTAGATTCATCAAATATTAACGAATTCATAGCAGAATAAATAAATGCATAATTCAACAGGGTACCTGGTTCTGATGATATTTCCGCTGCCAGCTGCTTGTTGCTGCTGCTCTCCTACTACCTGCTACACAACCCAGTCCTGTTGCAAACACATAAAAATTGCCCAAAACTATTGTCCACCCTGCCAACTAGGAAAACAACCTAGCTCCAGGATATCTACGGATATCCTGGCCCTCCGATCCCAAAACCTCTAGCAACCCCAGTCCACTGTGTCAATCCCAAACACAAAATTCCTCCATGGTCCAATACTCAGAGTTCTCCCCAAAAAAATCATGGCTTCCTTCCCGTCGAATTCCCTCCTCCAACTCCTTCCTTCCTTCCTTATCCCTCCCTTCACCGACACTCCTTCCTCCATTAAATTCCTCATCCCTTCATTTAATTACCCTTATCCATTCATTAATTCTCTTATCTTCTCAGGATCCTTATGTGATCCCTTCTTGTATACGTAACTTGATTAAATGTTATATTTTATTCTCACTTTTAATTTAATACTTTATTAATTAATGAATTAATTAATAATTAAATCAATCATTAACCATATTGATTAAAGAGTTAATTATACTTAAATTAATCATAATCAATAATAATTAATAAATAATAAATAATCAGTTAAGGTTATTTTAATAAATAATTATAGTTTAGCTAATCTTTTAGGATTACATTATTAAATTAATTATAATTTATAATCAAGGGTCATTACATACACCCACCCTTCAGGAAACTTCGTCCCGAAGTTAAGGTATCTTATGG
>ML784648.1:677576-709165 GCA_009831015.1 Picea engelmannii | reverse complement strand
ACAAGCAATTATTTCTTAACTAAAACAATATCTATTCATCACAATATCGATCTTCATACCAGCAACTTCAAAAATTTAGATTCATCAAATATTAACGAATTCATAGCAGAATAAATAAATGCATAATTCAACAGGGTACCTAGTTCTGATGCTATTTCTGCTACCAACTGCTTGCTGCTGCTGCTCTCCTGCTACCTGCTACACAACCCAGTCCTGTTGCAAACACAGAAAAATTGCCCAAAAATATTGTCCACCCTGCCAACTAGGAAAACAACCTAGCTCCAGGATATCTACGGATATCCTGGCCCTTCGAGCCCAAAACCTCTAGCAACCCCAGTCCACTGTGTCAATCCCAAACACAAAATTCCTCCCTGGTCTAATACTTAGAGTTCTCCCCAAAAAAATCATGGCTTCCTTCCCATCGAATGCCCTCCTCCAACTCCTTCCTTCCTTCCTTATCCCTCCCTTCACCGACACTCCTTCCTCCATTAAATTCCTTATCCCTTCATTTAATTACCCTTATCCATTCATTAATTCTCTTATCTTCTCAGGATCCTTATGTGATCCCTTCTTGTATACGTAAATTGATTAAATGTTATATTTTATTCTCACTTTTAATTTAATACTTTATTAATTAATGAATTAATTAATAGTTAAATCAATAATTAACCATATTGATTAAAGAGTTAATTATACTTAAATGAATCATAATCAAGAATAATTAATTAATAATAAATAATTAGTTAAGGTTATTTTAATAAATAATTATAGTTTAGCTAATCTTTTAGGATTACATTATTAAATTAATTATAATTTATAATCAAGGGTCGTTACAGAGGTAGTCTAGAGCGCTGGAATTTTCATCTTCCTTGAAGGGAAGAAGTCTCACCCGAGGTGAAACCAAGACAAAGAAAATAGGGAAGGGTAAGAAGAATGCTTAGACAAATCCATACAGTCTTATGATCTCTATAGGCTTGTGCAAGAAATATTAAACTCATAACTGTGTAAACATTCCTAACTCAGATTAAAGGAAACAGAGTTGTGTTCCATCCATAAAGAAACTATATCCCATTAATTAGATCTGACATAAAGATAATATGAAACAACATTAAGACAAACTGAAGCTAAATAGACATTGTAATTTCAAAATTTGAATCTCTCCTTGTATTAACTTCATAATGATCTTCTCCATTACATAAAATTCTTCTCAGATACAGACTCAACTTGGCCATGCAAAATCTTAACAACAACCTCTATTACTAAGAGACAAGGTTAACCCAAAACTCTTGCTCTTTTACCAATACAACTAGACATGACTCTTTTACATACTTGGTCTGGTTTCCGAAACCCAAACTCTAGAATCATAGCTAACATCTACCCAAAATGGTCAATAATACATAACTCGAACTCATTTCAACAACCTATAATTCATAATCATAATTGACACCAACCCAAAATCAACAAATAATAATCAACCTAAAATCCAACCAATCAACCCTTTACAATCGTATTCATGCCATCTATATAAGCCAACTGGGATTTTTGGGTTTGGGACTTCGCATGATTTCTTGTTCTTGTTCTGTTGCAACTTCTTTCTCCATGTTGGTGTTTCACTATCCTTCCTTCCAACCGTTTTCAATTTCTTTCCTTGTTCTGCTCCTCTGTGACTTGTACAACTTTTGTTTGACCAAAATTGTAATTGCATCATCCCTTGCACAACTTCTAACAAAAAAATGAAGGGCCCAACACTAATCAATGAAACTTCACCGGTACCTCCCATCCAAGGCTATGGTTACTCTTATTCCCCCTTAGCCCCCTGAGCCACAAAGGGGCCACAGATAAGAAACCAACAAAATAATCTCCAAGTCTTGCCTCGTAAGGAAGATCTTCCACTCTTTCCACAAGCTTGGTATCCAAAATATCACAAGTAAAACAAAGTCCACAAAATTTTGGCATCATAACATTACCAAGAATAAGTGAGATCCAATTCCCTTCTACCACAATTGTTTTATAAAAAACTTATCTATGACACATGTCCTTATGCACAATTAATTATCTTGTTAATTAATTTAATTAGTATTATTCATCCACACACTTGTCACCCTCTCCCCAGATTTCAAAAGTAATTACCATTTTTATTTTATTTAAAAAACCAATTTTCCTCACATTCCCCAATGTGTTCATATTTTCTCTCTTAGTTGTCCGTTTGTTCCCCAAATTCTCATTTAATGAGTGTCCCCTAACTATATCTTAGTTAGAGTTGGATTATGAGTCTTCTTTAAGTTAGACTTTAGTGGTAGCTTGACTCAAGATACTTATTCTATGTGTAAACCTATTCTCTCATGTTTTATTTCTTTCAATTTTAAAACCCTTTTTATTTGTTTCATGCACACATGTGCATTTTATCCAACCTTTAAATTTTAATCCCCTTTTTCCTAGAGTTTGATTTTATCTCAATTATTTTAATTTATTTAATATTTTTAATTAGTCCCTTGATTAAAATTAAAATCAAACTTAGTATTAGACTCTTCTTAGGCTTCTAAGATTATAATTTACTGATTAATTAATTATTTTATTATAACAGAATGTTTTCTAGGCCACCTAGATTTATTGGCTCATGTTTAATTACACGACGTGCCTTTCAAGATGCACTTCCATGCTCCAGAGTGCCACTCTCCTTTGAATTTTTTTGGGAGTTTGTCCAATCCTTGGAGTCAATACTCCACTCGGTCGACCTTCTGAGAGACTAAGGGATTCTAAGGAATAAGGACTTTGCCTTATTACGTTCCCCTTATAAATATCCATTAGCGACTGTCTCAGTCCTCCCTCATGACACCGTGGACCTATTGAACTAGGTAATCAATAAGCTACAGTTCATACCACGATGGGAGTGCTAGTAGGCTGTGACAGAGATGCTGCCACATCTCTCCCTCAAATGTTTAGTTTTTGTGCATAGCCCCTTTACTTCATATGTGAGTCGAATTAGAAAGCATCGTCAAGCCTACATCCACTAAAAAAAACAGTGTCAATAATCCATATACATAAATCATAATGTAATCAATCATATGTCACAAGTGCATAAAATGAAATACTCAAACAAATATAATCCACTCCTTGACTCAATCTGGAGTCCAAGGAAGTTCATTGATGCCATCAACATCCATAACCTATCATGTGTCCTGCACACTCAGGAAAATTCATCAATATCATATGCCAATACATATACATCAAAATAACAATAAGTCACAACATATCATCATCATCATACATAACCCATCATCGAAACAAAATCATAATATACCATAACTGGATCACTTGCATGCAAATGTCCTCAAAGAATATGTCAATAAAAGTGGGCTCAATAGAGAGGGATGTTACATACACCCCCTTTTTTTTAAACTTCATCACAAATTTTGTACAGTACATAAATGCAAGTAAACAAATGTATTAGAGATATATTTACATATCTAATCTATCAAACAAGTAAGGAAACTGCTGACGCATCTCATACGCGTTCTCCCAGGTAGTCGAGTGTGGACTATAGTTGTCCCATTGGACCTTGACCTAATCCATGGTACATAATGTGGATTAGATCTGCCATGAGAGAACCCTTTTCTGACACTTGCAATGAATTCATGCCAATAACATGTGACATATCACTAACATAATGTTGTAAAACAGATACATGAAATACATCATGCATATGCCTCAAAGAATCATGCAAGGCTAGTCGATAAGCCACGGGTCCCTTCTTTTCCACAACCTCAAAAGGTCCCACAAATCTAGGAGAGAGTTTGTTACCCCTTCCAAACTTGATCGAAATCTTGTGCAGTTTTACTCGCAAGAAAACTTTGTTTCCAACTTCATAATTGTGGTCAACACAATGCACATCAACATATCTCTTCTGTCAATCCTACATTTCTTTCATCCTTTGTTTTATCGATTGCATATTTTCTTCCATTTCTCATATCTCTTTAGGTCCCACCAAGACCCTATCCTCAAGTCGATCCCAACTCAATGACGTCTGACACAGTCACCCGTAAAGAAACTCAAATGATGCCATCTTAATCGTACATTGGTAATTGTTGTTGTATGCAAATTATACTAATGGAAACAAGTCTTCCCAACGTTTTTTTTGGTCCATTACATACATACACAACATATCCTCCAAAATATGGTTCATTCTTTTTGTTTGTCTGTCTGTCTCTGGTTGATATGATGTACTAAATTTTAGTTGTGTTCCTAAGGCCTCTTGGAAATTGGTCCAAAACTGTCCTGTAAACATCAATCCCCAATTGGATATGATCCTTCTTGGTACACCATGTAATTCACAATCTTGCTAACAAAAATTGTAGCTATGTCTGGTGCCTGATATGTCATACGCACTGGAATAAAGTGTGCACTCTTCGTCAAAGAGTCTACTAACACAAAATAAAATCATGTCTCCTTGCCGTCAGTGACAATCCCATAATAAAATTCATCGAAATGACCTCCCATTTCGATTCAGGAATAACGTGTGGCTGTAATAATACTGTTGGATATACATGTTCAACGTTCACTTGATGACATTCTAGACATATCTCCATGTAACTCACTATGTCTGATTTCATTCCCTTCCAAAAGAATAAAGGCTTAAGTTCTTCCTTCATCTTCGTAACTCCCGGATGAGCCATGTACACTGCTTGATGCACTTCATTCAAGATCAAACTTATTTATTTTTCATTAGGCGATACGTAAATTATATCATTAAATCTCAACAATATGTCATTTTCCAATGAGTAACCTTCAAAATTCGATACCATCATGATATTTTGTCCAATATTATCCTTAACTTCTTTATACTAGTCATCATCTATCTATAAAGTTTGAATATTTTCTTGAAGATTCATCTTAAGAGGTATTACCGAGAATATGTGTGGTCTTCGAATCAACACATCTACCACTCTATTCACATTTCCTTTAATGTAAGTAATCTCAAATTCATATTTGCTAAGTAATTCTGATCAACACCTATGTCGTGCATTCAAGTTACTCTGAGTAAATATATATTGCAATCCACAATGATCTATCTTTAATTCAAATTTTCCTCCAATCAGATAATGTCTCCATACTCTCAAGGCATATACAATTGCTAATAAATCCAAGTCATGCATTGCATAGGTTTCCTCATGCCTTCTCAATTCCCTCGAAATGTAGGAAATTACTCAATCGTTTTCCATCAAAACGTTTCCCAAACCTTCCTTGGATGAATCCGTGCATACCAAGAATTCTTTTTCTATGTCGGGGACTTTAGTATCAGCGTTGTCGTCAAAAACTCTTTGAGATTTTGAAATGCTTCAATGCATTTCTCAGTCCATACAAACTTCTTGTTTTTCTTCTGCAATTCCATGATTGGATTTGCTATCTTTAAAAAACCTTCAATGAACCATCTTTAATATCCTTATAGACCCATAAAGGTACGTATATCCTGTATGTTTTTCGGTGCTGGATATTCCATAATGGCCTCTACTTTCACTCGATTCACAGGGATACCTTCACCATATATGATATGTACCAAGTAATGAATCTTCAATTGGTAAAAATAACATTTCGATAGCTTCCCGTACAATTTGTTTTCTCATAGACATTGTAGGACCAATATCAAGTGTTCATCATGCTCTTCTTTCATCTCAGAATGAATCAGTATGCCATCAATAAATACTTGGACAAACTTGTCCAAGTATTTGTGGAACACCACATTCATCAAACTCATGAATGTTGAAATAATGTAACTGCGAAGAGTATTCTTATTATTATTGTTATTTTATTCATAGGATTAATCCCCATTAAGGATTAATCATGTTGGTAATTGTATTAGGACCAAATCCCCTTTTGCAGATTGGTCAACAGACAATTACAATAGGCAGAATAAGAAGTCGGCCCCAACAGTTAATAAGAAGACCCAAAAATATAATAAAGGTGGGTTTACCCACCCAGATTAAGAAGTTGGCCCTACCAGTGAAGAGACACTTCACACATGCCATAACTTGTATAAATAAAGGAGGCTAGTGCCTCATTTGAACACAAATCACTTGCTCAGTTTGAGAGACAATTTCTGATCTGTTACCGGCAAAGGAGAGAGGGAGAAGAGTGGCACATATTTTGGAGAGAACTATCTATATTGGTTTGAGTTATCTCTTGACATTGTATTGGAAATTTATGATAAGGAAGTTTTTGTTGGGTTTTCTTCCCCTAGAGGGTTTCCCAGGATAAATGGTGTGTCTCTTGTGAATGTGTATTTCTTAGTGATCTTGTTCTTATGATGTTCTTATCTATTGAAATGCAAAGAACTATAATAATGGCATAAACATTAACATGGTATTAGAGACAACCTGAAGGAAGCATATTTCGCAAGAGAAAAACGTCATTGTTGCAGTACCTACAAATTAGGGTTTTTCAAAAGTGAAGCTTTTCAGCTCCAAAACTACCTAGAAAGTTGCACCCTCCCCCAAGGATCATTTTGGCACTTAGAGCACACCTTTTCAGTGGCTAGATCTCCCGGGAAGTGAAACGCTAGTTTCACAAAGTACCAAAAAACCAGAGTACCAGAAGTACCATAAGTACCAGAGCACCAGAAGTACCAGAAAACCAGAAGCACCAGTATAGAAATCCGCAGATCAAGTTTGAGGGGGTAAAAGTTGGATTTTCGAAATTTCGACTGCACCAGCTAACTTGCCTCAGCGCAACGCATCTATCCCCTGGATCCGATTTTCAAAACTCGAAGTTTGAAAAATTAGGGTTTCCTCATAAAACCCTAAGTTGTAGTCTCAGAACCAGTTGCAGTTGCAGTTGCAGCCGTAAAACCAGTTGCAATCACCCTTGAAGTTATCTCAAGAGTTGGCAATGATTACCGCTGCTACCAGATGGAGCCACTATCTGCAAATGCTATCAGAGGTATGTACTTACATATGTTTAATGGTTAAACCCTAACGAGTATTTGCAGGAGAAGGGATCTCTTGCCATATATCCAGAAGGATCTCAAGATCCAACACATTCAGAGGAATGATGCAACCCAGGTGTGATTATTTTGATATACATCTATTTTTCATAACATTATCTTGATCAGTGTTGCATGTTGAAGCTATGATAAAATTATTAGAAGGTTTAAAAGTTGATAATAGAGGTTATACTCTAACCTAACCTTCTGTTAAGATAGTGTATTGTATTAGTACAACAGACAAGTTGAAGAAATCACTCGTCACTTGAGTGAAGGAGACCTGGAAGAAAAGAAAGCACTCATTCTTGAGGACAAGGCTCCAGGTTTGATTAACCAAGATTAATAAGATTAAAAGGTACACATGATAAAATGATGACTATAATTGAGATACCTAATAGCATGTGAGAATATAGAGGTATATGCTTTGCCTAATACAACTAACACCTCCTCTAGGAGAAACCTTGTGTGTTAGTTCCAGGTTTCCATGGAAGAATGCTTGGTCCCAACACTATGAGAGTGTTGACCTCATTTCATATTGTATTCCTTACCTTTAATCTTTGCTTCAGATAAATTGTAAGTGATAGCTCTAAAGGAGCTACTGTGATGATTGTTCGTGCTATTGCTTTATATTATCAAGAAGGATATTATTCTTGCTTGTTGTTTTGTTGACCTTTCTCTAGGTCACATGAGGAAGCTATAGTGAAGGTTGTAGAAGGCAACATGCTAAAGGAGAGACCGTAAATGAAGCAATCATCATTGGAAGAGAAGAAGGTGACTTGCATAAGCTATAGGGTCACTCAGAAGCTGCCATGACCCACGCCATTGAATAATATTGGCATCGAATATTAGCTCACTTCAACTACAAGGTGCTACCATACATATGCAAAGTGGTCACAGGTTTACCAGAACTCAAAGGTGACCATGAAGGCATATGCAATGGATGTGCACAAGGGAAGAACATCAAGAACCCGTTTCCGAAGAGGGGAAACAAGACAGAATTAGTCCCATAACTCATCCATTCAGATGTGTGTGGCCCAATGCCATCATCCTCCATTAATGGGTATGTATACTATGTATCGTTCATTAATGATTATTGTCATAAAAGACCTAGATATATTTGAAGTGTTCATCAAGATCAAGGAATTCAAGCCTTGATAAGAGAACCCTTTTTTAAGGAAGATTAAGATACTTAGGTCAGATAATGGAGGAGAATATACCTCAAAAGAGTTCGTGAACTTATGCAAAGATGTTGGGATCAAGATCCCCAACAAAACGGTGTAGCTGAATGAAAGAACAGAACCATGCTGGAAGCTATGAAGATCAAGATCTTCCTATGTTCTTATGGGCAGAAGCAACGATGACAATTGTTTATGTGCAGAACCGATTGCCCCATAGTGCACTTGGGCTCAAGACGCCAAAAGAGATGTTCACCAGAAAGAAGCCAGAGGTGAGCCATCTCAAAAATATTTGGCTATCCATTGCTTATTCATATACCTAAAGAAAAGAGAAATAAGTTGGACCCTTCAGGAAAGAAGGGAATATTTTTGGGGTCTCTAAGGCCTTCAGAATCTACATACCAGGTCACCGCCACATTGAAATCAACAGGGACATGAACTTTGATGAATAAGCAACAATTAATAAATCAAGAAGATGCCAGCTTAAAGAAGTATATGAAGAGGAACCTGTAAATCCCAGGATTGTAGAATTTGTGAGGGAAGTTCCCAGAGTTGCAGAACCAGTAAGGGAAGTCATAACTTCCCCTGATGAGGAGACTCCTGAAGACCACAATATATCAGAAGTTCAAGAACCTCCTCAAATGACCTTCTCCCATAAAAGAAAGCCTGCTTGGGCAAGAGAGCTTATTCGAGATGGAGAGAAGTATGTTGTTCCAGAAGAACCTCAAGACAGGTGAAAAGACCAAAGCCATTGTCTAGTTACACGGCTTTGATATGTGATCTCCTAGATGAATAGCCTACCTGCTCTAAAGAAGCCATTCAAAGAAAAGAATGGGCAGATTCCATGACAGAGGAATACCAATCCATAATGAAGAACGAAGTATGGGAAATAGTTCCCAGATCAAAGAATAAAGATGAGGTATCCTACAGATGGCTCTTCAAAATAAAACATGCTGCTAATGGAAGTATTGAGAAGTATAAAGCAAAATTTGTTGCTCGTGGCTTTTCCTAGAAGGAAGGCATTGACTATGAAGAGACATTCACTCCTGTAGCCAGATACACTTTGATCAAGACCATCATAGCTCTTGTAGCTAAGATGAAGTGGAAGCTGCACCAGATGGATGTGAAGACAACTTTCCTAAATGGTGTTATCGAAGAGGAAGTGTATATAGAGAAACCCCAAAAATTTGAGGTTGAAGACATGATGTCTCATGTCTGCAGATTGAAGAAAGCCTTATATGGATTGAAGCAAGCTCCTAGAGCTTGGTATGGTTGTATAGACAGTCTCTTGATGAGATTAGGCTTTACCAAGAGTAAATAAGACTCAAATCTCAACTTCAAAATTATGGATAGTGAACCAGTTATCTTACTACTGTATGTGGATGACTTATTCTTAACTGGAGAAGAAAATCTCATCGTTGAATGTAAAAAGAGACTTGCCGCAAAATTTGAAATGAAAGACCTTGGCCTAATGCATTACTTCTTAGGTCTTGAGGTATGGTAGAGTCCAGAAAGGATATTCCTTAACCAAGGGAAGTACACAGTCAAAATCTTAAAGAGATTTGACATGCTAGAATGTAAGTCCATGAATACACCCATGGAAATGAAGATGAAGCTGCTGGTCGATACTTCGTCAGTCTTGATAGATGCCACACTGTAGAGACAGATTATTGGATCACTGATGTACCTGACGATCACTAGACCAGACATTTGTTTTGCAGTGAACACCTTGATTCAGTTTCTGGTAGAGCCCAGACGTGTTCACCTAGTGGCTGCAAAACATGTGATGAGGTACCTTAAAGGTACAATGGATTATGGTCTCAACTATGATGGAGATCATGGATTCACATTGAGTGGACACACTGATTCAGATTGGGTAGGAAGCGTTGCTAAAAGAAAAAGCACTTCTGGATATTGTTTCAGTTTAGGATTAGCCATGATCTCGTGGCAGAGTAGGAAGAAATATGGTATTTCTCTCAGCACAACGAAAGCAGAGTACATTGCCGCATGTTCTGCTAGCTACAAAGCTATATGGCTTCAAAAGTTGCTAACTGGCCTATTTGACTTGGAGATGAGAGAAACCGTGATTCTATGTGACAATCAGAGATGCATAAAGATGACAAAGAATCCTGTATTCCACGACAGGTCGAAGCACATAGAGATCCGCTATCATTTCATCCGCGACATGGTACAAAGAGGATCCTTGAAGCTCCAATACATTAGCACGGATGAAGAGGTTGCTGATGTGTTGACCAAACCTCTATCTCATGTAAAGTTTGAACACTTTCGAGATAAGCTTGGTATAGTCTGAAAGGACCCTCCCTGAAAGGGGGAGCATATATATATATATTCCTTGCTTCTGACCTCGCTGTTAGACGTAAAGAAAGATGATTCATTGCTTTTGACCTCACTATTAGACGTAAAGCAAGACACTGTTTGTATTCCTTGCTTCTGACCTCCCTGTTAGAGGTAAAGAAAGATGAGTCATTACTTCTGACCTCGCTGTTAGACGTAAAGAAAGACGTTGTGTGTATTCTTTGCTTCTGACCTCGCTATTAGACGTAAAGCAAGATGAGTCATTTGTTCTAACCTAGTTGTTAGATGTAAAGCAAGATGTTGTGTGTATTCCTTGCTTCTGACCTCGCTGTTAGACGTAAATATAGATGAGTCATTACTTCTGACCTCACTGTTAGACGTAAAGCAAGATGAGTCATTACTTCTGACCTCGCTGTTAGACGTAAGGCATGATGTTGTGGGTATTCCTTGCTTCTGACCTAGCTGTTAGACGTAAAGCAAGATGATTCCTTGCTTCTGACCTCGTTGTTAGACGTAAAGTAAGATGATGATGTGTTCCTTTCTTCTGACCTAGTTGTTAGACGTAAAGAAAGATGATTCCTTACTTCTGACCTCCTTGTTAGACATAAAGCAAGATGATGACGTGTTGCTTGCTTTTGACCTAGTTGTTAGACGTAAAGCAAGATGATTCCTTTCTTCTGACCTAGTTGTTAGACGTAAAGAAAGATGTGACTAACACTGAGCTACCAGCTTATCAGCTGTGACATTGAGCCAGTGTAGTATTGTGATGTGCCAACCTAGCGCTGTGATGAGGTATCATTTTTATTGATACATATTGATGCAGCTGATGATGGCATTCTTTCGAGAATGATGATGCTGCCAATGAAGAAAACTTCCAATGACTCATAAATATGCTAGCCAATGTTTCAAGATGATATTGACGATACTGTCCTCCTGATGCCACTGATGATGTAGACCTCTCTTGCCTGATGCTGTTGAAGAAGACCCTTCTTGTTAAGGGAGAGTGTTGAAATAATGTAACTGCGAAGAGTATTCTTATTATTATTGTTATTTTATTCATAGGATTAATCCCCATTGTGGATTAATCATGTCGGTAATTGTATTAGGACAAAATCCCCTTTTGCGGATTGATCAACAGACAATTATAATAGGTAGAATAAGAAGTCGGCCCCAACAGTTAATAAGAAGACCCAAAAATATAATAAAGGTGGGTTTACCCACTCAGATTAAGAAGTCGGCCCTACCAGTGAAGAGACACTTCACACATGCCAGAACTTGTATAAATAAAGGAGGCTAGCGCCTCATTTGAACACAACTCACTTGCTCAGTTTGAGAGACAAGTTCTAATCTATTACCGGCAAAGGAGAGAGGGAAAATAGTGGCACATCTTTTGGAGAGGACTATCTGTATTGGTTTGAGTTATCTCTTGACATTGTATTGGCAATTTATGATCAGGAAGTTTCTGCTGGGTTTTCTTCTCCTAGAGGGTTTCCTAGGATAAATGTTGTGTTTCTTGTGAATGTGTATTTCTCAGTGATCTTGTTCTTATGATGTTCTTATCTATTGAAATGAAAAGAACTATACTAATGGCATAAACATTAACAATGAATACCCCCGGGGCATTCATCAATCTGAATAGTAAAACTGTAAACTCATAGTGTTTGAATCTCATCTTAAACATCTTCAAGATATATTCCTCCTTAATCCGTAAATGGTGATATCTCGATCTTAAATCAATCTTCGAAAACATTGTTGCTCCTTTCATCTGATCAAACAAATAGTTTTTCCTTGGAAACATATATTGGTTCTTGATTAGATCTTTGTTCAATTGATGATAGTCAATACAAAGCCTCCACGACCCATCCTTCTTTCTAACAAAAATAACTAGTGCACCCCACGACGATATGGTCAGGCGTATAGGTCCTTAATCCAAAAAATCCTTCAATTTCATTTTCAACTCCTGCAATTTAGGTGTTGACATCCAATAAGGCATTCTTTCTATTAGTTTAGTTCTAGGTTTCAAGTCTTTTGTAAACTCCAACTCTCTTTCAGGCGGTAAACCTGGAAACTCTTCTAGAAATACATCTGCAAACTCTTGTACTGCAGGAAGGTTTTACAATCCTTCTTTCTCTCCCTTTTCATTTAGCGCTAAGATGGCATACATATTGCATCCTTTGCGCATGATCTTCTGCAATTGTAGGGAAGAAATAAATCTCAAGGACACTCCATGGTTTCTTCCTACAATTACTCTACTCTATCCCAAATCATCCATCAAATTTAATCATTTCATCTTACAGTTAATTATCACATCATGTGATTCCAACCGGTCCATGCCTATAACTATGTCATAAGATCATAATATAATGACATATCGGTTGGACTTCATTACAAAATCACCTAAGTTAATGCTACAGTCCACAACCTTTCCTCCAACTTTCTGTTTGACACCAGATTCCATTTCTATGCATTTGAACTTGTCTCACTCGACTTCCTTTACCTTAATTCTCTTTAGCATTACATTAGAAATAAATCTCTCTGTAGCACCTAGATCTATAAAGATACTAAAATTTTGATCGGTGATCATACTTGATGTCTCGAGCACATTGGACTCGTGATTGGCCTTGTGGTTATTCATCATTGCATGTATCTTGTGGGCCTTTCCCAAATCTCCAACTATAGTGGGTCTCAATGATCCGACCACTCTGGCCTTCTCAGTCAGACAATCTCACTAGTAATATGGCTCTCCACATGTCCAAAATCCAATCTTTGGTCCAATGCTCCTAGTCCCCGAAGTAGAAGCTGTTGGCCTAACACTTTGTGATCCTGGTCTGTTTTGTTGAACATGTATGAAATTTTTCTACTTCTCCCGATGACACTGCTGTTGTTGTTGTGGTCCTCTATAAGGAGTCCTTTATTGAGGATTTTGTCTTCTCGGTGTCGAGAACATAGGTCCTCTAGGCATATATTGCTGCCCATAAGTCTGTCTGGTTGATGCCTGATGTTGTTGAGCTCCTGATGTCATATGTCTAGTCGGTCTAGAAGGATTCCTACCCATACCCCCACTGTTCAGTTCTTCCTCGGCTATGAGGGCCTTCTGAACTACATCATGTAACGTCTAAGGAATTATAATCCTCACCTTCGCACAAATGTTGAAGTTAAGGCCAAACAAAATCTTGTTGACCTTTAACTTCTCCATGTTCAGATGTAGATCATACCTAAGTAGCTCCATGAACCTAGCCTCATACTCCAACACCATACGACTGCCCTATCATAAGGCATTGAATTCATTAAGATGGCATTCAATGAATTCATCTAACAAATACCTCTCCTGGAACTATTCCTCGAACAAATCCCATGACACGTCTTCGACGTCCATGTTTAGTTGAGGTAGGAGCGTCTTCCACCATAGAAGAGAAATCCCCTTCAGTTGAAAGATCACCATGCAGAATTTCATGTTGGAGGTATAATCATGATGTGTGAAGCACATCTCCATGTTCGCCAACCATGTCTCGGTGGCTAATTCGTCCATGGCACCCGAAAACTCAGGAAATTTCACATTATCGAGTTCTCTATGTATACTACTACTACTAGCTTGAGCATTCTACAAACCCTCATTGGACACATATGCTTTGCCCTCATCTTGATCCAAGTGGTTGATCAATGCCTCTGACATCCTATGGAAGGATCTCATCATAACTACCACATCTCCCACAATAGCCTCCTCCTCCTCAATAGTCTGCTCATCTCCTTGGGGTTAGACCCCTCTGGTATGGATACTATTGGAGGTGTCACACCTCTTCCTCCAACACCACGTCGTCTACTTCCCCTGCGTCCTCTAACCATGATTACCTACATGGACAATTTCAAGATTAATTAGTGATACTTTTTTGATTATTTATTTAACATAGTGGAAGGCATAACGATCCAATTTCGTAGGGTCGTAGGGTTGAACCAGCTCTGATACTATATGTAACGTCCCCTCTGTTAATACATAATCGTGAGTACAATAGTGGTAATTTTTTTTTTTAAACAACATTTAGAACAAGTGGTAAGCGACAATGCCATACATCAATATTTACACATTCTAATCTCATCACATCACTACACAACAAAAATTAGAATACGACATCACTATTATTCATAGATCAACCATATCACATAAAGATAATAAAATGTCTACCCTCCCAACCTACTCTACAAGATTAAGATCTCAAGACACATAATCAAAACTCAAGTCGAAGATTCATCCGATCGCTTTTGACCACTTAAGGTCTCAGAACTGTCGATCTTAGGAACACAAAGATATCTAAATCCCTTAACCACAATCCTATTTCAAAAATTCAAGACTAAATCAACAATTATAGTTATCATAATTTCTTCGAACACACAGAAATAATCTACTATACTTAAACAAACATTTAAGCAACACTCATGTGTATTGAGCAAGAACATACTATAATTTTTCTTATGAAGGGTAACCAGAAACTTTACTTAGTACGAAAGTAATTCATCCAATCTTTTAAGTCCAAACTTAGTCACATTAGAATGAGAAAATATTCTAAATGCACAACTTAAGAGTGCTCCCTTTTGTACCGAGACTAAATTGTCTTCACTACGCATTAACGAGATTTCATAATTCGCAAAAAGATTTAAGTAAAAGTTGTGGTAGTACAACCCTCGATTGGTCTTAAGAACCCGACATAACTAATGTGACAATTATAATGAAATGTATATCTTATTAATACGTCTATACACTGGCTCTTAAGTTATAATTCATTAAGTGTCCGAGATTCTAAGAATATAGAATTATTCAACAACGCAAGGGATAGATCATTTACTGGATATCGACTAAACGAAACCCAACCCAAGAATACTACCACTAAAATTACAACCAAAGTTTGATTGTGATAGAAGTTACATAAGCGTGAATATTATAATAATAATAATAATCTATTTTTAAGGTCACGACCAAGCCAGCATACCAAATTGGTGTATGAGACCCCCTTGTTTGTGGGACAAGGGACCCCCCTCCGCCCAGCGATTTGACTGGTAAAGTCTACGAAGGTATACATACCCTACCCCCTCTGGATTTGAACATGTAACCTCTTAAGAGGAAACACATGTTCTTAACCATTAGACCCACTCAAACTGTATCCTCGGTTCCAGAAGACTAACAATTTTTAATAATGCTGCATCAACGAGGTTCGAGTTTCCAGATTTGCCTAAATTATTTGATATGATACTAAAAGTACATTAAGACGTAGCGAACCTTGGGGAATTCTAATTTCAATATTTCGATTTAGTTTACAACGACCATACGTTCTTTAAAACTAAGAAATACCAATAATTACAACGACCCTACAGTTACGGGACTAGAGTTACAAATTCAATTTTGAAGTGACTAATAAAATCTGCCAAATAATTTGGCAACGACTCTAAAATCTGCCAAATAATTTGGCAACGACTCTAAAATCTTAGTTCCCGAATGCAATCCCAACCAACAAAGATTATAACGAATTCAAGTTCGAATTGCAAATTGATTTTTAAAGCGATAGTTCGGGTTATCGTTTCCAGAATTTTAACAATTACACAGTAACCATACGAGATTTAATTTGGGATACATATAAATTGTTGTACAAAGACCAGTTGGAAATCAATTTCGAGTTGCAACTAATCTTGATGACGATTCCTTATTTTTTTTCCAAATGTGTTCTATTTATGCTGCAATCTTACGAACTTCACTTACAGGATTTACAAATTTTCTATAAGACCACACAAATTTCAAAATTTCGGAAATGCACTTAAGACTCACAACGACCAAACAAAGATCCAACTTCCAAATGTAAACAATTATTCAACGACTGAGACGAATCTCAACAAGTTTAGAACGACCATAATGCATTTAGTTTTTTCGAAAAGTAATTTACATGACAACGACTATAAAAAACTAATATCTCTGGATTTCAACAAGTTTTTAAAGTGACCACCGATTTCTATTTTCCGTAACTGCGAATAAATTTCACAGCGCCCAAATGTTGGTGAATCTATGCAATTCAAATTGTCCGAATTGCAATTTACTTCTATAAAAATTTCTAAATTTAATAGCTGAGATTTTTATTTGGCAGCGATTAATGAATTTCAAATTCTAAGTTGTAAAATAATTTGCTAAAAGAAATTCAATTGCTAAAATAACACATTGATCCATAGATACGATAATTTTTTGCAGCGACTATTATTTATAAGTTTCTAAAATACAAATTTACTCTTTGACCATATAAAATTTCATAATAAAATACAGGAACCAATGAAGACAAATATTTGAAGATGTCCTTCAAAGACTTGCGCTCCTTTCGTACTCTCGCTTGTTAATCACTGAAACTTCATCGGTACCTCTTAGCCAATGCTAGGGTTACTCTTCTCTCCCTTAGCCTCCTGAGCTGCAAAGGAAGAACTTCCACTCTTTCCACAATCTTGGTATCCCAACTCTCACAAGTAAAACACAGTCCACAAAATTTTGGCAACATAACATTACCAATAATAAGTGAGATCCAATTCCCTTATACCATAATTGTTTAATAGAAAAATAATGTATGACAATTAATTGTTTTTTTAATTAATTTAATTAGTATTATTCACCCACACACTTGTCACCCTCTCCGCAAGTTGCACAAGTAATTACCTTTTTTATTTTATTTAAAAAACAAATTTCGCTCACGTTCCCCAATGTGTTCTTATTTTCGCTCTTAGTTGTCCCCTTGTTCCCCGTGTTATGGAATAATTCCCCTGCAGATAGGTGAATTCCCATGGAATACATACCTCTCTACCGAGACAAAAAACTATCTTTGGACACTACCATTCCTATAGACTAATTATTCCCATAAAAAAAGAGAGGAAGAGGGATAGTATGATGTACCTCACTTTCTAAGTTTGTCCACGGCACTCCATTCCACAAGTTCCAATCAACACTTGCAATGGATCACAAGAGACAAACAACTATCTCCTACTCTAATGGATTAGACAAAACCAATCTATCTATGAAGTATTAAAACAAGCATAGACAAATACATGTAAACACATATTAGAAGGAAATAGGCCAAGTATATTGATGATAACTTTAAAGAGAAACTTACAATCTTCAGATGATGTTGCAGTAGCCTCCCCAAGTCCTCCTTGTCCAACCCTTGCTCGAAAGATCCATGATCATAATAACCATGTTTTGTTGATAATTTCTCCTCCCTGTTCACCATGAGAATGCCTCAATTTCTAGGCTTTGAGAGGCTCAACCACCTTGATTATATTTGGGATTAGTTGAGGATATGACTCCATCAATTGTGATATCTCCCTTAGATGCAGCCTAAGGTTTATATTCGAGCCAAACTAACTCAATCCATCCATAACTGTCCTTAGAGAAAAAAGGGGATTTCTTCCAAGATTTGCTCAACCAATTCGACACTCCCTTAAAATGGGCAACATAGTGCTACAACGCTCTCTGCTAGATAGACAATGGTCGCTAGCACTCCCTACATATGAGTAGGGGATCTTTGATCTTCCAAAAGTTTCCAAGATGCCTAATTATCATAAGAAACACTTTGTTCTGACTTTAAAATGATGGTGCTTCTTCTTCTAACATATTTTAGGGGTTGTATCAATTGTTTGCATGGTGTCATTCACAATGTGACACTTATGTGACAATAATGCAACACTTACGACACTTGCAACAAAAGTGTGACACTTATGACAATTACGACAATGAGAATGTGACATTATCTAAGTGAGGAATTCTGATGTGTAACAGAATGCCCCCCAAAGTGTGAAGTCAGAAAATGAAAGTTGATGGCTGAAACACTTTGTAGATTCTTCGAAGAAAGGGTATGGAGTCAAGGAACCTTGTATAAGCTGCAGAAAACCATCAAACAATTTTAATGTATGTTCCATTCATGAAGGAGGAATACCTATGCTTGGGCTATAAATTACTCAAAGTATCTCCACCAATAAATACACTACAGATCCATGATGATATTGACTAAGTGTATGGCTACCAAAGATACAATGTGGATCCATACTTCTATGACATGAATTGGTCGTAGCCACATAAAATACACAATGGAGCTACGAGATCATAAAACATAGAAACAAACCAACACAACATGGATCTATTTGACAACATAAGTATCAACATCCTCAAATGACTTCCTTTGCAACCTGGGTAAAGAAGAAATCATAATGAATACTTAACCCAGGGTCTTTGTCCCAATTCCGATGTGGTACAAATCTAACCATGTGAATGGATGCTTTGATGTTGAACATGGTATAAACCACTTGATTACCATTCATTAAAGTAAACCATTAACAAGTGCGAGGGAAATCACCAATGATGTAAATAACTCCCAAGGTACCCTAGTACATTCCAGTGAATGTGAATAGATGAGTTGAGTTTGAACATTTGTGGAATCATTTGATCATAGGTCAATGATGTAAACCTACTGTCGGAAGTGAGGAGGCCTGCCATTGAGGCATGCATGTCCCAAGGTGATAACTGGTTTCTAAGTCTAATTCCTGGATGATGTACTAAAGTCGATAGGAAAAGGCTTGTAGAAGGAGGGTGATGCAGCCCCCTCCCCTTCAGGCTTCTGCGATCTCCCGGTCTCTGGATTGTTTTCCCTCCTTGAGCTAGAACAACTCTTTGGTCCCTACTAGAATCTCTATTAAAAAAATCCATAGGTCCTTTTTATGAAACCCCGCCTATGTGACTAACAAGAACCAAGAGAAAGCTTCACCTCCATGCGACCACAGGCTGTGACCACACGCCTACACAAAAAGTGTTTCGAGACTTCGGACATCGGGACTTCGATGTATGAGCCACCCCTAACTCTCCAAATCCCAATCTTCAAAAAGGGATTAATGACCGTTAGCTCCCTCCGCTCATGTGACCATTCCCATGACCACAAGCTTAACGTAAACGACACGTCACATTTCATGACTTCGCGACTTTCGATGCAAGGAGCCCCAACTCCTCCAACTCCAGACCTTCAAAAAGGGGCTAACATTCGTTAGCTCCTCCTTTGGCCTTCGTCCATGTGACCATTCACCGTGACCTGGGGTCTAACTCTAAAGTGCATCGGAATTTCGCGTATCGCAAGTTCTCGCAGCTTCCCTCTTTGACTTTTCCCTCCTGCGAGTTAGCAAAATGTTGATCTCTCGCCATGCGTCCCTCCAAATGGACATTTCTGATCACGTCGAAATGATCAATGATTGTGATCTATTCCCTCATTTGACTTTTTGTCTCTCCGAGTCAGCGAAATGATGACCTTTCTCCATGTGCCCTCCTTGAAAAAGGATGATCCTGATGGTTTTGGAACAATCAATGGCTATGATCTTTTCGGGATGATCAATGACCGTGATCTTTTCAGAACGATCAATGGTTGTGATCCTTTCACAATTTCTCCCTTCGTGACTCCTCTCGACTCTGCTCTTTGACATTTTCACCCTGCGAGTCAGCGAAATGCTGAGATCTCATCACGTGTCCTCCTTGATGGATGGCCACGATCAAATCATGATTTCGCACATCGTGAGTTTGAACAATTATGTTCTTTGACCTTCTTTCTCTACGAGTTAGTGAAATGATGAGCTCTCACCATGTGTCCTCCTTGATGGATGACTAGGATTGCTACGATTCCCAACTCCTTGGGTCTTTGGCTCCTATCTTCAGAAGGTTAAGGTGTGCACACCTTACCTTTAGATCAACGACTGTTGATCCACATGCTGAGATCTGATGACTGAGATCCTTCCTCGATCAATGACTGGGATCTTATTGTGCGTTCGCATTTTGCGAATTCTCACGAATTCCCCTTTGAATTCTTCAAGTTGCAAGTTAGTGAAATGTTGAGCGCTCGCCACGCATCCTTTCTGATGGACTATCCTGATGATTTCAGAACTTCTCTCGTGCACTTTCCTCCGGATACAACATCATTTGGTCCATGCACCAGATCCGATGGCTCATATCTATTCTTCTCCTGTGTGCTCTTCACGTTGTTTGGACATGGATTTCAACGGTCCAGATATTCTCCTCTGTTTAATCCAATGGTAGCTGTGATCCTCTTCCTGAGATTAGACACTTTCTTCCCAGACTTGGAAGATTTCAAATGTTCGAAGTTCTTGACCTTCGATTCCTCTGTGAGCCCTGTGACTTTGGGTCTCGTTTG
The DNA here is from genome assembly GCA_009831015.1 of Picea engelmannii. Classification (NCBI taxonomy): domain Eukaryota; kingdom Viridiplantae; phylum Streptophyta; class Pinopsida; order Pinales; family Pinaceae; genus Picea; species Picea engelmannii. The sequence continues at coordinate 688,496 of ML784648.1, read as the reverse complement.
TGTTCTCCCTCCTGATATTTGGTAATGAAACTCAACCTCGGCCCTGCGCACACTTGCGCTCTGCATGCAACTTTGTACTATCTTTCCTGATATTTTGGCTTTGTTAGTCTCTAAGGGATTTGGCCATTCTGTGTCTTCTAAAGGACTACTGGCACCCTTCTGACACACTCTGCACTCAACCTCTTGAGTTTTGGAACTTAAACAAGTTCTCTCTGCATGCACTACTTGCGCTCTAACTGGCCTTCAACTGGTTTTCTTTGAACACCTCATCCGAGTGTTGGCCTGGTGCACTCCTTGCATAGGTCTTTCTTCAGAGTGTTCAAAAACTCTGTCTCCTTGAGCTTCAACTTCTCAAACCTCAAAAGGTCTCTACCCCTTCTTTCCCTCAAAGAGATATAAGTGCCTCTTGTAAACTTATGCTCAAGCACTCCTTTCTAAGCCGACAGAGTGTTCAGTGACTCTGTGGGTGTCTTCTCCTTGACACTTCCCTTATCACAGAACTCAAAAAAGAGTTCCTTGGTGCACTCCTTGCACTTTCTGGATGCCCACCTGGAATATCTCTACAAAACCTTCAGTAGTTCTGTCTCTCTGTGCATTCTTTTCACAGTTCCTCCTCTAAGGTATTCAACAACCTTGAGGTTCCTCTTGAGTTTATGATCACTCTGGTATGCCCTCCTGGCACATTATTTATGACTCCGCAGAGTTCAGATGCACACTCCTTGTGCTGGCTACAAAACCCCCAAATGTTATGTTGTGCACTCCTTGCACAGCCTAAAGAACCCATAAATGATACAACAAAACTCAAACAAAGATAGAGGAATCTATATTCCTATTGTAAATGGAATCTATCATACATCTACAACATTCATTCATGAAACATAAATACATGGACAACAATATGCAGGAAAATCTACTTTTCTATTATCTCTGTGTGTCTATACAGATTATTTACAAAGCTAGACTGTAACAAGTCTCAGTTCTCTTTAGATCTCTCTCCTAGAACTATTCTACCTCTAAGGCCTCTCTACCCATACCTCTCTATCCTTATTTTTTTCTTATGAAATATGATACAAGATCTCCTTACAAAAGAGGGGCTCCGTGAGCTCATCCTCTCTCACCTAACCTCATCAATTACATTGATGTTTTCATAAATTTTTACCTAGACCTGACCATGATCTAGGACTACTACAAGAAACCCTTTAATTTAAATCCAACTACTACCTGTAGAAAGGCATGGCCCGACATTTAAAATATTACAAAACAAAAATCCGTATAAGATTATTTCAAATTAAAAAATGGGAGGTTTAATGCCTCTCCCTTCCTCTATTATGCATTTGCATGCTGGTGCACTGGTGCTTTCGCTGAGGTGGTGCAATGCTCCTTCATTAGAGGGCCTTGATATATTTTCCATCATCAACATGCAAATGACACAGGAAAGTGATAAAATATAGAAGACGAACACAGACTAACATGGGTGAGGAAACTGGTAATTGTGTATATGGTTGAATCTTGAGGTAGATACTTTCGTTGAACATTGAGGCATGACATGATACTTTGTAGCATAAACGCAGAGTGGAACAAAACATAATGCAGCGAGTACTGAGACATTCTTTGGATGGTTCAAAGGAGTAGAAAGACTCATAGGGTTGGTTCAGTGCATAGGTCTAGCAGATTATCCAAGTGTTTAGTGTGAAGGTTAAAAAAAGTGTCATGTCCAAGGGTGAAAGCAAGAACCGTTTACAAAATCTTTCAAGAAACTTGACCCACTTCCTTTAATTTGTTCCCCACCTAGATAGATGAGTACCTCTTTTTCATTTAATGAGCTTGAGGAGGGTAACCCATGCTCGATATAACTCACCTTCGGTAAGTTCCTCTTCCTTTATTTAACAAACTGGAAGAAGTAAGGGTTCGTTCCCATATGGGTCCTTCAATGTGTATTTTAACGAGTCCCGAGAAGGAAAAATCGATGGTTTTTCATGTTTAGAGAGTCTGAAAAGAACTTAAAGGTTATTCCATGGATGACTTTTTCATAAATTTAGTTTCCCAAGCCCGAAAAAAGTGTAAAGAAATACAGGGGAGAACTCCTCTAATCATGCTTGATTAGGGCATTCTTTTTTTGTAATTAGTTTCACAAGGCCGAAAAAGAGATAAACTATCACTCAAAAGATGCCCTTTCAAATCTTTTAACGAGTGTAAAAGAAAGGAAGATTACTCGACAATATTTTCATGTTTAGAGAGTCTGAAAAGAGCTTAAAGGAGACTCCAAGGGGTTCCTTTTTCGTATAACCTTTATGAGTCCAAAAAAGTGATAAAAGTATACTTGGTCACATTCTCATGTATTTTAGAGCACAAGAAAGAATAAAGACTAAGCTCATAATTGGTTTCATTTTTATACAAACTTGAAACAAAATTAAACTATGCTTATAATTTCCCGTTGTAATTTCCAAAGGTTTTGAGGGATACCCATGGATGGTAGGTACTCTACCCCCAACTTGAAAAGCTAGTGGCTTGACTTCAGACTGATAATCAAAGGCTAGAGACATGTACCTGCAATCTTGATTTCATTCGTTGATGCTTATATTGTCACCTATTTCTGTACCGAAAGAGGAAAAAGGGTCAAATGACAAAGGCAAATGAAAGTAATTCAAATATGAGACCTAACGAAAGAATCGACTCGACATCTATGAGATCTAGCTAAAGACTTGACTCGATATCTACGATATCTAGTGAAAAGACTCGACTTGATAGGAGAGGTGACTTTTTCATTTTTTAATGAGCTTGCTATAGAGAGGAAAACTATGCTCGTAGTTTATGTTTAATTTTTTAACAAGCTTTTCACAAAGAAGAAAAAATATGCTTAAGACCTTTGTTTCATTTTTAATGAGATTTCCACAAAGAAGCAAAACTATGCTCAAAACCTTTGTTTCATTTTTAACAAACTTGCCACAGAGAAACCAAACTATTCTCAAAACCTCTCCTTTATCAAGGATTCCAAGAGGACAATTCTTTGGATGGAATATATGTCAAGGGACAAACGTTAGCCATGGTTTCCAAGAGATCTTTTCTAAATGGAAGAAAATACTACGAAAGGAATACATGTCGATGACCTCGATAAGGGTATGGATATTTGGATATGATATCCATATCAAAGAGATGACCATGTCAACTATTGGATCTAAGTTAGGAGAAGGGAGAAATTCTCTCTTGTGTGGGGTTGAACGCATGGGGCAGGTCGTTACATAATTGACCTGCGGTGGGGTGAACATTGCTGACATGTATGGATTGTTCAGGGAAGATGGATGGTTGACCATTAGATGAGGGTCAATGAGTTAAAGCTAGTCGATCGTTACTATGTTTTCGTTGTGAGGGAAAAATATCACTCAAAAAAGAGTAGACACAAAATCTCTCATAAGGTAGACATAGTCTCATCCAAGGAGTAGGTTAAAGTCCAAGGGGTCATGAACTACCATCACATCGATGTAGACCATTTTTCCTCCCAAAGTAACAAGAAACTGAGGAAGGATACCTAAATTTTGACTAACTCTTATGTCAAAGGTCAACAAATTCCGAGTCATGGGCGCAAGATGTAGGGAACCAAAATCTTGGCAAGCATTCATAGATAAGATACTAATATAAGAACCTTCGTCTATTATAGTGTTAAGAATATTCCTATCACAAACTTTCATGGTGATTTGGAAAGTAATGTAAGAGGGAAGATGGGGTTATGTCAAATGATTCCAATTAATATAAATAATATGATTGCTTGAATGGGGTGCTATCATAATGGGTGGAGTGCCCCCTTGTCCTAGTTAATCAATATTAATGAGGTAGACCTGAGTGACATCTTCATTCTTTGAATGAGGAGTGGGATCGACCGATGACGAAAATAGATTGATCACTTTGGTTTCACTCTTCAATGGAGGAGTGGGATCGATTGATGAAGGAACTGGATCAACCACTTTGGCACTCTTGATATGAAGAGTGGGGTTGATCGATGATGAAACCGGATCAGTCACTTGGGTTTCACTTTTCAGTTGAAGAGGTAGGCTGATCGACGATGAAACTAGATCAACCACTTGGGTTAGTGGTTCAATTGAGGATGAAACCAAATTAACTACCTGATCAATTGGAATGACTGAGGATGGAACCATATTGACCATTCCATCAACTAATGACAGTTTGGGAGAGGTTTTATGATAACCAGTTGGAAGTTGAATTTTTTCCAAAAGATAAGAAGCCTCGTCCATATGAGGGAAAAGGTGAGAGTAATCATCACCTTCACATAACATACAAGGAAATTTGAGAGTTCTATTCTTCTTACCAACCTTAATGTCACTAGTTGATGGGGTGTCACCAACATTTTCAACAAGGATTGATGACATGGAAGACCACATTTCTAGGACCTTTGGGAGACTAGGGAAATCCCCCAGAAAGTGGTCACCCTTACAAAGAGTGCAAGGAGATTTGGGTTTAGGATTATTCATTTTATACTTGTCGACTTTATAAACACTCCCAGTACAATTAAAAATAGCTGGTTTCTCAGATCCAATATGACCTGATGCAGTTGGAGGCTTTCTCTCTTTATGATTATTTTTCTTATTCCCCTTCCATTTCTTCTTCTTCTTATCAACCTGACTACTGTGTTTATAGATTTCACTAGGAGAAGAAGGAGAAAGGGAAGGAGAAATGAAAGGTGAAGAAGGTGAAAGGTTGACATGAGGTTTATTTGTGGGTGGTGTTCTTACATCCAAAAAATTAAGTGCATAGAAAGCACTGGGAAAAGTTGATATCACCGGAGTGGGGAATAACCAAACTAGCAACTTGATGGTGAGTCCTGGAAGACTCAGTGTGGTAATGCACAGAGGACCAACATTTCCAAAAGAAGGAAAGGAGAAAGGTTCATTGGGAAAAGGGGTTCCTTCGTTGGTACTCCTAGGAATTGATGCCATTGACACTAACTTGACCTAAGGTCCACTAAGGAAAAAAAACAACACACGCTACAAATCTAAGAAGCAAACAATCAAACAAACCTTCCCACAATGAAACCACTAATTGGTGATGAAATCCAACATCTTGAGATCAATATAGAAAGGGAATGGGATAGAGTGGGTGGATCAATTAGGTTGGTTACCTTCTTAACGGGATTATGCCTTGGTGAAATTTCCCACATGGTTTTACTCATGGGTGTACCCTCTAGGGATCCCGAGTGAGTTTAACCAATGTTTGACCCAGGTATAATGAAGACTCCCCTTCACCGTCACCTTGTGTATCAAGCCTACAGATATAGGCCACCAAGGTTACCAACTCATAGTAAGCCTCCGAGTGGGTATAGTCGACAGTGGGGAAGGAACTTATGGGAAATATAACAAGTCTAGAATTATTCAAGAGAACTAAATACAAGTGGACCAGATTACTACTGATAACCTCGAATGGATTTGGGATTCACGAAGCTACGAGACCAAATGAACAAGAAATTTTTCAGGAAGAACCCCCCAATATACGATCTTTCCACTACATGGGTTAAGCTTTAGAGGGGAAATATTCGCTGCTCTCCCACATGAGAACTTGTGTTTAACTCCTATGTGAGAGGGGAATCCTAGCTATGCTTATACGAACAATTGGATTTGCCACTCCTTAACACAAGATTTTATGCTTTTCTGATGGATTTGGAAATTTATCCTCACAACCTATTCCAAAGCCCTACACTTTAAGCTAATGTAGGTTCGCTACTAGATACTATAAAAATGTCTGATCAATTTTATAAGCACTTCATTGTAGGGTTGTTGTTTACTCAAGGGTGTGAAAGTGAAACTTATGATGTTTTAGAGTCAATTCCTAAAGAATGCAGATTAATGAGATGCAAATCTTTTTCTTCAATGAATCCTACATACAGGATGGAGAAGAGGTTCAACTTTATTCAGCAAAAACACCCAATTCCCAAATGAAATTTTCTAAATGAAATATACTACACTAACCAAAAGAAATAATGCAATTATCTTCTTTATTTGATTTTAAGAGAAATCAAATGCAAATCCTTTAACGCTTCATTACTTTCAATCAAAATGAAATATTCAAATGCAGATACAAAAGATAGGAAGCAAAAAGGTTTCAAACAAAGAATGCACTCACATGATAACAAGAACTGAAATAAATAAGTATGATAAATCACTCAATCAAGTACTCGAAAATCGACAAGCATTCAAGGAATACAATAAATTTCAGAGAAGAATCCAAAAATTGATAAGGAGAAACATAAATCACTCAATTGTCTTGAGAAAATGAGCAGCGAGAACGAGAAATCAAATCTAGGTTGTGGTAAGCATAAAGTCTCAAATCATTCAAAAATAAAATATTTGAAAAGTAACTTAAGACCAATAAACCTTTTCACACTGATGCAGACCCCCTACCACTCCCCGGGTCCACTCGACCTCCCCGGGTCCTCTCAACCTCCCAGTCTAGGATCGTTCAAATCAGGAGCTGAATTGGCTCTTCAGGCTCTGCTGAGCCCCCATTATCAAACACATGTCCTTTACCTAAAGCACAAGTCTTAAAAAGGACCTGCAGGATCTTTTAATAAGCCCCTTACGTTTGATATATTTGAGATTTTCCTTATCCCCTTTTCCTCTGATGACAAGAGCATGTGACCGAGGGCTGTGACTGAGCAACAAGAAAAAATGTGCTAATTCGAAGCTTCGCCCTTCAACGATTTCCTAGCTGCGTCTAATCCAAAATAATGTTCACAAAGTTTTGATTGTTAAAAAAGGAAGATCGAACGACTTGTAATCCATCACCAGATCGATGGCTACAATTCCACCTTTGCGATTTGGCTTCGACGATTTCTCCACAATGATTTTCTACCAATTCCTTGAATCGCTAAAAAATTAATTACACCGAGTCTCAGATCGACAACCCTAGGGACTGATGGATCAATGATTTTGTTCTATTTCCTTTCGGGTTCGATGATTTCCTTGGGTTTTCAAATGACACAACTTCTCATATTCCCTGACGTCGAATGACTTCTCCTTCCTCCATTTTTCCCCTTCTTTATCAACAACTAGGATGCCTTTGAGACTTCGGGGATTTTATCCATGTCTACACAACAATGCAAAATTGACTAAGTGCTAAGTCCTCAAACTGCAGGATCTTGCACCACTCATCCTCTCCAACAGATGAATGGGATTGATTTTGACCTTCAGGCCTCCATGAGCCTTCACAAAATTTCTTTATTTCCTCCGGAGTGCCAGACCTATGGACCTCCAGATCTGTTTCCACATGTCCTCCCTCTGATCAATGGTCCTAATCAACTCCAAAATTAAGGACTCTGGAAAGATTGACCTTCTCTTCCCGCTATTATTCCAGAGTGTCTATCCTTCAGACCTCCTTATTTGATGACACATGTCTTCTCGAATGGATGGCCTATATGAATTCAGGACTATGGGATTTGGGAGTCCTAGATTCTCCCTTATATTCTTTCGAACCTAAAAACTGATGAAGGTTATAATCAAACACCATGTGTCCACTGGATCCAACAGTCCATATTTTCTTCGAGCTCCTGGAACTTTAGGAACCTACACGCCTCCTCGACCAATCATCTCCCAGAGTGCTATACCTCTAGACGAGATATATTATGCCACATGTCTTCAGAGACCAACGAACAAGCTTAATTTCAACCTTTGCACTTGAAGAACCTCTGTACTAAACCACTTCACGAATCCACCGGAGTGTCTATCCTCTAGATTTCTCGATCTATTGTCATGTGTCCTCCCATTCAATGGTGAGGATTTTCTCCACTCTTTGGATATTCAAGATCCTTGAATGCTCCTTTCCTTTTCTCTCTTAGATAGCTATTCCTCCAAATGCAATGATATGTTGACATGTGTCCCTAGAAATCGAATGACCCAGTTCCAATCTGTGCTTCGAGACTTCGACAAACTTATCTTCTCTGTGCACAAAAATGAAAAACTACAAACTTGCGAAGTTGAAAGGACTTCAAGGGATTAAATCCCATGAAACTTACTTGTATCAGACAGTCGTTGATCCATGTGCTTAGATCCAATGACCGAGATCTGTTCTCCTCTTGTACGCTCCTCCTTCATTATGGACTCTGATCCGACGGTCCAATTCACTTCTGAGAATAGATATAACGACTGCTATTTTTTCTACTCCTCTACTTCTGTGATTTATTTATAAAGAATTATTTCTCAACAAATTTTTGAAGGCTTAACCTTTGATTCTTCCCCTGCAAGACTGACTCCTCGACCTTTACTCACGTTGTTTCTTTGGAGCTTTGGACTTTGAAAAAATTCCAATTTGTGCTCACCTTGTGATTCCTTCATAGTCTATAACTTAGACTGTCTTTCGGTCTCTACACATCTTGTAGAGATTGTGTGCACATTTTCTCTATCTCTCTGGAGCTTGAACTCACTCAAAATTCTAAGGGTCTCATCGCTTGGTCTTCTCCAACAATTTCCCATGCCCTCTTGGCACCTCGACGCTCTTCTTCATGAGGTCAGACTCAAAGGTTTTTAGAAAATCATTTATGTGCACTTCTTGCACTTGTATTCCTTGAGAAATCCTCAACACTTAATCAAAATGTTGGCCTGATGTGCTCCTTGCTCAAGTATTCTCCAATATTAGATCTCCTCTAAGAGACTATGCACTCCATGCATGAATTCACCTCCTGAAACTTGAACTCTAAAATTTCACTTGCACACTCCTTACACTCTATGTGAAGACTTGCACTTGACTCTCCTCTTGAGCTATTTATTCTGATATTCCCTCTTGGAAACCTCCTCCTAGAACTCGATATAGATTTCTCACACACTCCTTGTGCCTGCTCAATGCACTCCTTGCAGATCCCTCAGAGTATTCAGTAACTTTGATATGTCCTCTTCAGAGTGTTCAACAACTCTGATAGGCCTTCCATGGCACTACTCCTCCCTTATGATTTTGAAGTTGTTCTGTTGTACCCACCTGACATGATCTTCCCTGAACTCGACAGAGAGTTCCAATGCACTCCTTGCATTGGCTTCAAAGATTTTTCAATCACTACGGTGTGAAATCCTCTGGAACTATTCTTTCCGAGCCTTAGCATGGTTTTGGTGTGTCCATTTGGCACGCCCTTTCTCTGAACTCACAACAGATTTCAAGTGCACTCATTACACTGGCTTCATAGAGTTTTCAATACTCTGGTGTGCACTCCTTGCACAAGCTAAATATCCTAGAACTACTCATAAATCCACAATTATAATATTCTAACTAATTCTTGCAAATGAAACCTATTTGCATACATCTACAACATACATACATAACCATAGTAAACATTCAAAAACAAGCATTCACCACACATAAAAACATAGAAACCTCATAGGCAAGAAAACCTTCTTTTGTATTATATATGAATGCTTATGTACAAATATTTACAAAGGTTGGACTACAACAAAGTCTTCAACACTTTCTCTCCTCTCCTCTCTTGAACTCTCTAATGATCTATCCTCCAGAAATAATCTTCATACTAATGAATTCTAATACAAGAGAATTTTATTTACAAAAGAGGGCCACCTTTATCATTCCCTCCAACTACCTACTCACATTGAATTTCATTCAATTACATTCAACAAAAAAATAGTCTGAATTAGAACTATGCCTATCTAACTCTCAACTATTAATGACGACTTCACATGTATCTTGTATAAATCACATGGGATCAAATTTCCTTAAGCCTTACAACATTTAATAACATTGAATTACATCAAAAAATTTAAATTTGGGTTCAAAATGAGAGGGTTGGCGCCTCCCTTTCCTTGGAACCCATTCCTCCTTGTGTGTTGATGCACTGGCTTGCTGGCATTGATGAGGTGGAGCAATGCTCCTACATCATATTCCCACTTTGAAAAAATCACTAGCTCCTACTCATGGCTCCCCTATTGTTGAGGTTTAGTTCCTCTAGGTTCCCAAATCTGAATTTGGAGTTGCCCATATGCTCCTCTTCCTTCTTCTTGTTGTTGTTTTCCTGGTACTGCAGATTATCCCCTGATCAAATTCTCTCTATTGATGGTTTCCTTCTCTACTTCTCCAAAAATTAACCTCCTTACCTCCTCTATCACTCTCTCCAGCTGGTCCACTAGCTGGATCCTCTTCTACAGTCTGTTCTGTTGCATCCCCTCTTCATTAATCTCCAACTTTACATGTTGGATAAGTTGAATCTACATGTAGTGGCCATATTAATTTAACATCTAGTAATTCTACAAACATAACAGTAACTTCTACTAGATTTATGAAAATTCAATAATTCCTTTCTATTTTAGCACATACACATGTAAATTTAACAACGAATATTAAAATTTTATAACAAAATAAAAACAAATACATAATTTTAAATACCTGGGTTTGATGCTAACCCTCCGTTTGTCCGCTTGTCCTATTGAACTTTACTGAACTATGTAAACATTGCCCAAACCTTGTTCCACCCTACCAACTAGGACAACTTCCTAGCTCTAGGATATCATATGGATATCTTGGCCCCTGTGCCCAAAACCTCCAGCAAACCGGTGCATGTACTGATCCAATCTGACTATGGAACTCAACTCTCCTCTTTGAAATCGAAGAGAGAACTCCCTACCAAACATTCGCACAGAATAATGATCCCTTTCCTCCGTAACCTCCTCCGCTCATATGCCTCCTTCACCGCCCTCTCCCCCCATTTACTTCCTTACCTACTCATAGTTAATGCTCCTTATCCTTTCATTTATTATTTTATCCTCTCATAATTAATATCTTATCCCTTTTCGTGTACGTAACCTTTTTAATTTAAACAATATAACTTATTAATCTTTTAAATTTAATACTCATGTTATTAAATGTAATAGGTAGTTAATTAATTAATTAATTAATCAAAATTATAACCTTTAATTAATTAAT
>ML784648.1:661972-677526 GCA_009831015.1 Picea engelmannii | reverse complement strand
ATGGTAGGCAAAATTAATTACCTAATAAATATTTTACTTAATAATCCCTAAGTATATATTCTACTAGGGCTGTTACATACACCCACCCTTTAGGAAACTTCGTCCCGAAGTTAAGGTGTCTTATGGTACAAAGGAAAAGAAACATGGTTCACACATTCATAACAAGTAATGGACATTATCAGTAAGTAAGTCAACAAAACTCATGCATACTAGTGTATATGTACAAGAAATGCATGTGTAGCTAGTACATGCAAGTCTCGTGCATGTACTAATAATCAAAACTACCATCCTTTAGTAATTTATGTATGCATCCAATCCAGTCAACGAGACTAGTCTTTTATAAAAGACAACAAACCAATCAATTGTTTGATAAATCCTTTAATTACTATTATCCGGTTCAACAATTTTATTTTAAACAATTGTGGTTTAGTTACGTAATAATGAATATTCATATATACTCATTTTTTTTTTTTTTTTTGAAGGGAAAACATTAAATTCCACCACTAGATAGATCTCCATACCTTCTCAACTATTACTACTCATCCTTCCTCCCTAACCTACTTCCATATCCATTCCTATCCTTCCTCTGCTAGACTATCTTGGAACGTCAACTATATTGACCTAACTCCAAATAGAACCCGTAAGCGAAAGTGTCGCTATCTCGACCAAAATTCCCTAGCAGGCATCTGAAAGTCATCATCACACGTCTTGGGGAGTGTGAAATAACACCTTCCTCCCATGACTTCAGGTTTCGAAGGATACATGGTGGGAAATGCCTCCACCCCTCCTAATAGGACTAGGGTCCACACGCTACAATGGAGGATACACGGTGGGAAATGCCTCCACCCGTCCTAACAGGACTAGGGTCCACACCCTACAATGGAATACACAGTGGCACTGTGTTGCTGGAGGTTTTGTCATCGTTTATTCGGTTTTGGGAAGTGTCATCACCTGAAATCATGCATTGGTCCACATATCATAGCAATGCATCCAAATCAATATAAATTCCACATACAATATTCATACCATAATGTTTTCTGGTTAGTGGTCCTGATATCCACTTTCATCATCGTTATCCCTTCGCTATGTCATAGCCCATAACCTGCAAATTAGTCTGTAACACAAACTCATACATTTCTATGCATTATCATCATGTAGTTTCATACTATCATCATTTCAATTTGGTATCCCTCTACTGATAAATTAACATCAAATTTTTCTAGTTAGAATTAGATCTCATAATATCCCATAATTCAATTTCGACACCCATTCATAAGATTATCATTTACTAACATAGATTGCATCATATCTAACATCATTCTAATAGTATTTTAAACATTCATAAAATTCTTTATTCTCTCAATATGTTGCATCATATACGTCATCATCAATAATCATTTAAACATTTGTAAAATTTACAATCACATAATAGATCGCATTACATACATCATCATCAATAACATTTAATCATTCATAAAAGTTCATACATTTAAAGTTTAGGTGTATCACTTAATAGTTTCATTGTGACTAGACAATAAAGTATATAGGCCTAAGGTAATCATGGTTGTCTAAGTCAAAAGGTGGTGTTACATACACCCAACCTTTGAGAAACATGTTCTAGAGGTGGTCAAAAAAGTGAGGGATAGTCTCACCGTAGTGTCTCGGCATCTTCCCAAGTAGCAGATCCTGGACTATACTTGTCCCACTAGACCTTAACTTGGTCTACCAGACGATTTTTGAGCTGTCGGACTCTATGGTCCAATATGTGTAACGGTTCTACCGTGAGGGTTCCCACGTCCGATACCTGCAATTCCTTCCAATTTAGTTTATGTGATTCATCAACAACATAATGACGTAAAACAGATACATGAAATACATTATGAGTTTTATGCAAGTGGGGTGGAAGTACGAGACGATATGCAACAGGTCCAATTTTCTCTTGGCTCCTGAATGGTCCTATAAATCTAGGTGACAACTTTGACCCCTTCCCGAACCGTATGGTACTCTTATTAGGCCTGATATGAATGAAAACCTGGCTCCCACTTCATAACTTCGGTCGGTCATGTGTTCATCCGCATAGCTTTTCTGCCTATCCTATGCTTCCTTTAGTCTTTGCCTAATCTGAATCACCTGTTCCCCCATTTCTTGAATCAATTCTGGCCCAACTATTACTCAGTCTTCTAGTCTATCCCAACTCAATGGCATTCTGCATGGACTCCCATACAAAGCTTCGTAGGGTGGCATTCCAATGGAACTATGATAACTGTTATTGTAGGCAAACTCTACCAAAGGTAGGTACTTCTCCCACTTGGTTTGATTATCCATTACATACATCCTAAGCATGTCTTCCATGAATTGATTTACTCTCTCATTTTTCTCATCTGTTTCAGGATGATAAGCTATGCTTAAGTTCAACTGAGTCCCCAACGCTGACTATAAACTTGTCCAAAACCTAGAAGTGAATTTGGAGTCCCTATCTGAAATGATCTTCTTAGGTATCCCGTGCAAATGGATGACCTCGCTTATAAACACACGTGCCACATCAGTGACATCGTAAGTGTCTCTAATCGGAATAAAATGAGCACTCTTGGTTAACTTATCCACTATCACAAGAATGTCATTGTGTCTATGGGATGTGAGCGGCAACCCCACAACAAAATCCACAGAGATGACTTTCCATTTGGACATAGGAACATCATGTGGTTATAGGAGGCCTTCTCGGTGATGGTGGTCAGATTTCACTTGTTGACACTCCAGACATTTGGCGATGAAATGGACTACATCGTGCTTCATGCCTACCCAGAAGAAGAGCTTCCTCATATTTGCGTACATCTTCTTCACACCCGGATGTGCACAATAAAGTGATCTATGGGCTTCCTTCAGTATGATGCTTCAAATATCCCCATTCTTAGGGATGTACATCCTTCCTTGATATCTTAATAGTCCATCTGTTTCCAGACTATATCCTTCATACTTTGGATCTAACTACGTCCCGCTCTGGAGGTTTGAAGTAACCTTTAAATACCAACTGTCTCCTGGGAGTTGTGTCAACACATGTTCCCTCAGATTGACCTTTAAGGTTACCAAGGAGAAGATACGTGGTCTCCTACTCAAGGCATCTATGACCACATTTTCCTTTCCCTTGATGTACGAAATACCAAAATCGTACTCACTCATAAAATCACTCCATCGGCTTTGCCTGGCATTCAGATCTCTTTGAGTGAAGAGATGTTTTAAACTTTGATGGTCCATTTTGAGCTCAAAGTTTTGCCCCACAAGATAGTGCCTCCAAATTTTCAGAGCTAGCATTACAACTGCCAACTCTAAATCATGAGTCGCGTATAACTCTTTGTGTTTCTTCAACTTCCTTGATGCATAGGTTATCACTCCTCCATCCTGCATTAGCATGCCCCCCAACCCTTGCTTCGAGGCATCTGTGCAGACTGTGAAGTCCTTTTCCATATCCGACACTCGTAGAATTGGTGCACTGGTTAGTATCCTCTTAAGCTTAATGAATGCACTATCACATTCTTCTGTCCATTCATACCTGACCCCCTTGCGTTGCAAATTGGTGATGGGTTTCACTATTTTTGAGAATCCTTCCACAAATCTCCGGTAATAACCTGCTAGCCCCATGAATCTTCTCACCTCATGGGCATTTTTTGGCACCGGCCATTCCATAATGGCCTTTACCTTTTCTGGGTCCACAGAGATTCCTTCACCGGAAATGATATGACCTAAATAGTGGATCTCCTTCTACAAGAAGGAACACCTTGACAACTTCCCATACAATTTGTTCTCTCTAAGGTAGGACAACACTATTCACAAGTGTTCCTCATGTTCTCTTTCATTCTTGGAATAGATGAGGATGTCATCTAGAAAGACTTGTACAAAACGGTCTAAGTACTTCCGAAATACGTCGCTCATGAGGCTCATGAATACTGTTGGCGCATTGGTCAATCCAAAAGGTACTACAACAAACTTGTAATGTCCAAACTGAGTTTGAAAGGCAGTTTTTGGGATATCACCTTCCTTAATCCTTAACTGATGATACCCTGATTGTAAATCAATCTTTGAGAATACCGCTTCTCCTTTCATTTGATCAAAGAGGTCATATATTCACGGCATTGGGTACCTATTTTTCACTATAGAACGGTTCAAGTCCCTGTAGTCTATACACAGTCATAAGGATCCATCCTTCTTCTTTACAAAAATTACCGGCGTGCCCCAGGGTGAAACACTGGGCCTTATTAGCCCTAAGTCCAGTAACTCTTTTAACTGCATTTGCAATTCACAAAGTTTCGGCACTATCATCTGATACAGAGTCTTGGAGATCAGTTCTGCACCAAGTTTTAGCTCAATAGTAAAATCAAGCTCCCTCTTAGGAGGTAACCCTAGTAAATCGTTCGGAAAAATATCCTGAAATTATGACAATACCAGATACTGATCCAATGAGGGTCCCTTCCTTTCATTCACTACTTCCACTACATGCAATTGACACCCTTGTCTCAACCATCTCTTAACCTTCATAGTTGATATAAATCATAATGACACTTTTCTCTGTACACCCTGGATCTCTACTCGTCTTCCTTCATCGTTGACACAAATCACCCTCTTTGCAAAACAATCTACCAAAGCTCGGTGAGATTCTAACCAATCCATTCCAATGATTAGGTCATATGCTCCGAGAGCAGTGACGTATACCTTCAACCTGGTAGTACACACTCCCAGGTCTACTATACAATTATCAACACTAGTTCCTACAACTTGTTTTTCCCCCGAAGCCATCTCGACTTGTTTAAATTCATCGTGCTCGTAGGCTGCCAACCCACTCTTTTCTAATGCAGATGGTGAAATGAAAATATCTTTCGCACTAGAACAAACAAAATCTTAACATTGATATGATTTAGCGTACCTGATGACTCCACCACCGTGGATTGATGTTCGTCTTGGCGATTATTAACCGCTGCGTAAATCTAGTGGTTGGTACTTTCTCTCCCCATCGGTGCCTTTCCTTCTCTATGCACGAACCCTGATTGTAACTCTGGGCAGTTGCGCTGGTAATGGTGTCCTCCTCACCCCCAACAGGTAACATGAGATTGAAATTGTGCATTGTTATGTGACTACCTCTGAAATGACTTCCTTCCCCTGGAACCCCTGCCCCTACTCATTGCTCCCTGAGATAGTCGTGGACCTGTTTGCGTCGTTGGCGATGAATGAGATGTTTCACTCGCTGCCATTGAAATCCCTGCATCTACTGTCCTTGGCGTGACTCTGTTACCATATGGCGGTGGCCTTGAGCCCCCTCCCCTAGGAAATGTCCTCGGGTCCTTTCCTACGAATCCCAGGCGATGCAGAAATGTTGGTCTTGTACCCCTGGTTAAGTTCATGCATTCTTCCGCATAACACGCATTTTCCACCGTATCCACTACTGAAGATGGCTTCCACATCCGTACCATAGCTCTTATCTTAGGGTTCAATCCATAGACGAAGCGCTATGCCTATCGTTGGTCATTATTCATATACGAAACATATTTGACCAGTTCCATAAATCTGATCTCATATTATTCTACAGTTATGTTTCCCTGTACTAAGGCATGAAATGCCCCTACCTGTTGTTCCTCGTAGTATGCTGGTAGATATTTCCTTCGGAACCTCTCCTCGAAAAGTTCCCAAGATACTATGTCTGGGGTAAGGTGCAGTTGTCTTTCCAGGTTTCCCCACTAGTTCAAGGCGTTGTCTCTTAACTGAAAAATGGTGATCTTTGCCTTTGAGTTGGACACATAGTCCCTTAAGGAAAAACACCTTGTCATGCCTTCCAACCATGCTTTCGCACGTTCACTGGCACGACCCCCGACAAACTTCGAAAGTTTGATCTTCTGCAATTCTCACATGATGTCTTCAGGTGGAGGTCCTCCCCCTGAATCTCGTGACGCTTCTGGATTACCCGTTCTAGACGGTGGGGGTTCCACTTCAGTCCCTGCCAGTTGTCGCCCCTTTAAAGTCTCGTTAATGGATTCCAACAAGCACAGTATGAGGGCTAGTTCGAGCGATGGTGGTGGTGGTGCTGGTTGTGTTGGCAGTGCTTGCGATGACGCTCCCCTGCCTCGACTCCCTCGAGTCTTGACCATCCTATATGCTTTATCCTGCATCAACCAAAGTTTTCAGGGTGAGTTCCAAGATGTTTCAAATTGGTGCTACTTAAACTAGAAATAGGGTTAGGTGTAAGTTTTCTTTACTTGTCTGTAAACAAACATTAATCCTTCAGGGGATTGGCTAGGTTAGGATTAGGATTAAGCATCTAATCTTGATTTCTTTGCCCCTATGAAAAAAAAACAAACTATTGGTTCCCTTTCCCTGTAGCTACGCTATCTTTGCGCCATACTCGTCGATTCCTATGCTTACTCTCCTAGTGCATATGCCACCTCCTCCTCGCCTGTCCTAGTCTAAGTCCTTTTAACTTTTCACTTATGACTAAATATCCTTCGATGCTTGACTCAGGAGCTTTTCCTTGGTGTGTAGTTTTGGCGTTGTCGAATGCCACATTGAGATTTAGCGTTGACTTGACTGGTGGAATGGAGTGGAGGGACTTGGTGCTTGGCTCAATGAGTTGTGTGTAAGGTCTCATGAGCCTGACACTTGGATAATCGAAGATTATTCTTCAGGCTAGTACCTTGCTATTATCGATAATTAAACTATTTATATCCGAATTTATTTGTAAAAGTGATATGTGTGGCGTGTTGGTGTTATTGCTCTTCTTAAAGTGCATCGCTTGGTGGGGGTCGCGGGTTCAAAACCCTTGGACTCTCTAACATTTTAATTTAAATAAATTAATGATAATTACTTTTAATTAATTTGCTACTTATATTTAAATATATGTATGTATATTATATTATTGTTAATAATTAATAAATTTAATGTATGTATGTATATTATATTATATTATATTATATATATATATATATATATATAATTTTTTTTTATTAAATAAAATAAAAAAAAATTAACGATTTTAAAGCCTTGAAATTTAAATTTAGTCAAAAAAATTAAAAAGTTAATTTAAATAAATAATAAAATTAAAATAAATTATAAAATTAATAAAATAAATAAAAACGTAAAAAAAAATTAAAAATCAAATCGGGCACGCATGAAGCCCACGTGCCCGCTTCCTCCAAAATAACCCTACACCTATTTCTCCCAACCCTAAACGTGTCCTTCACTTCCACATCCTTCCTCTACCGCCTCTCCACTTTGCTCTGTCCCTCTCGGTAGGCTCAATGCCCGTCTCAGAGCACTGGTGCTTGGGCGATGGCTTCTATGTAGTGGAGAAATATGAAGTTTGAGAGGAAACCCACATCCATTGTACACCTATTTCGCCTTCAAAGTTCAGAATAAGGCCTTGGGAGAGACAACAGGTGAGTTGGGTTTCTGTTAATTCGTCGTTTCAGCTCTTGAGAGCGTGTAATCTCATGAAATATATGTAAAATTAAATATATGCGAAGTGATCATTCACTTCATCCAAAGCAACATACCGTAATTTTTCAGCGATGGCATTTGGTCGTATACAACTTTTTCTGTAATTAGGTCTAACTTCTTAGTTAAGTTGTATGTCAAAAATTTCAATGACTGCAACAGTATATTCATTGTTTGAAGCTACTCTGAATTGAATTAGGCCGAATTGTTCTTATTCTTAGGACCTTTAGAATGGTCATGGACCATATTCCACTTATGTTCTGTTGGACAGAGGGTATGTGCCAGATCGGTATATGCCAATATGTTGGACAGAGGGTATGTGCTGGATCGGTATACTTATAGTGCATTGATGACAGGGCTTCTTAGAGTGGGTAGGGAGAATGACGCTGTTGATATCTATGAATGTATCATCGAGAACAACTCAGGATTTGATGCGTATATTCACACAATACTTTTTGACAATCTTATGAAAGCTAGATAAGTGCACAAGGCTATGAGATTATTCATGAATGCTTTGAAATCAAATTGTCCGATTGATGTTGTTGCTTTTACTGCCATTATTCACGGACTTTTTAGGGTAGGTAGACTTGAATATGCATGCAACATGTATAACAAGATGTGCCAGAATGGTGTGGTTCCCAACTGCTATACATATAATGTCTTGTTGCATGGCTTTTGCAAGGTACGGGATATGGAATCTGCAAAGAAGATACTCGAGAAGATGCTAAGTGCTGGATTTGGGCCCGATACTGTTTCATTAAACACGCTTGTAAAATTTTTGTGCAAGTTTGGTCATGTATATTTGGCTGCCGACCTGTTTACCAAAATGAAGGTAGTGGGATTTGAGCCTGATGAAATAACTTATGGTATGCTTGTTGATGGGCTCTGCTTAGCAGGCAGACCTGATGATGCTTACAGACTGCTGGAAAATGAACTAGAGTATTTTGATTTCCCAGTGCCCATTAACTCCACTCCCAATGAAATGAATAGAGTTGCTATTAGCATTGCACAAGATGGTGAAAATAAAAAGTTATCGAAGAAGCCTGTTTTAAACTATAACGCATTGAAAAGACTGTATGAACGGATACAGAATGAATATAAAGAAAATGAGCAACTAGAAAATATGTTTAGAATACAGGCTTTTGAATCATAGGAGATAGTGGAGGATGATTGATAGTCCTGGCAATTTGGACAATGCTGCACAAGTAAAAAATGTTGGTTTCAAGTCTCTGCACACGCTTCTTGTTGCAACTTAACAGAGGTAAAATGAATACTAGATTTTTTTTTTTAATGTTGAAATTTTGTTTAGCTGTTTATAAGTTTTAACTTCTAGAAATAAAATTACAAGAGCACGAGTTAGAAATTGTTAACATTTGTTGTTATTTATACTATAGTAATATACATTTTGTTTTTCACATATGGTGCAACCGGTTCAAATTTGGGATGCCTTCCCATATATTGGAGATGTGGCCCTGGGCTCGGTGTTCACTTTACAGTTCATTTACTGACTATTGCTATAAATTGTATTTGTTATAATAGATAGCCTGGAAATTTGTTCTATTTTCATTGCATTACATTATCTGAAAATCTTTTTCAGATGAGGGCCATAAATTGCCAGGTTAACAAATTATTTTAAGATGAATGCTCGCAGTTGTTTATCTGTTTCTTAAAATAGATTCTGACCTATGCTGCCTGGAATTGTCCATATTTTTTTATATCCAAATTCTTATGCATATATTATTTTTCTGAAATCCTGTTTACATTATATTTCTCAGTTTTTCATGTAATGGACGTAGAATGTATTTATAGGAAAAATTCATACTCTTACCAAAAAAAATTTCAAGCCATTGTATGAAAATATGCAAAAGTTCCCTTTCCATTGCAATGAAGTGTAGTTGGATTATAATAGGAAGATCCAACATAACCAAAAGGAAATGAGATGAATTAACAGGATTTAGGGCTGCCCAACATAAGCGAAAGGAAATTCTAGAAATTTGCTTGGTGAAGAATGCGTTTTTTTTTTGTCTTTTTCTTTTTCTTTGTTTTTTTTTTAATTTGTTTCCTCACTTTTTGAGCGAGAGGAACTGAAAGTTGAAACCAAGTTCTCTGATTATTTGGGAACCATATTCCAACTGTGGCTTGAACCATATTCTCCCTGTGGCTTGAGAGGTCCACATAAAAGTTTAAAAGTTGCACTGATCTTCTTATTTAGTCACGCTTATATTTGAACATAACAAAATTCTTCAGCATAGTGCGATAGGAAGTTCAAATTTATGGATCTATTGTTAATTACATTAGAAGAAGCAATGTAAAATTACCATTATTGTAATTTTTTTTATAATACTCTCAATTCCTTTTATGTTTACAATGAAAGACCCCATATATTTTGGGGAAGATATATTTAGGAAATATTGGAGAATATATGTAACAACCCTAGTTGCTTGGTTTACTTTGGTAAAAAAATTTTTACATTTTCAATTTGTATTGCATTTATTTTTATATTTAGATTTATTTATATATAATCAAAATAATAGTGCGTTTGGTTTGCAAGTTAGGTGGGACTGGAGTTGGACCTGGGAATTTGGCCCTTAAGGCTTCAGATTGTGAACAAGGCACTCTGATACCATTTGTAGTGGCCATATTAATTTAACATCCAGTCATTCTACAAACAAAATAGTAACTTCTACTAGATTTATGAAGATTCAATAATTCATTTCTATTTTATCACATACGCATGTAAATTGAACAATTAATATTAAAAATTTATAACAGAATAAAAACAAATACGTAATTTTAAATACCTAGGTCTAATGCTAACCCTCCGTTTGTTCGCTTGTCCTATTGAACTTTGCTAAACTGTGTAAACACTGCCCAAACCTTGTTCCACCCTGCCAACTAGGACAACTTCCTAGCTCCAGGATATCATATGGATATCCTGGCCCCTGTGCCCAAAACCTCTAGCAAACCGGTGCCTGTACTAATCCAATGTGACTACGGAACTCAACTCTCCTTTGTGCAATCCAAGAGAGAACTCCCCCCAAAAAAATTCCCGTAGAATAATGATCTATTTCCTCCGTAACCTCCTCCGCTCATATGCCTCCTTCACCGCCCTCTCCCCCCATTTACTTCCTTACCTACTCATAGTTAATGCCCCTTATCCTTTCATTTATTATTTTATCCTCTCATAATTAATATCATATCCCTTTTCGTGTACGTAACGTTTTTAATTTAAACAATATAACTTATTAATCTTTTAAATTTAATACTCATGTTATTAAATGTAATAGGTATTTAATTAATTAATTAATTAATCAAAATTATAACCTTTAATTAATTAATAAATACTTAATTAATATCATTAGATCAATCTTTGTTTAGTTATTAACATGGTAGGCAAAATTAATTACCTAATAAATCTTTTACTTAATAATCCCTAAGTATATATTCTACTAGGGTTGTTACACTACACTATTTCCCTTTCCTCCAGGGCTTCCACTCCTTCACAAAAATCAATGGGAAGATAAATTTGATCTCCCATGCTACTTCTACCTCATGTGGCACTATATTTACACTCCATAAATTCTATTTCTATAGTAGTTCCACTGAGTTGTTTCTCAGTGATCTCCTCTAATAGTTCTCCTTCTGTTAGCTCCTCTCCTTGTGCTGGTACAAGTCCAACTTCATCCAACTACTCCTTGAGATGGAATTTTTCTTCAGTCTTCACAACTGCATCCCTCTGGTAGTCTTCTTTTGTTCGTGGATTTCCTAACCAATCCTCGAAAATCCTCAACTCTATCTCCCACTGAGTGTGAATCGTGTTTGAATGCTCCTCTTCTCCTTTCATATATTGGGAATATGTTAGTGTTTGCTCCTTCTCCTCCTTGACAGTCTCTGCTGGCTGTATCTCCTCTACTGCATTGTCAACATGTGCACTGGCCTCTACTGGGATGCTTGGTAGGAATATGTTGGTTCCTCCAATGGTCATAATGTGCCTCTGATCCTCCTTCTCTTTCAACACGCTTCTTGTTGATATGAACTCCTCTCATATGAGTTCATGAGACTCTCATACAGTCTCATCTCCATTTCCGTCATCACTCCTTGATGATATGAACTCTTTTCTGAGCTTCTGATACTTTTAGATAGTCTCACCTCATCCTCCTTTCCCACCTATAAATCTGAGGTTTCTCTCCTTCCCTCCTTCTAGTCTATGATATCTTTGAATGATCCCATCTTATTTCCCTCTTGGAAATTTGCATTATCACCTCTACCCACCTGGAAGTTTATGAGATATTTAGTTGATCTCTCTTCCTCATCACTGAGGTTCCTTCCAATCTCTAGTTCACAAATGTAAACCATCTCCTCCTCTGTGACATAAGGTTTTCAACATGCCTCAACCACCTCCTCAAATTATGCTTCTACCTTTTGGAAATCAACTGCTGGATAAGGCATTTTAAATTTCTCTTCAAGGGCCATTCATACCTCGAGCTTCCTTGTGCTTCCTGCTACATATTCAACATAAACCTATTGAGCTCTACTCTCATCTCTCCAATCTGTTTATCTTTTTTCTCTTTTCTCACCTGCTGGCGACCTCCTTTAGATTTCTTCTTATGGCCTTCAGTAGCCATCTTTCTCCAATGCTTATAAGAACATGACTGGTTCTTTTGGCTCATCCCACCTAATTGTGTACTTTTCTTGTTTAGCAACTGAGAGCACTACTATATTTCTCCTACAATCCTCTTGGTTGTCTCATGTCTATTATACACCTTGAAACAATCTTCATAGAGCATCACACCCTGCTTTCGCCTCCTTTGCCTGCTGTCCTTAGACAAAAATCAGGCTTCGATACCACTTGATGGTATCAAACCAAAATTTTCCTCACTCTCCTACTATCTGTAGACAAAATCAACTCTGATATCACTTGATGCAGATCCCCTCCCACTCATGGGGTCTACTCGACATCCTGGTCTAGGATGGTTCAAATCAGGAGTCAGATTGGCTCTTCAGGCTCTATTGAGCCCTCATTATCAAACACATGCCCTTTACCTAAGACACATGTCCTATAAAATACCCACGATCTCTTTTACTAAGCCCCTTAACTTTTATAGATTTGAAATTTCCCTTAGCCCATTTTCGTTTAGCGGCAAGAGCATGTCACAAAGGGTTGTGACTGAGCACCAAGACAATAGGCGCTAATTCAACACTTCACCCTTCAACAATTTCCTATATGTGACCAATCCACAATAAATCTCACAAAGTGTTAATTGCCGAAAAAGGAAGATTAGATGACTCTTACTCCATCACTAGATTGATGACTACTATTCCACTTTTGTGATTTGTCTTCGATGATTTCTCCACAATGCTTTTCCACCAATTCCCTGATTTTCTAAAAATGAAATTACGCCGAGTCTCAGATCAATGGTCCTTAGGAACTGATGGATGCACAATCCTGATCTATTCCCTTCAGGTTTCGATGATTTCCTTGTGTCATCAAATGACATAACTTCTCTTATTCCCTGACGTCGAAACATCAAACACTTTCTCCTTCCTCCACGTTTCCCCTTCTTGATCAATGAATAGGATGACTTGGTGAATTTGGGGATTTTCTCCCTATCTGTAATATACCAGATATAAAATGTATGCTAAATAGAAATAAAATGCTAGTAATGGTAGAATAACAACAATATAATCAAAACATTCACCACAATAACACTGAAATGATATAAGAATAACAACAGAAATAACACTTTGAATCTAAAAGAAATGTTCATGGACCTCTTCAAGAGGGAAAACTCCAGTTGAGTAGATCTCTATTACAATAATATCCGAGCTAGGGTTCCCATACCCTTGATTCCTATTTATACTAAAAAGAAGCATTTAGAGGAAGATCCTTCTAGAAGCAGAAGCTTCTATTAGGTCTTCTTACATCTGCCTTATTCTATTTTATTGAAAGGGCTTATTAATATTGACCTTTATTACATCAGAATATATTGTTCTACCTATGTGAGGGTTAGGACCCTAACATGTCTGCCCCCTTAAAAACAACCTTGTCCTCAAGGATTGAGATGAGGAAATTACTGCAGAATGCTAGCTGGTTCCCAAGTGGCGTCTACTGGAGTTGTATATTTCCACTAAACTAGCACTTCCTTGATGGTTCTCTAACATAGGCAATGCTCAGGTTGGTACAAAAATTCTTTTGGCTGTAGCCAAATGGATCCTTCCTCAACTAACTTTGGAAGGTTGGTTTGAATTTGGCACTTAGCTCCAATCACCTTCTTTAAGCATGAAACATGAAAAATAGGATGTAGCTTCGAATGGAGGGGAAAAGCTAACTGATAGGCAACTTATCCCACATGCTTGAGCATGGTATAAGGAACATAAAATTTGGTCTCTAGATTCTGACAATGCTCGGCCTTGCAGGAAGTTTGCTTGTAAGGTTGCAATCGAAGAAACATCTGATCCCCTTCTGCAAATTGACATTCAGAGAAACCTTGATTTTCTTGTTGCTTCGTGCAATTTTGGGCCATGACCAAATTCTCTTTGAGGGTACGGAGAATAGCCTCTCGATATGTAAGTGTTAGGTCAATCGCCTGGACCTTCGAGGCACCCAATAAGTATGAGAGAACTGAAGGTGGCTTCTATCCATATACTGCTTCAAAAGGAGTCATGCGTGTAGTTGTATGGTATGAAGTGTTGTAACACCATTCAACTAGGGTAACCATTGAGCCCACTGATTTTGCTTTTCTGAGGCAAAACACCTCACATATGTTTCCAAACACTTATTAACAAATTCCATTTGGCCATCAGTTTGGGGATGATAAGCTGTGCTGAGATGCAATTCGGTGCCTTGTATCTTGAACAATTATTGCCAAAAATTTCTTGTGAAAGTTGGGTCGCAATCAGAAACAATAGAGTGTGGCATGCCATGAAGCTTGAAGACCTGATCCATGGATATTTGAGCCACCATCAATGCTATAAATGGGTGTTGAAGGATGCAAAAATGAGCATACTTGGAAAGACCATCAACAACCACCATGATGACGGATTTATTTCCCAATTTGGGTAAGACAATAATAAAATCCACAGAGATATCCTTCCAAATAGCAGGTGGAATCAGGAGCGATTGTAGTGTGCCTGAAGATTTGACTGTTTCTCCCTTGTTGCGTTGACACACATCACATTCAGCTACAAAATTATGAATGTCCTATTTCATACCATCCTAGAAAAAGGAACGTTTGACCCTGTCATAGGTTTTGGTGAACCCGGAGTGCCCTGCTGTGGGTGTAGCATGAAGCTTAGAAAGTACCGTGGATTTAAGCTTTGATTGTTTACTTAAATACAAATGACCTTTGTATCGAAGTTCCTCATGGAGCCAAGAGTGTTGGATCGTGTTGTCAATGATGCCAATGGTTTGATTGATTGATGTCATTGATTGATGTCAAGTGATTGATGTCAAAGGATTGATTGATTGATGATTGATGTAATATAATATGTATTTTCCTTGTTGAGAATGCATAGATGAAGATGGATCAATGAGTTTTCATTGATACATGATGAAGATGGATTGATGTGGATTCATTGGTATATGATGCATTGTTGAAAAAATGCATAGATGACTCATTATTGTCTTATCATGATTGATAAGGTGCACAAACGGATGAACTCCAAAGTGGTCCCCTTATAGTGAAAGCCCTCATGGGAAGACTCTTTGCGGATTGATTTATCTTAGAAGAATGGTTGGAGGACCCATGCTTGTATGTGGAATAATGAGATGAATATCAAGGAAATTGTTGGTGAAACTATCCTAGATGGATAGTGCTTGTCATTCCATTTCTGTTGGTATGTGAAATGTCACATAACTCCTCATGGTTTTAGAGTTATGGCCTTATGAAGATGAAGGACCCCCACATGAAGGCTTGAAGCCCCCAAGGTCAAAGAAGTCCAAGTGACCTAAAAGAAGAGATCATTATTTAAATGATAAAATAAAGTTACAAAGTCAAGGTGGATTATTTAAATAATAAAGAGAAGTGACAAAATCAAGAAATGATAAAGTAAGGTGACAAAATCAAGAAGGAATATTTATG
>ML784648.1:637357-655787 GCA_009831015.1 Picea engelmannii | reverse complement strand
TAAAGTGACAAAGTCAAGGTGGATTATTTAAATAATAAAGAGAAGTGACAAAATCAAGAAATGATAAAGTAAGGTGACAAAATAAAGAAGGAATATTTATGGAAAGTGGTTAACCCTAAAAATAAGGAAAATAGGTTAAGTGATCTAGAAATGGGTTAATATTATTTAAATGATCAATTAAAGTGACAAATTCAAGGTGGATTATTTAAATAATAAAGAGAAGTGACAAAATAAAGAAATGATAAAGTAAGGTGACAAAATCAAGAAGGAATATTTAAATGATAAAGTATTGGAGAACTTTCTATTTATGGAAAGCGGTTAACCCTAAAATAAGGAAAATAGGTTAAGTGACCTAGAAATGGGTTAAGTGACCTAAAAATGGGTTAAGTGACCTAGAGGATGAAAGTATAAATAAGATAGGAATGGTCTCTTGTAGATCATCCTTTTTGTGGATCAATGGAGAGCTTCCTGTGAGAATATCTTTTGGAGTATTGATGGAGAGCTTCTTGTGAGAGCTTCTTGAGCGTTTTTGGTGTGGAACACTTGATCATATTGAATATATATAGGTGAATGAGGTAAAAAAGGATATATAAGCTGAATTTCAGAAGGAAGGTGAAGAAAAGAGGGCCATAATTGAAGGAAGGATAAATTCTTTTCATGATGCTTTCTAAGGTATGCTATTTACAGGTCATCTCACCATTTTAACTATAACTTTTTTTCTATAATGATTCAAATCCTGAAATTGCTATGAAAGTGAGAAAACATATCCAGGTATCTGTGTTTAGAAATGCATCTTGTGGGTCGTTGTATTTTGGGATTTACACTCCGTGGAAAATAGGGTTTGTGGCCAGTCCTGAAACTAGTCAAAATCAAGTGTTTCGGGTAAAAATGTCATAACTTCTTCATAACAGATCCACATTCAGTGAGACCAAATGTGTTGGTTAGGGTCTAGTATTTAGTAGGATTTATAATAGTTTCATATCATTTCATAAAAAATTTTGTGTGGGGAACGCTCTACAAGGTCGCTCTCTAGAATAAGCCTGAATTCAACAAGGTATGCCATTTTTGCTATAACTCCTTTTCTGAGAGGTTCCAAGTAGTGAAACTTAGAGGAATTGCATTAAAGAAACTGAAGAACATTGTGTATCAGTTTTATATCTTTATACATTATATTTTCAAAGTTATGTTTACTTCAAGTTAGGGTTGTTGACTAATCCAAAACTAGTCATGGTTGGGACAATCAATTGATGAGTTGGCACATACATGAGGTGTATATTTGATGATGTTGGTACATATTGATGAGTCATTGTTGATGATTAGTTGACACATGATTGGTATATACTTGGTACATGGTTGGATGCACTTGTTTATGGTACAGGTTGATTACAGGTTGTTTGGCACAGGTTGGTGCATGGTTGATGCTCTTGTTTATGGTACATATTGATATCTGTTGAGGATTGTTGCCTCATCTCAGTTGGTGCTAAGAATGTAAGATGAGTCTTGCATATAGATCTAGTACTCTTGTAGAGTTGTACTCTATTCAGTTGTTGCTGAAAAAAACCCCCGCATTGAAGTCCATAATAAAATAAAAATTGTTCATACATCTTGTGTTCCTTGTGGAGATGATTTGTTGATGATATATTGATGATATATGTTGCTTATATGTATTCACATCTAACTGATTATTAATGAAAACAATGAGTAATGAGTAAATGTCAAATGCTAACTATTGAGTTTTGTGTAAGAGGGAATTTTTGGGAAAAATATCCCCACACTCATTCAACCCCCCCCCCCGTCTAAGTGTGGTAGGTGTGTCCAACAAAGAGTACCCTGGGGAAGTTGGAGCATTGGACTACAATTGGTGAATCAACTACAAACTTTTGGGATCTTGTAGCCATTCCTGACAAATAGCTTGGAGCCAATCTAGTACAATGAATGAAAGAGAAAAAAGGGATCCTTCATCTTCATATTTTCGGGAAAGTGCATCCGCAACCACATTGTATTTTCATTTCTTATAAATGATCTCATAATCATATCCAAAGAGTTTAGTCACCCATTTTTGTTGTTCTAGGGAGGAAATGCATTGTTCCATAAAATACTTGAGGCTTTGGTGGTCTGTATTAATTTGGAAACATTTCCCCAATAGATAAGGACACCATAGATCCACGACATGTAGAATAGCCAACATTTCCTTTTCATAGATGGATTTTCCCATATTTCTTTCAGATAGTTGCTTGCTGGTAAAGGCCAAAGGTTGACCCTCTTGCATAAGGAAAATACCAATTACTTTTCCTGAGGCATCACATTCCAACATAAAGGTCTTTGTTAAATCAAGAAGGGCGAGGAATGGAGTGGTACACATGGCCATATTCAAGGTTTGAAAATCTTGAGAAATGATTGGAGTCCAAGTGAAAGAGTTCTTTTTTAGGAGAGCAGTGAGAGGTGTCACAATCTTCCCATAATTCTTAACAAACTTGCAATAATGCCCTGTTAAGCCTAGAAATCCACACAAGCTCTTAAGAGTATTTGGGTGAGGCCAATATTGCATAGCTTCAATCTTTTTAGGATCCACCCTGATGCCATATTTTCCAACTAGATGACCCAAGTATTCTACTTCTAAGGTGCCAAAAGAACATTTAGACTGTTTCAGGAAAAGTTGGTGCTTAGAGAGTAGATGGAGAACTCGATCCACCTGAGAAATATGGTATGTCCAGGTTTTTATATAGATTAGGATATCATAAAAGAAAACTAAGACAAAATGGCGGAGAAAAAGATGGAAGACATGATTCATGAGGCTTTGGAATGTGGAGGGGGAATTACACAAGCCAAAGGGCATGACCAAAAACTCATAGTGGTCCTCATGATTTCTAAAGGTAGTCTTGGGAATGTCTGCCTCTTTCATACGTATCTGGTGGTAGCTCGAACAAGATCTAGTTTAGTGAAGAATTGGGTGCCACTCAATTCATCCAGGAGGTCATCAATGACAGGAATGGGGAATTTGTCTTTGATGGTAAGTTTGTTGAGGGCACGGAAGTCAGGACACATTTTCCAAGATCCTTTTTTCTTCAGGACCATTACCATAGGAGATGAGTAGGGGCTCATACTAGGGCAGATAACACCTGCATTAAGGAGTTCCTGGACCATTTTCTCAATTTCATTTTTTTGGGAAAAGGGGTGACGATACATACGGATATTGGGAGGAAGGCTTCTAGGTACAAGGGGAATGGAATGATCATGAACACCATGGGAAGGAGGGAGGCCTTGGGGAGTGGAAAAGACCAATTGATGTTTAGAAAGGATGGCTTGGAGGTCTTGTGGTACCGAGGGTGTCTCTATTGGTTGTATGTCATGGAGTTGGGAGATAACACCAGAATGACCCTCTTTGAGCATATTTTCCATGCGATGGGAACTAATGATCTCAGGTGAACCGATGGTGATGCCTTGGAACTTATATTGGTGTCCCTCCTGGTTGAATTGCATGGCTAAGTATTTAAAATCCATGAGAATGGGACCTAAAGTCCTTAGCCAGTCTGCACCCAACACAATGTCACAACCTCCCACGTCGATAGAAAACATATGGAATTTCAGGTGGTAGTCACCAATTTGAAGATGTACATTTTCACAATGCCCTCCACATTTCATGGAACCATCAATGGAAATCATGATTTGGAAATTATTGATGGCATGGATGTAGCAATGAGTTTCTTGGGCAATGCAATGATGGATAAAATTCTGGGTGCTCCCACTATCAACCATAATGATGACCTTTCGATGCTTGATGTAACCGATTATATTGAGGGTTTAGGAAGCAGAGAATCCAGTGAGAGAATTGAGGGAAATGATTGGTTCTACTTTAGGAGGATCTGAGGGAGGGGTTATGTCAGTGGATTCAGTTGACTCAGACACAGAGGGAGTTTGTTCATCTTGTTTCGAAATCTCCTCGGAGATGGACATAAAAAGATTTTGTTCTTTACACTTGTGGCCCGAGAAATATTTTTCATCATAGTTATAACAAATGCCTTTGAGTTGGCGTTCATCCATTTCAGCCCTGGTCAATTTTTGGATCTTTAGTGGAGCAGAGGGAGTAGTGGAATTTACTGGTTTAGGGCGAGGGATAAAGGAGGGTTTTCGGTTTTGAGAAGATACAAACTGTTGTGCTTATTTATCTCTTTTGGTATCCTCCACCCAACTCTCAGGCCGAGCCATGAGGACATGGGCCCAAATTTCATCCTTGAGGCCGCTGATAAAACACTCTCGGAAAAAGGCATCAGACATGCCCTCTATTCTAAAATCTAGGAGCTCAAAGGCAGCTATAAAGTTGTCCATTGTTCCTAATTTTTTCATCTTTGTCAAACAACCCAAATGGTTGGTGTCAGTGTCAAATCATTCATAAATCTCTTCCACAAACTGTGTCCAAGCAATATACCCTCGACGAGAAGTTTTTCTCCATTGCCACCATTGCCAACATTCTTGATCTAGATGGAGAACACCATACCGGAGTTTGGCCAAGTCATTTGTAATGCCGTATAAAGAGAAGTAATGTTCCATTTGGGTTACCTAACCAATGGGGTCTGAGCCATCAAATTTGGTCACATCCACCCGCAGAAGGCTTAGGTCACGTTGAAAGTGATGGTTTTGCAAGGTATGGGAATGAGAGGAATGGTCACCTTTAGTATGTGGAGGTGATGAAGAGGAAGGGCTATCTGTAGGGATATGCAGTTTGGTGTAGAGTGCTGAAAAGACTGATTCAAGCTGGGTGGTGAGGTCTTGTTTGATTTCCCCCATCAAGGAATGCATGGTTTTATTGATGGAGGAAACATTGGCACTTAGTTGTTTCACTTCTTGTTGGGTCTCATTGAGACCAGATTGCAAGGTGTTGAAGTGAGATTCCAAGTCTTGGCTACGAGTATGGGCCATGAGGACGGGGAAACTGAAAAGGGGTAGGCGGGGTAATTTTTTTTTCCAAAAAATGATATGGATGAATGTGATAAGGGAGAAGAGATGAATCCAATGGAATAGGTCTCAAATAATGGTGAAAACATTTCTAGACTTTTTTTTTTTTTTTACGGAGTTATACTCCGGTCTAAAGAATACTACAGAGAGGAAATACCCAAATGCTTAACTAGAAAGACATGTGTATTTACTTGGCAACTCGAACACAGTTGCACGACAATAGATCTTGTTTGTTTTAATTTGTTTATGTTTATGTCCCCAAGGGTTAGGTATTGAAGGGTTCTACAGACAAGGGTTTTCTCTGTGCTATAGCTCTTTGATATATGTTCGGGGTCCAACAGTAGTACTCAGCCCAATATCTCAGGAAACTAACTAAGGAGGATAGAATGTACCCTTAGCCGTACTACCCGACTACCCAGGTACTAGAGAGTATCTTACCGAGTGCTGTTCTTGGTGACACTATAGCAGCCAGGTGGCCAAACAGTTTATCTAATAGAGGGTTTCAGGAAATCTAGGACGATCTGTACATAGGTGCTATTTGATGCGCTACCACTCAAAGGGGTACCAACAAGGGTTACAAGGGTGGGCAACAGATGTGCGCTTAAGTACCACTTGTATTTTCTACGTGTATGAATCCCTCAACCATGGGTTTATGCACATAATGACAAATCTCTGTGGATTAAAGACGCCGGAATATGTCTCTACCTTGAAAAAAATTTAACCCACACTTTCTGTCGAGGAAAGTTCTCTGATACCAATTTTAATATACCAGATATAAAATGTATGATAAATAGAAATAAAATTCTAGTAATGGTAGAATAACAACAATATAATCAGAACATTCACCACAATAACACTGAAATGATATAAGAATAACATCATAAATAACACTTTGAATTTGAAAGCAATGTTCACGGGCCTCTTCGAGGGGGCACCCTCCAATTGAGTAGAGCTCTATTACAATAATATCCAAGCTAGGGTTCTCATACCCTCGAATCCTATTTATACTAAAAAGAAGCATCGATTGGAAGATCCTTCTAGAAGTAGAAGCTTCTATTAGGTCTTCTTATATCCACCTTATTCTATTTTATTGAAAGTCCTTATTAATATTGACCTTTATTACATCTGAATGTATTTTTCTACCTATGTGTGGGTTAGGACCCTAACACTGTCTACACAATGTCGCAAAATTTCCAAAGTGCCAAGTCCCCAAATTGCGAGATCTTGCACCACACATCCTCTCCGAAGGATGGATGGGATTGACTCTGGTCTTCGGGCCTCCGTGAACCTTCACAACACTGCTTTATTTCCTCCAGAGTGATGAACCTCTGGATATGATGCCACGTTTCCTCCCTATGATCAATGGTCCCAATCAAATATGGACTTTGGAACTCTGAAGAGATCGACATTCTCTTCCTGCTATTCTTCTAGAATGTCAATCCTCCAGACCTCCTGATCTAATGATGTGTGTCCTCTCCAATGGATGACCCAGATGACTTCGGGACTCCAGACTTTGGGAGTCCTAGATTCTTGAACCTACTGTTCTTCTGAACCTTCGAACTAATGAAGGGTATAATTGTCCACCACGTTTCCACTGGATCCAATGGTCCATATTTTATTTAGGCTCTCATGAGTTCAGGAACCTACATGCCTCCTAAACCAATTATCTCTTGGAGTGCTATACCTATAAATGACAGATATTATTCCATGTGTCTTTAGAGACCAACAACCATGATTGAATTTCATCCTCCATGCTTCAAGAACCTCTTTACCAAACCACTTCATGAATCCCCCAGATTATTTATCCTTCGAACTTCTCGATCTATTTCCATGTGTCCTATCGTTCGACGACGAGGATCTACTCTTACCTTCAAAGATTTTGAATGCTCCTCACCTTTTTTATCCCAGATAACTGGTCCTTCAAATCCAACGATTTTATAACATGTTTCCATAGAAATTGGATGGCCCAGATCCACTCTGGTGTTGGGGAGTGGATCTGGACCATAAAAATGAAAAACTTTGAACTTGTGAAGTTGAAAAGAAATTGAGGGATCAAACCCCATGCAACTTACCTGGATTAGCTGGTTGTCGATCCACATGCTCAGATCCAATGGATGGGATCTATTCTCCTCTTGTGCACTCCTCCTTCATTCTGGACTCTAATCTAATGGTCCAGATCACTTCCGACAATAGATCTAGAGGATGCTATTGTTTCTCCTCTTTTGTTGTTGCGCTTTCCTTTGAAAGAAGGATTTCTCAACAAATTTTTGAAGGATTAACCTTCAATGCTTCCCCTGCAAGACTGACTCCTCATCATTTACTCACACCGTGTCTCCAGAGATTTGGACCTTGAAATAAGTCCACTTTGTGGTCAACTTGCTCTTCCTTCACAGTCTATGACTTAGACTATCTTTCAATCTCTGCACATCTTCCAGAGCTCCTATGCACATTTGAATTACCTCCCCTGAGCTTGAACTCACTCAAAATTCTAAGGGTCTCATCCCTTGGTCTTCTCCAACAATGTCCTGTGCCCTCCTGGCACCTCGACACTCAAAGAGCTCAGACTCAAAAAAATTTAGAATTTTTTTTCTGTGTGCTTCCTACACTTGTCTTCCTTGAGAACTCCTCAACACTTAATCAAAGTGTTGGTCCGACACGCTCCTTTATCGGGTATTCTCCAAGATTATCTCTCCTCTGAGAGACTGTGCACTCCTTGCATGACTTCACCTCCTAACAACTAAACTCTAAAATTTCACTTGCACACTTCTTGCTCTCTTTGTGCAGACTTGCAGTCGAATCTCCTCCTGATCTATTTATTCTTATGTTCCCTCTTGGAAACCTCCTCCTAGAAATCGAGAGATATTTATCACCACTCCTTGTGCCTCCTCAATGCACTAGTTGTAGATCCCTCAGAGTATTCAGTAACTATGGTGTGTCATCTTCAGAGTGTTCAACAACTCTGATATGCCTTCCCTGGCACTACTCCTCCCTTCTGAGTTTGAATTTGTTCTGGTGTGCCCACCTAGCACACTCTTCTCTGAACTCGACATAGATTTCAATTGCACCCCTTGCACTGGCTTCACAGAGTTTTAAATCACTTCGGGGTGCACTCCTCTGGCACTATTCCTTTTGAGCTTTAGAATGGTTTTGGTGTTCCCACCTAGCATGGTCTTTCTCTAAACTCACAACAGATTTCAAGTGCACTCCTTCTACTGGCTTCATAGAGTTTTCAATACTCTGGTGTGCACTCCTTGCACAAGCCAAAGAGCCCATAACTACTCAGAAATCCACAGATAGAACATTCTATCTAATTCTTGCAAATGAAACCTGTTTGCATACATCTACAACATACATACATAACCACAATAAACATTTAGAAACAAACATTCACCACACATAAAAACATAGAAACCTCAAAGGTAGTAAAAACTAATTTTATATTATATATGAATTCTTCTGTACAAATATTTACAAAGGCTGGGATGCAAAAAAGTCTTCATCACTTTCTCTCCTCTCCTCTCCTGAGATCTCCAATGCTCTCTCCTCCACAACTACTCTTCATAATAATTAATTTTGATGCAAGATAATTTTTTTTACAAAAGAGGGGCTCATCAAGCCTTCCCTCCAGCTACCTACTCGCATTGAATTGCATTCAACAAATGTTAAGAACCAAATATCAATATAGCATAGAAAAACCTCAGAAAAAGTACTCATACTCAACACCGTGAAAAATAGATAATTTCATAAAATAAGCCTCTTCGAGGGGGCAACCTCCTTTTACCCCACTTAAATGTTCAAGTACAAGATGATTCAAAATGAAAATGTCTCCTTGGTATATATAGGAGACTAGGAGGTATAATTACAAATAATGGCCTAAAGCCGACATAAATAAAATAACATTACTAATATAATATGCCCCAATTAAGGGGTAATGAGCCAATATTAGGGCTTAACAACAAACAACTAGTTCAAATTAAAAATATTCCTATCTACATGTCAACCATTAAGGACGACTTCACATGTAGCCTATACAAATCACATGGGATTAGTTTTCTGTGAGCCTTACAACATTTAATAACATTGAATTACATCAAAAATTTTAAATTTTGGTTCTGAATGAGAGGGTTGGAGCCTCTTTTTCCTTTGAACCTATTCCTCTTTGTGCACTGATGCATTGGATTGCTGGCACTAATGAGGTGTAGCGATGCTCCTGCATCACAAATATTTTCAATCAGTCAGATAACTAGAAAATTTTGCAAGACTCAGATGAAACCAATAAGAAATAAGGAAAACCAATATTGCAATTTGTTAAAGGTTTCGAGCTTAAACAAGACAAAGAAAAGAGTGATAAGCAGCCATAGCTTCAACCTAAACAAAGTCACAAGAAAAAGTAGAGACTCTGGGAAAAATACCACCAAAAAAGTGTTGAGAAAAACATGATAGATTCTCCTGGATATACTCAAAAAAAGAGATCAACTATCCCTAAAACAAATATAAAAGTGATATAACGCTCCTTAAGAGACCACTGAGGAGCACTGATCAGAATACCAATACCCTGGTATCCACTCTGGGGGAGCGCTAGTCCTGTAGATTCTTGAAAATAATCATAAAAAAGTAAAAACTCAACATAGACTGGCTTGGTGACTATGACTACTGCTTGATGAAGCAAAGGGAAGAGGGAAGGCTTAGAAACAATCAACCAAACAATATCAAGAAAGGAAAAGGTTCAAATGATCCAAGGGAATACAATTCAATGTCCTTCCCTAGTATGGTTTCCAATTTCCGTTACATAATAATTCCTCTGCGGATAGGTGAATCTTCCCTCGGAGCACAAACCCATCTATTGAGACAGAAAACTACCTTTGGAAACTACCATTCCTATAGGATAATTATTCCCATTCAAAAAGAGAGTGAGAGGGACAATATGATGTACCTTAGTATTGAAGTTTGTCAACACTGCTCCAATCCACAAGTTCCAATCAACACCTCCAATGGATCACTAGAGACAAACAACTATCTACTACTCTAATGGATTAGACAAAACCAATCTATCTATGAAGTATTAAAACAAGCATAGACAAATACATGTAAACACATATTATAAGGAAATAGGCCAAGTATTTTGATGAGAAAATTAAAGAGAGTTGAGAAACTTACAATATTCATATTATGTTGCACCATCCTCCCGAAGTCCTCCTTATCCAACCCTTGCTTGAAAGATCCATGATAAAAATAACAATGCATTTTTGATAATTTCTCCTCCTTGTTCACCATGAGAATGCCTCCATTTAGAGGCTTTGAGAAGCTCAACCACCTTGGTTATATTTGGTATTATTTGAGAATATGAATCCATCAGTTGTGATATCTCCCTTAGATGCAACCTAAGGGTTAGATTCGAGTCAAACTAACTCGATCCATCCATAGATTTCCTTAGAGAAAAAGAGGATTTATTCTGAGATTTGTTCAACCAATTCGGTGCTTCGTTACAATGGGAAACAAAGCACTACAATGCTCTATTTTAGATAGACAAAGAGCGCTAGCGCTCCTTGCATATGAGAAGGGGAGCGCTAATCTTCTAAAATTTTCCAAGATGACCAATTCTCATAAGAAAACACTTTGTTCCGAGTGTCAAATGATGGTGCTTCTTCTTCTAACATGTTTTAGGGGTTGTATCGACTTTTCTCATGGTGTCATTCATGATGCGACACTTACATGATGAGAATGCGACACTTATGATACTTACGACAATGAGAATGTGACATTATCGAAGTGAGGAATTTTGATGTATAACACCCCAAATTCTCATTTAAAGAGTGTCCCCTAACTAGATCTTAGTTAGAGTTGGATTAGGAAGACTTAGTGGTATCTTGACTCAAGATACTTATTCTATGTGTACACTTATTCTCTCATGTTTTATTTATTTTTATTTTAAAACCCTTTTTATTTATTTCATGCACATATGTGCATTTTACCCAACCTTTAAATTTTAATCCCCTTTTTCCTAGAGTTTGATTTTATCTCAATTCTTTTAATTTATTTAATATTTTTAATTAGTCCCTTGATTAATCTTAGACTCAGACTTATTCTAATACTTAGGCTTAGACTCTTGTTAGGATTCTACGATTATAATTTACTGATTAATTAATTATTTTATTCTAAGAGAGTCTAACCATTTCAATGTTTTCTAGGCCACCTAGATTTATTGACTCATGTTTTAATTACGCGACGTGGCCTTCAAGATGCACTTTCGTGATCCAAGGGTGCCACTTTCCTTTGAATGGTTTTGGAATTTTGTTCGATCCTTGGAGTCAACACTGCACTCGGTTGGCCTTGTGAGAGAATAAGTGATTCTAAGGAATAATGACTTCATCTTGTTGCACCCCCTTTAGAAATATTCGTGAGTGACTGTCTCAGTCCACCCTCATGACATCATGGAACTATTGAACTAGGTAATCGTTAACCTATAGTTCATACCACTACATGAGTGCTACTATGCTGTCACATGGATGTTGATACACCTCTCCCTCAAATGTATCGTTTCTGTGCATGGCCCCTTTACTCCTTATGTGAGTTGGATTAGAAAGCATCGTCAAGCCCGCATCCACTAAAAAAACCAATGTCAATAATCCAGATACATAAATCATATTGTAATCAATCATATGTCACATGTGGTTAAAATGAAATACTCAAACAAATATAATCTACTCCTTGACTCAATCCAGAGTCCAAGGAAGTTCATTGATTCCATCAACATCCACAACCTGTCATGTGTCCTGGACACTCAGGAAAACTCTTCAATATCATATGCCAATACATATACATCAAAATAACAATAATTCCCAACCCATCACCATGATCATATATAACCCATAATCGAAACAAAATCATAATATACCATAATCGGATCACTTGCATGCAAGTGTCCTCAAATAATATGTCAACAAAAGTGGGCTCAATAGTATTCGATGTTACACAAATATATGATTATCCTTGAAACTTGAGGGTTGGATTATTTGTGTATCAAAGGAATGTAAAATATCCCATTTGGTGGCAAGAGATAAAAAATGTTAACAATATTAGGAGTAGT
Source organism: Picea engelmannii (assembly GCA_009831015.1). Taxonomy (NCBI): domain Eukaryota; kingdom Viridiplantae; phylum Streptophyta; class Pinopsida; order Pinales; family Pinaceae; genus Picea; species Picea engelmannii. The sequence goes on along the minus strand of ML784648.1, from coordinate 643,747 downwards.
GAATTGAATTGGAAAATACTCAAGAAATATTTTAAACATAAATACTTGAAGGAACGATATTACGATGAAAAGGAAAAAAAATTTCATGACCTTAAGCTAGGACATATGTCCATTGAATATTTTTGACTAAGTTTGTAAATCTGATGAGATATGTACCTTATCTCCAAGAGGAGAAGGAAAAATTTCAAAGATTCATGAGTTGTTTGCCTCAGGATCATAATTAAAAAATTGAATTTATTATTCCTAAGAAAATGGATGAAGTAATAAGGCATGTTAAACTATGATTTACTCAATTTAAATAAAGAACTAAAAATGAAAAAACATGGAAACATAAACATAAGGACAAGGTTGATCCTAAGAAGAAAAAATTTAAGCATCCTCGAAAACCATCACATAGTGAACCAGTTAGGAGAAAGAGATTTCTTGGAAAACAATTTGTATCAGTTCAGAATAAAAATAAAACTACATATTTTTTGAATAATAAAGTTAGTGAGACAATTAGGGAACCTATTTATAGATGGGAATATAAAGAACCTCACATGTACCAAAATTTCCCTTTAAACAAAAACAAAAATATGTAGTACACAACATTCAAGAAACGACAATAGGGAATGATATTGTTGGATTACTAAGATGGGGGGTGAATCAATAATAGAGCAATAATCCTTTTTAACCACACAATGCAAGTGTTATATAAATGTAGCATTAGCATCCAATAGTTGCAGAGTAAATAAACAATTAAAAAATGAGCAATCATACACATACACAGTAAACCAATGTTTTTACGTGGAAACCCAAAGTGGGAGAAAAAAATGTAATCTTTTTTCTTATATGTATTTAAGAATTAAATTCATTGGAAGCACCAACTTCCTTTTTTTCCAGCTACAACTGGAAGGAGGTTCCAACCCCCTAGTTTCTTAGGCTACAACCTGAAGGAAGCTCCAACTCCCTAATTCTCTGGCTACAACCAGAAGGAGGCTACAACCCACTAGTTTCTCAGGCTACAACCTGAGGGAAGCTCCAACTCCTTAATTCTCTGGCTACAACTAGGAGGATACTGCACCTTATGTTCTCTGTTTACAACCAGAAGGTGGCTACAACCACCTTTCCTTGCCCCATCCAACCACCCTAATGTAGAAGTAGAATGATCGAACCACTGTAACATTATCACTGTGAAAAATACTGTTGTAACCCTATACCAATCAACCTATAACAACCTGTACCAATAACCTGTGCCAAAATGTATCATACATCAAATTGTACCTCAACCTTTACCATAAACAAATGCATCAACCATGCACCAAACGTGTACAGATAACCTTCCACAATAACCTATCCAAACAACTTGTAATAAATTTGTACCATAAATAAGTGCGTCAACCATGCACCAACATGTACCTCAACCTATACCATGAACGAGTGCATCGACCATGCACCAAATATGTACCAATCATGCATCAAATACACATAAACTATGACTCATCAAGATGTACCAACATCATCAATTATACACCTTATGTATGTGCCAACTCATGAACTACTTGTCTCAACCATGTACCCAACATGTACCTCAACCAAAATACCTCATCAATTTCATCATCAAAATCTGATTTTTAACTTTGTAATAGACCTGGTGTATATGATCACATACCTGCAAAGCTTCCTTAATTTTAACAACAAGAGACTAGCATTTTCATCAAACTTTACTTTAGTCGCACATGACTAATTTTGGATTAGTCAACAACCCTAACTTGAAATAATCATAACTATGTACCTATAATGAATAAAGATCTGAAAATAGTACACCATGTTCTTTAGTGTCTTTTATGCAATTCCTCTAGGTTTTGCTACTTGGAACCTCTCAGAAAAGGAATTATAGCAAAAATGACATACCTTCTTGAATTATGGCTTATTCTAGAGAGATAACTTGTAGAGCATGCCCCACACATAATATTTGTTGTATGGATCTTAGAAATCATCATCAAAATAATTTATCCTCCCTTGAATTTCGGCCTTCTTTACTTCACCTTCCCTCTAAAATTCATCTTAGATATCCTTTGGTTACCTAAGTCACTTGTAGATATTCAATATGCTCAAGTGTGATTAAAATGAGAGAGCCATGCCTCTTATTTATACTTTCATGTAGCTTCCTCAAGGGGTTACCTTTTAACCATCTTAACCCACTTTCCTTATTTTAGGGCTAACCCACTTCTAACCACTTGTCCACTTAGTAATTTCTCCATTAAATTTATTATTGAAATATTTTTTTTTGTATCCACGTTGACTTAAAGTACACTCATCACTTCACTTTATTATTTAAATTACCTTCTAACCATCTTAACCCACTTTCCTTATTTTAGGGATAACCCACTTCTAACCACTTGTCCACTTAGTAATTTCTCCATTAACTTTATTATTTAAATAATTTATTTTGTATCCAGTAGGAATTATAGTACACTCATCACTTCACTTTATTATTTAAATAATTTCTTCTTTGCAACTAGTTTGACTACTTTGACCTTTTGGGGCTTCTATATGACTCATGAGGGTTCTCCAACTTCACATGGCTATAACTCTCTAACTGTGAGGAGTTATGTGACGTTCCACATACCACTGGAAATGGTATGACATATACTATCCATACATAATAGTATTACCTTCAAATATATTAAAACTCATACCATTATACATCAAACAAAATTAGGTCCATTACCCAAACCTTTGTGCTACCATAATTCACTACTAGACTTTATTCAAGGGTTGACATCAATGAAAACCAACCCAAATAATAAAAAGTATCCCCCTTTGGCATTGATGGAAACAATCTAATGCAATACTAATTTCATATCACTTACACTCCCCCTGTGACCATCGCTCCCCTTGGAACCATGCCTCTATTCTCTTTCTCCAAGCATTTGCCTTTGCATCTGATAAATATCTCCCCCTTTGTCATCAATGGAAAATGTATCTTTCTATCTGGGGATGCTCCCCCTAATTGAACTGTCCCTGGGGATACTCCCCCTAATTGATATCTTCCTGAAATTGATCCCCCAACCTGAACTGTCCTCTTTATGGTGCTTCCTCATGCAAAACTAAGAAATATAAGATAAGCATTCAAAAGCATTCATTTTGGAGTATGTAACAACCCAAATTGATTATTTTTTATCATAATTTTTAAGTTTGAATTTAATTAATTATTAAAATATAGTAACTGGGTCTTTTATTATTTTATTATTAAAAAGTGGGTGGAGTAATTAATGGGGAGATAAATATGTTGGAGAATTAATGAGGGGATAAGGTTGTTGGGGAAATAATGGGGGGATAAGTTTAATGTTTCCCAAATTTTACAAACAATTTTTTTTATATTTAGGGTCACCAAAATTTATCATTTATCTAAAAGAGGAAAAACTTTCAAACAATCATAAAATTTATGAAAGAAAGGTTCCACCACTTCCTTGGCATTCATATATTAATATTACCGCTTCTTGACATGGATGTAAGTTACAAGTAAAACTAAGTGTACATATTTAGTATGGCATTGTTAATTCTACCTTCCACATGAGTGAAGGTGTACCCTACTACCTAAGGCATATATCCACCTTGGTCTTTCATTCTATTCACACAATGTGTTTATAAACTATAGGACTTCTATCCTATTCACGCAACCCCAAAGTATAATTATGCTACCCTTTAACAATCCTTATCATTTTTTTTTTTACAACTATAAGTATTTTACACCTGTGGGCATAAATATTAACGCGGGGTGGTTGTGACTATCACAAGGGTAAATGTTACTGTCGAATGACCACATGGTAACTAACTTGGTCTAAATGTTTACGAGACTATAGGTAAGAGCTATCGTATAACCAGAACAAAATTGATGTGCGTTCTAAACCCTAACTAGTCTGTACTTGTACTTCACCATAACTATGGAAATAAATAAGGTGGTAGGATTAATGCTGTCTGGTTTTAATGACTATACCTGTGACATTAAAAAATATCTTGTAGCGTACTCCTTGGGCTAGTACTCGGCCTCCATGCCCACTGCGCTCTTGCCACCTTGCATGGTTCACATGGCCTTGTCATAGTTTCTACCCATCACCATTACTAGGCTCGTTGGAGGGTTTACTATTGTTTTGTTCATTCATTCTTATCCCCGTGTTTATGCAAACCACTGTGAGACTACCTCTGTTACTATTCGGCTTGGTGTAGTGGCCAACATTCGTAAAATTGGAACTCGTATTGGTGAAATGAATGTTTGGAGAACACCGGTTGGAACCCCTTGCAAGGTAAGCGTTCTTTGACAATGGTTATTCGACTCTCTATATTACTAATGTGCCCAGTCATCTTTAGATTTCCTGAACGTGGTATTCTTTGGAACTTTAATGGTAGGTTTTAATTTTCTTTTAACGGTCGGTAGTGTATTCGGCTCCACCTAGGGTTCTTCCATGGATCCTCCCTTAACCTTAGTTTCATTTTCTACCCAAACCCTGGTACTCTGCACTAGATATAACACTTGTGAAAAATCCCATAGACAGTTCTCTGGACCAAAAGGTCAAAGGTAGAGAGGGTGTCAGTCCTGCTAATACATTTGTCAAATATACTATATTTTGGATTTGTTTGTCCTCTGTCATTTGTGGTTATGCCACCTGATATGGATGTGTATATTCTTCTTATGTCTTCCTGAGACTTTGTTGATTTGGTATGATTCTCTATCTATTATGTGGTTTTCCTACTTGCTTCATGGAATTGGTTTGGGTATTAAACCCCGATTTGGGATTAGGTTAATTCCGAGGAAGGTCTTTCCCTTACATAGTGTAAGTTTTAAATTTGTTTTCCTTCGAGTTTATTCAATTAACAACCATGAAGAATGTATGGGGCCTGTGCCTCTATTAAGCTTCTTGAATTCCTTTTATTCTCTGCATACGCCCCTCGATATCTACCATGACTAGTTATCATACCAGAACATGACAATAATAGCAAGGGGTCACTCACCGTGTAACTCGATGTTCTTTCATTTTCGAGAAGAAATATTTTGGCACCTGGCCTTTGACTTTCTTAACCATGGTTCATGTCAAACTGTGGGAAAAATTAGGGTGTAAAAATCACTCTTCGATCATATCCTTAGTTCTGATTAAGTTTTTTTCCTTCCTGTGGTGTTGAGTAAAGTTTAACTTAAGTTCAGTTTGCTTAACGCTATGTGTAACTTAACTGAAATCCATGTTCATCAACATCCCATAACTTCATCTGTAGTTTTTGAGTTGACAAAACGCCTTTGGTCTAAATGTTCTCCACTATGCAATCTTATCATTATCATTTGAAATCTTTGTATTTGCTTGTCACAATTTTAATTTATGAAGGGAAAGAAAACCCAAGTATTATGTATTTCTTTAAATTCCTTCATAGATATTTCTGGGTGAACTCATTCTTACGGGGGCCATACTTTGGTGTACCATCTATGAATCGATTGGTTACTCTGTGTAGTAAACATATGTTGTTAAATGTTAATTGTTTCTTCTTTAAAATAATGTTTGAACTAATTTACAGTTGTGAAATCATTTTAATGTACTTTTCCTTTCTGTATTGATTGTCACATCTAATGATGGGACATTGTTTTTCTGCGAGGGTACCCATCAGACTCTTCTAGTTCACTCCTCCCCTTTCAGTATGTCGATGGATCGCAACTATGTCTGGGAGCCTACCTGTGATAACTTCAAGATAAGTGTTAACCTGTAATATGAGGTCTTCGTTGTCTTATATGATTCACTTTAAAAGATAAAGTGTGTTTGGATTCTATTAAACATTAATAAATAATCTCATCTTTCTTGAAGGGCTTACATGGTCACCGCGATGGATCGGAACCATGCCCTATTCAATAAAAGTACTTGAGTCTCAAATTAAATTTTTTGGTATTAAGAATTCAGAAAAGGGGTCTCGGTGATATTGGTTATTGTAAGTTTTAAACCTGCGAAGTAAAGCAATGCATGTATATTCTTAAGAAATACATAAATTAATCAATGGCTCATACACAGAATACACAGAGATTTTTACCGGAAACCCTCAACCGGGAAAACCTTTCTTATTTTCATTATATCGAATTTCACCATTCTCCATACAATATATACAATTTTTTTAGGTATTTCATAGATACCAAAACCCTAATCCCTTAATTCGGGATTAATTTACAAATCAGCTAAAAATAGAAAAATCCGCTAAAAATAGCAAAAACTGCCCAAAAAAAAACTGCTCTAGTTTGTACGGATCGTCAGACGCAGTTGTCGTATCTGACGCACCCACACACACACACATGCAAAGAATATAACACATACCCAACATTCTCCCACTTGTTGTTTTCTTTGCATCCAGGGGTCTAGGGGATTATATAGTCAA
>ML784648.1:576994-623129 GCA_009831015.1 Picea engelmannii | reverse complement strand
GCTTACTCGCACTCAATTCAAATAAAAAAACTTTCCTTCAACAGAAAAACCTCTCCAGTTAGTACACATGGATCTATGTGGACCATCAAGGAAAGAAGGTACAGGAAAAGAAAATTACTTTATGTTGATTATTGATGACTATTATAGACTAACTTGGGTTGCCTTTTAGAAAGAAAAATCTGAAGAACTTGAAAAATTCAAAGTGTTTAAGGCTTTGACTGAGAATCAAACAGGAAAAAGGTTAAAGGCAGTAAGGTCTGATAGAGGAGGAGAGTTCAGTTCTAGAAACTTCAAAGAATTCTGTGATAAAAATGGGATCAAAAGAGAGTACACAATTCCAAGGACTCCACAACAAAACAGAGTTGTTGAGAGGCAAAACAGGTCAGTACAACAAATGTCAAGATCTATGATGAATGAAAAGAACATACCTCAGACATATTGGGTGGAATCAATTCATACAGCTGTTCATATCCTTAACAAAGCTCATCTCAGACCGCACAGTGACAAGATCCCTTATGAACTTTGGTTTGGAAGACCTACTTCAATCAAACATTTTAAAGTTTTCGGGAGCACATGTTATATCAAGAACAATGATGAAAATATTGGCAAATATGATGACATGGCTGATGAAGGTATTTTCTTGGGTTATGCTACAAACAAAAAAGGGTATAGATGCTACAATAAAAGACTGCATAAACTAGTTGACTGTATAGATGTAAAAGTTGATGAAGAAATTCCAGTCAGAAATATAAGCAGTGATGAACCAAGAACAACATATACAGTTGAAGATGAAGATGAACAGGTCCAAGGATCAAAAAGAGAAGAGGTTGGATCAGATGAAGATGTGAACATTCAAACTGATACAAGTCAACAGAAAGAAGCAAAATCTCCTCTCAGAATTATCAGAAAGAATCATCCTGAAAACCATATAATTGGGGATATAAATGAAGGAGTTCAGACTAGAAGGAAACTGATTAAGGACTGAGAACAATCTCATGTTGCCTTTTTATCTATGATTGAACCTACAAATTTTGAGGAAGCTAGTCAGGAAGAATACTGGATTAGAGAAATGAATGAAGAGCTGGATCAGATTGAGAAGAACAATACTTGGGAGCTTGTCCCTAGACCTGAAAATAAGAATGTAATAGGTTCCAAATGGGTATTCAAGAATAAAATGAATGAGAAAGGACAAGTTATTAGAAATAAAGCCAGATTGGTCTGTAAGTGATATGCACAAGTGGAAGGTCAGGACTTTGATGAAACTTTTGCACCAGTGGAAAGATTAGAAGCTATCAGAATGTTTCTTGCTTATTCTTGTCATAAAAATTTCAAAGTTTATCAGATGGATGTTAAGTCAATGTTTCTTAATGGAGATCTAGAGGAAGAAGTATATATGGAACAACCTGAAGGATTCTCATTGACAGACAATCCTAATTATGTGTGTAAGCTGAAGAAGGCCTTATATGGACTAAAACAAGCACCATGATCTTGGTATTACAGACTAGACAAATTTCTACAAGAAAAAGGGTTCAAGAAAGGTACTGTTGACAATAACCTTTACATTAAATCTGAAGGTGATAATTTACTAGTTGTTTTGGTTTATGTAGATGATATTATATGTACTAATGAATCATCTGTTCAATGGTTTGCTAACTCTATGCAAACAGAATTTGAAATGTCCATGATAGGAGAACTGTCATATTTTCTTGGCTTACAAGTAAAACAAAGCTCTGCAGGGATTTTTATCTCTCAAGAAAAATATTTGAAAGAGATATTGAATAAATTTCAGATGGAAGATTCTTCTACAGTCAGCACACCTATGGTGGTTGGTTGCAAGCTGAGCAAAGATGATATCTCACCTGATGTTGATCAAAGGACATATCTTTCAATGATAGGCAGTCTTTTGTACATCACAACATCTAGTCCTGATACAATGCAAGATGTTGGAATGGTAGGACGTTTTCAGTCTGCTCCTAAACAAACTCACTTGGTAGCTGCTAAAAGAATATTCAAATATCTGAAAGAAACAATAACATATGGACCGTGGTATCCTAGAAATCAGAATTTCCAGTTAAATGCATATTCAGATGTAGACTGGGCTAACTATGTTGATGAGAGAAAGAGTACCAGTGGAGGAGCATTTTTTCTGGGTGACTCATTAGTTGCATGGCTTAGTAAGAAGCAAGGATATATTTCATTATCCACTACAGAGGCAGAATACATTGCTACTGCTACTTGCTGCACACAAATCTTATGGATGATACAAACTCTTGCATATTTGAAGGTAACTTACACTGATCCTATCCCAATTCATTGTGATAACACCAGTGCCATAAGTGTCTCCAAGAATCCTGTTCTTCATTCAAAGACTAAGCATATTCCTATAAAGTATCATTTTCTCAGAGAAAAAGTTTCAAACAGAATTGTTCAGCTGAATTATATTCCTTCCAAAGAATAGATTGCTGATATCTTTACTAAACCATTAGCAGCGACGCCTTTTGGATATCTTCGTCAAAAGTTGGGGGTTATAAACTCTTGTATCTAATATGTGCACCTGGTCAGGGGGAGTGCTTGTTGAATATATATTGAATTTCCTAAATGCTTATAGATGACAGGGGGAGTATGTTATGCAACAAGATCAGTGGAAGAATGTTTCTTCTTTGACATTGATTTCAAAGGGGGAGAAAGGAGTCGAGTTCGAAATGTTTCGGATGTAGAGGAGTGTTGAGTCTGAATGCAAATGTTGCCATCAATGCCAAAGGGGGATATTGTTGGCAAATTCGGTGAACATGCAACGTAAGCTTGTCATTGATGGCAAGTACAACATTGAAGATGACAGGAAAACAAAATACATATTTAGAGAGGTGAATGATCGAAAGAAGTGATTGGCAAATTCGGTGAACAGGCAACGTAATCTTGTCATTGATGGCAAGTACAACATTGAAGATGACAGGAAAACCTAAGACAAGTTCAGAGAGGTGAATGATCGAAAGAAGTGACTGCACGCAGCGAGAGTCGTTAGATTTGGTGCAGAGTCGCCGACAGCCATCATATCGGCAGAAGTTACACGGAGGATAAGTTCCCATGAACAAGAGGAGATTCTTCATTGGATAATCGGGAATCGGAGTTTCACGAGTCTCGTGAACAATGACAATGAAAACCCCGAAATCGCGATATGTGATTTCGCGATGTAATCACAGCCGTTGGATAAGAAGGAATCTGGACCGTAGTTTACAACTCTTGTCGGAGAGAGGATCTAAGCCATCAGATATGTATAAGATGCGAGAGAGATAAGCCATCGAAGAATCAGGGATCGGGACTTTGAAATGTCCATTTCACTCGACAACAAAAACCCCGAAATCGCGATATGCGATTTCGCGATTTGATTGCAGCCGTTAAAGAAAGCTTGAGATATGGACCGTTGATTTTCTTCATCGGAGTTTCGGGGATCGGGATTTCAATATGCAAAGAACACAATGCAACGAAAAACCCGATTTCGCGATATGCGAAATCGCGATTGAATATGAACCGTCAGAATCAACATGTGATATAGACCGTTGATCCAACTCACGACAGCAGACCATGTCAGCTAGGGACACGTGGCACAACCAGGGAATGACAGGTGTCAGGCAGATTCAACACTTCAGGCACATGTAAGTCATGAATCAGAGTGACACGTGGTAGGATCTAACACATGTCAAACCACGTGTGACGTCAGCAGAGGCATCGACGATCGGGACTTTGAAATGACAAAGTCACTTGATATCGAAAGTCTCGAAATCCCGGAGGGATCGAGACCATCCATCTGAGGGACAGGTGTCTAAGATCAAGGCACCGTCCGCATTTTGTTCATCGGGAAATTGGGGATCCCATTGACAAGAGTTTTGTGCAAGTCAGAATCATGATCTGCGAAACCCCGATGAGTGGGGGCCATATGTCAGCATAGCAGCGAAGGAGGACGGTGGCGTAGTGGAGGCCAGATGTCAGAGATAAGGATGTGGTCACAGAGTGACGGTCACGTTGACCGGGAGCTAAGATCAAGAGGGCTAGCGTATGAAAGGAGCCATCGGGAATCGAAAAATCGCAAGTCCGGAGGACTTGTGAATTTTGACATCGCAAATGCCGAAATTGCGATGAGTGAAATCCCGATTAGATCTGGACCATTGGATCAACTATTGATCTGAGGGTTGTTTTTCTTCCTCACACATTAAAGCTTCAGTTATGAATCGGTTAAGAGAAACGGACTGATGATGACAAATCAGTTAGCATTTTAGTTGCCAAGACAAATGTCCTTATATTACCTATTGGAAGGGGAAGTGGAATCGTTAAGGTAGCTTGTATAAAAGAATATGAATGAGACTGAATAGGGTTGGTCATTCTGAAAGAAAAAAAAAATGAGTAAACAGTAACAAAAAGAAAATGAGCAGAGGCCTAGCAAGAAACGAAGAAAATGTGCAGTGCGAGATGAAATGTAGAGAAAAAGAAGAGCGAAATGATAGACAGGTCAGAAGCAGAGAAAAATGATAGACAGAACATAAGAAGAGAAGAATGATAGAAGAATGTGATGCAAAGATGACCTGTTGAGGAAGAAGATTTGCAGAACAATTTGTTGAAGATCAGATTCACAGAACAGAGTAAAAATGGTAAGAAGTGATGTATCTGAATAAATTGTCTGTGTATTCATTATTTAATATTCTAGGGAGGTAGGGAGGTGCTCGGGAGGACTGTCGTCCTCAGAAGTTCAAGTGGGTGCTTGAACACAGGAAGTTGTAGCTTCCATCTAGTTGCAACCAGAGAAACTAGGGTGGCAGGGTGGTGCTAGGGAGAACAAGTGTTCTCTGTTATATAGGTTGGAGCTTGTGTAACTGGAAGTTGGTGCTTCCATCCAATTGGTGCTGGAGCTTTCAGGAAGTTGGTGCTGGAACATTCAGGGAGTTGGTGCTCTCAAACAAGTTGCAGCTTGTAAAACAGAGGTAGCAACCTCACATTGAGTTGGTGCTCAATTGTAAATGATGTATAGAACTGAAAAAGACTGCCTATCATTTTGAAGAAGAAGATGTTTTCTTTCTTTATGGGTTTCCTCGTGAAAATCTGTCTCTGTGTGTACTTTATGTGTGACTGATGGTCTTTACTTTTATTGTCCATATGTTGTATATTGTCGAAGACCACATGAAGAGAGATTAACAACGTTTAATAAGTATAAAATTGTTTAAGCTCACATACAACTGATTCACCCCCCCTCTCAGTTGTTTTAGTATTTCCAACACCAACTACAAATAGATTTATATATATAGATAGTTCCTCCTAGAGATTCAATTACAGAAGAGTCAATTCCAGAATTTGGTTATCTGTTATAAACTTCATATAGACGAACATATTTTATCCCCATAAAATATTTCACTTTTAACACAAACAGATGCATTACAACATGCATATATAATCATTCAAACAGAGGAGAAAAAAAACATATCTAAACCAATTCGCGGGAAGACAAAGGGAACAACCACGTTCCTCCCAACCATAGAATAGGGAAACCAATTCACTTGTCCTGTTCACCCCCTAGCCTGACCATGAATCCGTGAGGGTTAACTTGGAACTCCTCCTCAATAACGTCATTTAATCTTAAAAAAAACTTCTTCTTTCCTCACACTCAGCAGTGAGTGTTCATAACAACAAGAGGTAATCCTTTTTCCCAACGTACTTGGCAGCGTCCTGCCTCCTCTCATATGCTATATATGCAAAGTCATTTTTTTTGCCTAGGTATTTTCCATGCCTTGGGAATTTTCACAACTTTCTAAATCCCTGATTTTCAGGGGTTTCCAATGGCCAAATCCTTGATTTGCCACTTGTAAAAATCAGCCCATAGGTAGTTCCAACATGTTCCCCTCTCATGGAGTCATGGTTAACTAAATTTAACATGGCTGTTCCATTTGTCCTCTTGCAATAAATAAAACAATATTCTGTTTACATACAAGTGTCATAGTCAAATAGTTAGTTGAGTTAGATCAGGTCTCTTCCCAACAGTCATAATAATTAATTACAATTTATCAAATTCGAAATTCGAAATTGCCATAAATGAAAAAAAAATTCCAAATTCAAATTTACTAAAAACAGAATAGTTTTTCTAGCAAATTTGACCTTTGAAAATACTTTATTTTTTTGGGATGTCAAATCCTTTCCCCCTTCAATAAAACACTATCCCCATTGTTCGTTCATTTATTGGAACAGGATTGGATGAGATTTCTGCAAATCTCCTTCCAATTCCCAAGTGGCCTCCTCATGACTAAAGTGCTTCCATTGCACCTTTACCTGAGCGACAATGCTGTTCCGAAGTGCTATTTCTCTCCGGTCAAGAATACACAAGGGTTCTGCCTAGAACTCACCTTTTGGTTCCACCTGCACCAAGTTCCAATAAATAATATGAGTAGGGTCATGAAAATATTTTTTTAATAAAGAAACATGAAATACATTATGAATTTTTAGATTAGCTAGAAGTGCAAGTTGGTATGCCATGGGTCCAATTTGAGCTAGTATCTCGAAGGGCCCACAAAACCTAGGTGCTAGCTTGGCATAGTTTACGAGTTTTAGTGAACTCTTCCGGGCTTTGACTTTTAAGTAAACATGATCCCATACTTGAAACTCCAAGTGTCTTGTTTTTTGGTCCGCATAACTCTTCTCCCTGTCTCGTGCCTCTTTTAAGTTTCATTGTACCTTTCTTACCGTATTATCCATTTCTTGGAGCATTTCTAGTCCAACCATAAGTCTGTCAGCCAAGTTGTCCCAGCTAATTGGATTCATACACTTCCTTCCATATAGTACTTCGAAGGGGCTTATCTTAGCCGAAGTTTGGTACCCATTTTTATATGCAAATTCTACCAGGTGTAGATAGTCTTCCCATTTTCTCGGTTTTTTTCTTACATACATGTAGAACATATCTTCTATGATTTGGTTTGTCCTTTCAGTTTGTCCATCTGTTTGTGGATGATAGATTGTACTGAAATTCAGTTTGGTATTTATCCCTGCACACAATTCCTTCCAAAAAGTGGACGTGAATTTTACGTCTCTATTTGAAATTACTATTTTAGGAATACCATGCAGTCTAAAAATTTCTTTCATAAAAATTTCAGCAATGTTTATAGCTTTAAAAGTAGACTTTACTGGAATAAAGTGTGCAAACTTACTGAGTTTATCGATTACAACCATGATAGAGTCATTCTGTTTTTGAGTTTTGGGCAAACCTGTAATAAAGTCCAGTGATATGGTCTCCCATTTCCATTCTGGTACTGGTAATGGTTGTAATAGGTCGGCTGGATGTTGGTGTTCAACCTTTACCTGCTGATAGTCTTGGCACCTGGCCAAGTATTCTCCTATTTCACCCTTCATATTAGGCCAATAGAAAAATTTCCTGAGTGTTGTTATCATTTTCTCGTATCCTGGATGACCAGAGTACAGTTTCTTATGCACTTCATCAAGAATTGTTATCTTTAACTCTGCTGAATCGGGTACGTAAAGTCTATTTTTAAAACATAGTAACCCATCTTTATCGATACTTAGGTCTCGTTCATGTGAGTTTGTTGTAGTGTCATGCAATTCTGCCACTAACTTAGTATAATTTTCGTCATTAATACCTATCGTCCTTATTCTTTGCTCCAGATCGCTTTTTGCCATGTTGATGTTTATCTCAAATATCCCGTGGACTCTTTTGCTACCTTATTTTCCTTACCTTTGATATGTCTTACCTTAAAGTCGAACTCGATCAAAAAGGCTAGCCACCTGGCTTGCCTTGTGTTGAGATCTGGTTGGTTGAACAGGTATTTCACCCCACTATTATCTGTCAATAGTAGAAACTTTCTGCCCATTATGTAGTGTCGCCACATTTTTAAGGCATGTATTACTGCTGCCAATTCTAAATCTTGAGTGACGTAGTTTCTCTCATGTTCCGTTAACTTCCGGGACTCATAGAAAATAATGTGTCCTTCTTGAGTTAGGACACCACCTAGTCCTTCTTTACTCGCATCAACACAGACCGTGAAGTCTTTATCTAGGTCTTCTACCTTTAGAATGGGTGCGATCGATAATAATTCCTTCAATTTATTAAAACTAACTTGGAACTTTTGTGACCAATTAAACTTGGTCCCTTTCTTTTGTAACGATGTGATGGGGTAGGCTATTTTGGAAAACCCCTCTATAAATCTGCGATAATATCTGGTAATTCCCATGAATCAGAAAATGCCCACTACATCCTTCGGTACCAACCATTCCATAATGGCTCTTACTTTCTCAGGGTCGACTGCAACACCTTCTGCAGAAATGACATGTCCTAGGTATTGTATCTTCTTCTGATAAAAATCACACTTATCGAATTTAGCATACAATTGGTGTTTCCTCAGAGTTTGCAGGATGATTCTTAAGTGTTCTTTGTGTTCTTATTCTATTTTTGAATATACCAGTATATCGTCAATAAACACTAGCACGGATTTGTCCAAGTATTGACTAAAAATACTATTCATTAAGCACATGAATGTGGCTGGCACGTTAGTGATTCCGAAAGGTATGACCACAAATTCGTAATGTCCATTTATTGTTCAAAAAGATGTCTTTCTTATGTCCTTGTCTTTTGTCCTAACTTGATGATATCTAGATCATAAATCCAACTTCAAAAAGATCTTTGCCCCACCTACTTGATCAAACAGATCGTTTATCCTAGGTAAAGGGTACTTGTTTTTAATAGTCACTTTGTTCAATTGTCTATAATCGATACATAGTCTTAGAGTACTGTATTTCTTCTTCATAAAGAGGACAAGTGATCCCTAAGGTGAAACACTCGGTTTGATATACTCTTTTCCCAATAAATCCTGCAGTTGGATTTTCAATTCCATCAATTCTGGTATACTCATTTGATAAGGTTCTTTTGAGATAGGGGTTGAACCAGGGAGTAGGTCTATGGAGAAGTCTATTTCTCTTCTAGGGGGTAATTTAGGTATTTCATCAACGAATATGTCTTTGAAATCGAGTAAAACAACAAAGTCTTCCAAGTTAGTTTTGTCTTTCTTTTCTAACAGGTTTATTACTTCAATGGCATAAACTTGACATCCTTTTCTTGAATTGCATCGTGGAAACTTGTCTAACTGATACATGTTTTGGTACACATTGGTCTGTTCTAGTAGTGTCATAACTGTCTTTATAGTTAAGTGTCTTTGTATAACAATCGAGTACTGCCTTGTGCTTTTCCAACCAATCCATTCCAATAATCATATCATAAGATCCTAGGGGTAGGATGTTCATATTTTTCCTTATATTATGACCATCTAAGCTGAACTCAAAATCAGAAATAAAATCAACTACTTTCCTTTTAGTTCTGGTAGCTAGTTGTACCGACCATGATTTTTCATGCTTCAGTTTCTTAAGTTTATTTGACTCTACTATACCAGGAGTAATATAACTTAACGTAGCTCCAGGGTCAATTAAAACAAAAATTTGAGTGTCATTGATTTTACCTTCGATTTCTACCACAGAGGACTGGTGGTCAGCTTTCCGACCATCTATGGCTTCATTTATTCGATGCAGGCTTCTGCCCACATCACCCACCATCGAGGCTTCCTACAAGTTATGAAAAACACTTTGGTTTTCTGAAATTAAACATGGACAGTTCCTCCTTAGGTGAGGTTCTCCACATTCCCAACACTTTAATGGTTCACGGGGACTGTCCCCAAACTTCTTCATTCTCAAATTTACTGATTTATCGCTGCCTTGCGTATTCGTATGGTTGGAGTGAAAATATTTTCTCGAAAATCTTTTTGTTGCATTTCGGTAAGGAGTTGGTTGATACTCCTTGTTCCACTGGTTCATTCGATCTTGTTTCTTATCCTTCCAGGCTTTGGGAAACTCTATCCGTTGTTTATACTAGTCATAGCACATTCGTGCTTTCCTGAATACTTCACTCAAGTATTTGGGGTTGTCAAACTCAATTCTGTCTCTGTAGGACTGTGGTAAACAACTTAAGAATCACTGGATTTTCACCTTATCCTCTTGGATGTAAGGTATGAACCTTAATAATTTAAGGAATTTATTTATAAGGTCTTCCATTGTCATCTATCCAAGTTTTAACTAGTAAAATTCTTTCATTTTCATTTCATAGTAGCTTTCAGATAGGTACTATTTTTTGAAATATTTCTTGAAGTCAGACCATTGTTTTTATTTTAAGCCCTTTGCCAATTTCAGATCTTTCCACCAAATGTTGGCCTTTCCTTTGAGGTTGTAAATGGCCATTCTGACTTTCATATTGTTGGAATAGTTGTATATTTGGAAATATTTTTTGATATCTAATAACATGCCTCAACTTCCTCACCTATTCTGGATTCCCCGTCAAATGTAGCAGGTTTAATCTTCTTGAATTCCCCTTCAAGATGATCTACTTGTTTCCTTTTTCTGTCTAGTTTTTATTTATCTTTAGCTGAAGGGGTACCCTCAGATGAGTTGTTCTCTTTTTCTTCTTCTGGACTCAAGTTCTTGGAGGCCCTCTTACTGAACTCTTCTTCATGATTATCGTCTTTTGGGATTTTTTTGGTTACTCTGCTGCGTAGCAGGACTTCATTTATCTCCTGCTATTCCTATTGTGCTTTCTTCAGTTTCTCATTGTCTGCTTTGAAAACCTGCAGTTCAACAATAAGATTCCTCATTGTTTCCAGTACTTCCATAGGTGAGCTTCTATCACTGTTATGTATTGGATCTCCCAGAGGTCCTTTCTCTAGATCCCCTTCCATTCTGATTTCTGCATTATCCTGGGCTTCCATAATTCACACAAAACAGAAAGGGTTTTTTGTTTGTAACACAAAGGTTTATTATTTTTTCTTAAATTGAATATATATAAAGAAACTACAGTGGCCCTATTTAGGTCCAGTGTTGCAACCTTTTCTCTGATACCATGTGGAATAAACCTCAAATTTACCATACAATTTTTTTTTTCTGATTGTAACCTCTTCAAATTTCATTTACAAAGATTACTTGGTAGAAGGAAAGATCCTAACCAACTCTTGTTATAAAAAACTGAGCTATAAATCCTAAGATCAACTTACTACAAATGTTATAGCTACATCATCTTAACTCACTTCTGATAGAAAAGATTATAAGGGTAAACTTGCAAGGTTCTAGCAATTCCCTTTTGCCTTCATTCTATTTACCTATATGTATCTATATCTCTATGCAGATAATATTTGAAATCAGATTTCAATGTTACAATTCACTCTTGAACACAAGGAGCTATGTTATTGTATAAATTTCGATACAAATTAATGTATTCCTGCGATTCTCCTGATCTAACAATGTTAAGAACCCAATACCGAATACAAAAGAGCCACAACAGATATAGAAGAACAATATAGAAAAACACCACTTTATTATTACCAAACCCTTGAGGTAGGGCAACACCATACAATGGATTCTATTATGGAAGGGATCCTCTCATGTTCACTTGCCTCTTCGAGGGGCATCCTCCTATTGAGCTACCGCTCCAAATACAATATTTCTCTTCATATCTCATTACATTGCTTGAACCCATTTATATAGTGCTACAATCACCTAAGAACATTCTAGAGGAGGAATCTTCTAGAAGTAGAACCTTCTAAGAAGTCATCTTACATTTATTATATCTAATTACCCATTTATTATATCTAACTACCATAGTGGGCCTTATTTAATAATATAGTGGACCTAGTCCACCTTACATTGAATGACCTCCACTATTATCACTATGGGCCCTCTAGCCCCCCCTCACTACCTCTCTAGCTACCTTACATTCCACCCCCCTTATGAAAGTGTTGTCCTCAATGCTTGATGTACAACCATATACCAGGGTCCCATGGATAATTGTGGACCATAATGCTGAAGAAGACTGAAGAACCAAGGTCCCATGTAGAAAGAAAATCCACCATGCTGAAGTAGTCCAACCACCATTGTAAGTCTGGGTCCCATGTCCAAGTGCTCATGTGAACTCCCCGTAGAAGATTTTGGAACCCAATAACCAACTCCAAATGATGCTCCAAAGACTGACACCTATTATGTGGATCCAAATAAGAAGATCCATCCACATAGTGGAAAAGGGTCGTAGCAGAATTTGGAAGGAATAATACCACTATAGAATATGTAGACTGAATGCTAGTAACTTGCTCTTGATGTGGGACATTGATGTTCTCTACAGAAGGTGGAGTAGAGTCATCAAATAAAATATGGAAGTGGTTATCATCCCATAAATGACAACTATCCATATACCACTCATCACAATCGTCCTCAAAATCATACCAAGCATATTTTTCTTGATTATATTCATTCATGAGACCCTCCATAATAAATCTCTCCTGCATGTTATTCAATGAATCTTGAATATTATTAAAACTATCATTGAAGCCATGTGTGAGGCTGTCTGTGAGGCTATGTGTGAGGTTGTTTGTGAGGCCATGTGCAAATGCATCCAATCTATTATCCAATTGGGCTTTGAATGATTCAAGAATTTCTTTCAAGGTTTGAGACGAAATAGCCATCTGAGTACCCTATGAACTCTTAGGTCCTGCAGCCGTCACGAAAAACGAAAAAATAGACCCAAGAAGTTTCGGCAGAAAATCACGGCTTTTTCTGGAAGAACCCTAAAAAATTGTTGAACTTAAAATGCTCATAATTTCACTTCCCGGACTCCGTTTCGGCTGATTTTTTTTTTGAAATTGGGTGAAATTGTGAGAATAACTCAGATATATAATTTATTTGGGCAAATTCAGCCTCCAAATACTACAGAAATAAAAACAAATCGCGCCGCCGTCTGCAGAAAAAAACCCTGAAAAATTGCATATTTTAAAACCTCAATATCTTGACCTTCCAGACTTCGTTTTGGATGATTTTTTTTTTCAAATTGGGTGTTTTTCTGAGAGGAAATCAGATATACAACCCTTTTCTGCAAATTTTGCATATAAATATACTAAAAATGTCTGAAATGTCACGGCCCTCTTTTTTCTTCTCCGAAAAAAAATCTGCAAAAGTAAAAAATATTTGCCCACAATGTCTGCCCAGGAAAGTGCTCTGATACCACTTGTTAAGAACCAAAATACTAAATACAAAAGCACCATAACAGATATACAAGAACAATATGCAAAATCTTCTTTATTACCATCAAACCTTGAGGTAGGGCAACACCATACAATGGATCCTATTATGGAAGGGATCCTCTCCTGTTCACTTGCCTCTTCGAGGGGGCATCTTCCTATTGAGCTACCGCTCCAAATACAATATTTCTCTTCATATCTCATTACATTGCTTGAACCCATTTATATAGTGCTACAATCACCTAAGAACATTCTAGAGGAGGAATCTTCTAGAAGTAGAACCTTCTAAGAAGTCCTCTTACATTAATTATATCTAATTACCCATTTATTATATCTAATTACCATAGTGGGCCTTATTTAATAATATAGTGGACCTAGTCCACCTTACATTGAATGACCTCCACTATTATCACTATGGGCCCTCTAGGCCCCCCCACTACCTCTCTAGCTACCTTACAAACAATTTCCGCTACTTGTTAAATACATAATCACTTCTACTATTATTCTTGCAGATTAAATTAAACCACGATCACAACCACAATCACAAAGTGAAATATCAATAACACATAACACATAAGTTTTACTAGGAAAGCGTAAAGCTAAAAACCCCACTATCATATATTATGTATATCATGAATCATGAAACAATCTCATACAAAACTCTAATCCAAGAACTCTCAGTACAATGCAATCGTCTCACACTGTCATACATAAATCAAAAAATACATGTGCCAATTTCCGTGTTCAGATAGCTTGCCTCCTCTGCACAATCTCTGCAATTTGAATTCTCACAATGATTGAATCATTCATTCATTCACAAATTAGAAAATATTGCACATGCTCATAAGCATATCCACTGCATGTGTGATCAAATCACAATTGATAGCCAATTGTCCCTTTCACCTATTATCTCAACTGGATCTCCATTGGATTTGCATGCATGTAGTTAACTGTGATGAATCTTCAGTTGCATGTGAGTTAACTGATTGTGAATTAATGAATAACTGATTCAATGAGCTCTCACTAGTGCAACTGAGCTTAACTCACTTAACTACACTCATAATTCTATTACAATTCCAAATCACTCAGTTATGAATGAGATAATAGATTAATATTTATTGTCTAATTTAATTAAGGGAAAAATAAATTAGACACATGTTTCTTGTTGACTTTTCAATAGTTATCGCTCATTCTTTAACATAAGATCTCTAATTTCGTGTGCATGTTCACTTAAGTAAATTACTCTTGGGACATAATATTTAAATTCCATCTATATAGCCATGAGGGCGATCGTAGTGAGTGTTCTAGTCCAATAGCAAATGAAATTTGATAAACGAGGGTTATGTTAACTCTTGTTACCGCAACTTAAGGTGTTCTAATGAAGATTTAACTTGGACGAATTGTTATTTAAAGCTAACACCACAGATTTGAAACGAGATTTGATTCTCGTCAAGATAAGGAGGGGGTCTAATCGTGACATTCTTTAAGGAAAATGAAAGGTCCACTGTCAGGAGTAGTTAAGACTCCGTACCCACCATTAATGGAAATCCTGTGAGCGTAAGTTACATGGTAACTCACTTGGATTTTCAACCAATGTGTCACACCGGTTCTGCCCATATCACATGGATAACCGTCCTTTGTACCATTTATATTTAATATGAGAAAAGAAAGTGCATCTTAGGGTTTCATGGGCATACAATTTTGCATTATTGAGTTCTGCGAAAGGGCTCTACGTATCGTTTTGTAGCGGTGAAAACTATTGTTATGGAGGTCATTCCACCGATGCATTTGATGGCATGGAACAATTCCCTGGTAAGTATTCCTTAACTATAATACCTTAGCTGAGTAACTTAGGTGGAGCAATTCGAGAGAGTCAGTATAGTACTGTTATAATCATCTTGCAACCACTGTTATGTTTTCTTTCTTTTGTTGAACCCTTATCCTATTATTTCTTCTCTGTAATACTTCCGTAGTCATCACATTCTTGGGGAAATGATTCCCTTTTGAAGTTATCGATGTTTCCCATGGCTTTTCTTAGAGGGAGGGTAATTGTTCTTCATTTTTCCATACTTTGGGGTATAGGTTTTCATAGCTCTGCTGATAACGGGGTTCCTTAAGGACCCTCTAGTAACATGCTCTGGGACTTGAGTCAACTATTGTAAGATTGGGTGGAAAGTCCTAAATAGTCTTAGCTTATTCTTTTGCTTGTCTTAAATTCTCTAATTCTAGATTTTTGGTTGGTATCGAAAAGAATTGATACTACCACCAATGTTGAGCAGTCCAATGATGCTATCCTGCGGTTCATTTCGATCCTTACTTATAATAATTATTGTATTTATCATGGTCTAGTAAATTGGATTCAAAAGCTGGGGCATCTCGGTATCGTTTGTTGCCTTAACACCATTGTATGCCATTTGGTTACAGACAACTCTGTGTAGTTCCAATTTAGTTAGAAATTTTATACCATGTTGCACACAATATGTCTTATATCATTTATGCGTTATAAGGACTTGATACTGT
Organism: Picea engelmannii; assembly: GCA_009831015.1. Lineage (NCBI taxonomy): Eukaryota > Viridiplantae > Streptophyta > Pinopsida > Pinales > Pinaceae > Picea > Picea engelmannii. Next base: position 607,521 of record ML784648.1, on the reverse strand, counting down.
GGACTAATACATTCCATTAAAATCATCAATTGTTTTGTAAATAGTTCCTCATTGTTGGTTTTGTTTCGTTTCCAAGGATTTGTATGATCACTAACGATGGGCCCTATTGATGCAAGGGTACCCATAAGGGGTTAAATCCCCATCCACCCTCGGCCTGGCATATATCTAGACAGAGGGCGACGCAACGAACAGAGGAAGAGAATGAGCTTGCCAAACAGAAGTTGAGTATCAGTCAAGCATACCTTGATTGTGAACAATCACCATTCTGTTGTCGTTCCTTTTACCTTTATTTCATATTATGCTACTAATTATAGGGTATACTTTTTCAGGGCTTCAGTCTGCGCAAGTTTCGGATAACCACCCTTGTTCTTGGCACAAAAGGTATTCGGGTTCCAAGCCCATCTCGTCTCAGTTTTAACTCTACATGTGCTAGGAAAATGGCTCGTGGATCCATCCAATTTTCCATTTTCAATTAGTTCTATTCTTCCCTCAGTATTGTTAGGATGAAGTGTAACCCCTCTTGCATAAAGGTTCATGTTCGATTTGAGTTGGACAAACTATGTAATAATTTTCTTGATGTAATAATTTTCTTGACTTCCTAGCGTGACTGCTATATGTAAAAGTTACTACACAAGACTATTTTGAAATAAAAGAAATGATTGTCGGGTGCCTTTATTCAAACCTTTTCCCCCCTCTAGTCCCATACTAACTCTGTAATTTTGTTGCCGTGGCTATTGTCAAATAATCTGTATTTCAGTTATGCATTGTATGAAAGAAAACACTTTATAATCTTGAACTTTATACTCTGTGAATCGATTTTATTGCACAGACATTTCAGTTGATAATACTTAATGCCAAAACGTCTATCATAACGTTTTTTCCCTAATTTCGAAGGGTTTTGATGAACATTGTGGTTCTGTATCTTTCTTACTGTAATTTTTGGATGTGTATAATTTCTTCTATACTTTCAATCTTTGGTTAATGGCTAGAACAGATTGACAGTCCCGTTTACTAAAAGAATTGTTTCCGTTTGAAAAAATATTGTTATCAGTCCGATACCATTTCTTAGAAGAGTTATAAATTTTAATATCAAGGTTTGCGAATTTATCGGATATGTGTAAACCCAGTCTTGGGTTCTAGAATAGTTCTTTTTAGAATTTATTGACCCTTGCACCTCTAGTATTTATTTATATATAACCATAGATTCTTGACAAGTTTTAAATTTGTTCGAAGTTAGATTCCAGAACTTAAAGTGTGGTCAATTATATCTAATCGTTGTTCGAACTGCCATAATAATTGCCGATATATATATATATATATATATATATATAACCTTTCCTTGTCATGAAATCTTACAATTTTAAGAATTATTCCAATGCGTGTATATCTATATGTTTAAGTACTAGTATGCATAGTTATTTCCTACTACACCGTAACCATTTGCAACATTAGTTTCAATCAGGTAGAGAATTACTCTCAAATACCCACAATATTCCATATATGTGTGCAATACGGGTATGAGAGGTTTCGACATAGCCAGATTTATCTCCAAAGGGTGATTACTAACAAGAAATCAATGTACAACAGGTATCAAACTGGCAACAGGCTCTTAACATAATTGATGGAGTAAGATTCATAAAACTACAGTCACATTTCCCTTCAGAATTAAATAACAAACATTTCTCATATATATAAGTCATATAATAATTTCGAGTAAATGAATCGTCATGACCTATAGTTGATTTTCTGTTGAAATAATTTGTTTTCTTACATAATATGACATCAGATCTCTGCATAAGTGAGTGTCTGTTGTAGTCATTCCATTTTCATTTAATCAGTGACGCCTATGAAAAGTACCAACTACAAATAGATCTATATATATAGATAGTTCTACCTAGAGATTCAATTACAGAAGAGACAATTCTAGAATTTGTGATCCAGGTGGATATCGGTGTCCACCCACCTTTTCCAATTGACTCAAAACAACTTTCTGGCAATTTTGGCAATTTACTATTTTTAGCAGGTTTTAACTTCCGGGGCCATTTTGAGGGCCTAAATGAAGGTTTTTTGAGATCGATGTTTTCAATGATATTTGAATGCATGATTGAGCCCCCAAAATGAATCTCCTTGATGATACCTTTCCAACGAGCTATCATAATCCTAAAACGAAGATCGTATGCAAATGTTACGACTCCAAGAAGTTGATGTACTAACTTACCCAAATGGGGCCCACATGACTTTTGGCGCTTCATCTCCTAGGGTTAGGTTTTTGGATGTCGAGGACTTTTGACATTTATGTTTATTGTAAAAAGGCCTTCAAAGCCTCATTGTAATCATCTTTTTGCGAATGGGAGTAGCTGTCACATCTCTTCTCAGAGATAAGTTGCCACCATTCTAGCAAGTCTTTCACTCTATATTTTTACAGTCTTTGTACATTTCTTTCATTAATAGAAATCATGTATTACTGTATATCTGTGTTTATGGTTGCATCTCTGATACATTTATGTTATATTATTGAATATATGCGATATCTCTCTGCATTTCTTTATTATATCTCCGCTCTCATTTCGTGCTGAAAATAATCCGGATCAGTGGTATCAGAGCAGGCTGTTCTTGATCGTTTTTTTTAGTGCATGTCCCCGACGAAGTCCGAGTATAGCAAGTTGGGTCTTGAGATTGTCTCTCTTGAGGAAAATCGCTCTTGCACACCTAAGAAACCCTCAATGGTGGAAGAAAATAAAAATGACGGAGCAGACGATTCTATCAGTCTGTTGCTTGAGCAATCTCTCACGCGACAGATGGACGAAATGATGGAGAATTTTTCCCACATCCTTCAACGCCTACCGATAGCAACAGACGCATCTTCATCAAGCGACCACTTTGGAGGCACCTCGCCTTTCAAGGTACAAGTTAATTTTGATATTCATGTATTTGAAGGACAGATAGATGCAGAAGCCCTAGAGGAGTCTGGAATATATGGGGCCGATCCCACTTGAAATTTTTTTGTGGATGTGGTAAAATAATAGTATTACCCTGTTGGCAACTATGAGGACCAGTACATGAGATGGACCACACTGTGGCAAGAGAGCGGCCAAGCAGTTCCAGATTTCACCAATACATTCCATACCTTGTGCACTAAGCTCGGTATCAAAGATTCCGAGCGACATTTGGTTCTGAAATACCATAAGGGGTCTACACAGATACATCCATATTGAAATGGATTTTTTGGACATCTCATTACTCAGTGCTGCTTATCGATATGCTGTTAAAATTGAGCATAAATTTAAGCACCAGAACAAACGGGAATTCAGTTCTGCAAATCCGCAACAACCAAAGTATGACAAAGACGGCCCTAACAAATAGTCTCCTGAAAATCAGTCCAAGACACAGGAAAAGAAGGGTCACAGGAAGACAACGAAGGACACCGAAAAATGGTGTGATTTTCTCAAAATCCCCTGGCACAACACCGATGAATGTCACTCAAAACAGTCATTGGTGGATGAGATCAAAGACAAGGAGTCGAACCTTGATTCAGAATCTGATTCTGAAAATACTGGTAAAGGATAGATCATTGACGCAGACCCCACTACTATTGTCATGACCGCAACAATTCAACCAGAAGAACCAACAGATCCGGAAGAGGGGGAGTGCCTTTTTCATTCACAGATGTGGGTGAAAGGGACCCCGCTACATTTTATTGTTGATAACGGAAGTCAGAATAACCTCATCTCAGCAGAGGTCGTCAAACAATTGAGATTGTCGACAACACCACACCCGCAACCATACAACATTGGTGGCTTCACCAAGAACGAGATCTCCGTGTCAACCAACAGTGTCGATTATCATATGACATCCAACCCTTCAAGGATGAGGTATTATGTGATGTTGCCCCACTAGATGTTTGTGATGTGCTCTTGGGCCAACCATATATGTGGAGACGTCATGATGTTTATGAGTCTCGACCTCGTAGTGTCATTGTTACTTTGAGGGGTCATATTTACAGAATACCAGAGGTAGTTCCAACTACTGTTCCACCTAAAAAGTGTCACAAGGTAGTATCTCATACTGCAAAATTCAACTTCTTCACAATCTGTTCAAAATGAGAACAAAAGGACACTGCAACCACTACAGTCTTACCCCAAGCACCTTCTATCCAATAGAAGCAGGTCGACAAGGTTGCAGAAAAGTGCAAATATTCCTTTTGCACACCATCCTCTCATGTATCTCGACTTGTTGAACAACCTCAACTTCAACAGGTTCGTGATAGACTTCCACAAACTGAGCAGCGCGACGTCTCCAGCAAGACAAACAACTCACCAAGATGCAGATTCAACAAACGCTTTTCCTTCTCCCCAGAGAACTCAACGGAATTGAGACCATTGCTTCCTAAGGAGGGAGGATTGATCTAGGTGGATATCGGTGGCCACCCACCTTTTCCAATTGGCTCAAAACAACTTTTTGACAATTTTGACAATTTACTATTTTTAATAGGTTTTAACTTCCGGGGCCATTTTGAGGGCCTAAATGAAGGTTTTTTAAGATTGATGTTCTCAATGATAGTCGAAGGAATGATTGAGCCCCCAAAATGAATCTCCTTGATGATACCTTTTCAACGAGTTATCATACGTCTAAAACAGAGATCGTATGCAAAAGTTACGATCCAAGGAAGTTGATGTACTAACTTACCCAAACGGGGCCCATATGACTTTTGGTGCTTCATCTCCTAGGGTTAGGTTTTTGGATGTCGAGAACTTTTGTCATTCCTGTTTATTGTAAAAATGTCTTCAAAGCCTCATTGTAATCATCTTCTTGTGAATTCGAGTAGCTGTCACATCTCTTCTTAGAGATAAGCTGCCACCATTCTAGCGAGTCTTTCACTCTGTATTTTACAGTCTCTGTACATTTCTTTCATTAATAGAAATTGTGTATTACTGTATATCTGTGTTTATGGTTGCATCTCTGATACATTTATTTTATATTATTGAATGTAGGTGATATCTCTCTGCATTGATTTATTATATCTCCGCTCTCATTTCGTGCCGAAAATAATCCAGATCAATTTGGTTATCTGTTATAAACTTCATATAGACGAACATATTTTATCCTCAGAAAATATCTCAGTTTTAACACAAACAGATGCATTACAATATGCATATATAAACATTCAAGCAGAGGAGAAAAATAAACATATCTGAACCAGTTCGCGGGAAAACAATGGGAACAATCACGTTCCTCCCAACTGTAGAACAAAGAAACCAATTCACTTATCCTGTTCATCCCCTGGCCTGACCATGAATCCATGAGGGTTAACTTGGAAATTCTCCTCAACAACATCATTTAATCTTCAAAAAAATTTATTCTTGCCTCTCACTCAGCAGTGAGTGTTCATAACAACAAGAGGTAATCCTTTTCCCCAACATACTTGGCAGCATCCTGTCTTCTCTCATATGCTATATATGCAAAGTCATTTTTTTTGCCTGGGTCTTTTCCCTCCCTTGGGAATTTTTGTATCTTTCCAAATCCTTGATTTTTAGGGGTTGCCAATGACCAAATCCTTGATTTGCCACTTGTAAAAATCAGCCCAGAGGTAGTTCCAACATGTTCCCCTCTCATGGAGTCATGGTCAACTAAATTTAACATGGTTGTTCCAATTGTCCTCCTGCAATAAATAAAACAATATTTTGTTTACATACAAGTGTCATAGTCAAATAGTTAGTTGGGTCAGATCAGGTCTCTTCCCAACAGTCATAATAATTAATTACAGTTTATCAAATTCAAAATTTGGAATTTCCATAAATGACAAAAAAATTTCAAATTCGAATTTACTAAAAACAGAATAGTTTTTCTAGCAAATTTGACTTTCAAAAATACTTTATTTTTTTGGGATGTCACATTATCCTTGCCTCACACTCAGAAAACCATTCTCATAATAGAAAGAGATGATTATATTCACAAGCATACTAGGAAACATCGTGCCTCCTCCCATATGCTATATATGCTAAAAGCATTTGTGCCTAGGTCTTTCCCCTTTGAGAATTTTTGCAACTCTCCAAATCAGTGATTTTCACGGGCTTCCAATGGACAAATTCTTGATTTTCCACTTGTAACATTCAACCCTGAGGTAGTTCCAACATGTACCCCACTCATGGAGTCATGGTCAGGTGATTTTCAACTTGGCTTTTCATTTGTCCATAAACAATAAATATAAAATTATTTGTTTCTTGCAAGTGTTATAGTCAAAGAGTTAGTTGGGTCAAATCAGATCTTTGCCCAATAGTCATAATCATAATTTACAATTAATTAAAATCAAAATTCAGAATTTTCATAAATGGAAAAATATTTCCAATTTCGAACTTACTAAAAACATAAATAAATTCTTAAGCAATTTCAGACTTAAAAACAATTTATTTTTTTTGGGATGTTACAATAAGGTTGTTGGGGGATTAATGAGGGGGACTTGACAGAGGAGAATAAGAAAGGAGGGGAGGACTTGGAATGGATCTCATTTTATTTTGGTTTGAGAATTTCTGAAAGATGAAGGAGGAGGAGGAAATTGAAAGAATTGTTTTGGAGAACTTTCACAGGACATTGTTGTTGCTAGGAATTTTGGGCTTAGGGGCCATAAAACAGCAAGGATTCCAAGATCTAGAGAGCCGAAAAGGTTTTTCCTAGTTGGCTAGGAGGTTAATATTCAATTGGGAAGTTGGGAATGATCATAAAAAATCATAACAGGGACTAAATCAATTAATCTACATGTTGAGGTAAGCATTCTATGTATTTTATTAAGTTCTGTTTTTATTATGCTAATGTTTTATTATCCTGGCATGGAAAAATCATGAAACAAAAATCTAAACTAAGTTGAAGTAATTTCAGTAGGAGATTAGAACATGTTTTTTTTATATGAGACTTTGTAAGGTAGGCCTTACATATGGTATTAGAGCTCGATTTCAAAACTGAAACTTGGACTTGACCACTCACAACATAATTTTGTCTTTGTGCCAATTTGAATTGTCATCATCCACTATTTGCAATGCCAACTCTGGATCAAAGCCCTCATTGTGATACTCACAAATATTATGCAACACACAACATGCTCCAAGAACATCCGAAAAGTCCCGCAGCTTCATCTCAGTGCGCTTTTCCAGACAACGCCACCTCCCTTTCAATCGACCGAAAGCCTCCTTCACAATCTTCTAGATGTCGCTTATATTATGATTAAAAGCATGCTGAGTCCAAGTAAGATTATGCTGAACATATGGAAGAAGAAGCCAATCCAAAAGTGGATAACTGGAGCTACCCATAACTCAAAACCCATTCAAGAAACCATTAAATCCCCACCTGAAAAGATCAGAATTCTCTAGGACTATGTCATCAGACATAGATCCCGACCAACCTATACAGATATCAGTGAAGGAACCTGTGTTATCTACTACTCCCTGCAATGTAATGGGGTAGGATGTTCTCTGGTTTCTCTCAGTGTGCCTCTTATTGAAGTAGGCAGCTACATTAACTTCGGGTGCAATTATAGGAATATGAGTAGTGTACCTGGCCCCAATTATCATGGGAATCCTAGAACTTCTTTCAAAATCTTTCATCAATCCCTGCATACGATCCTTGGAAGGCCACTAAACATATTTGGGGAGAAGCACCGATCGGATGGAATCACAAAATTCCAATACCAGCTTATGACAGCTTGATATCCCCAATCCAAATCTTTTGGACACCAGACGCAATGGCGATGGAATCACAAAATTCCAATACCAGCTTATGACAGCTTGATATCCCCAATCCAAATCTTTTGGACACCAGACACAATGGCTCTCCAGTGGCCAGCCTCCAAATGCAAATGACCACCCTCTATCTCATATGGATTGATGCCCTCAACATTGTGTTCTCCTTGGCCACCACTGAATTCAATTCTTCGCAAATATTGTCGAAGGTTTCCCTACTCATTCAGAAGGATCTGTGGAATCCAGAATCAGGGAAGTACTGATGCTTGCACTGTTTCCACCAGACCTGCAATATGTTCTTCAACCAAAGCCTTCTATGAATGCTCTTCTGAGTGGAAATAGCTACCCTGACCGCCGCTACTCCTAACCTGGCCCTCTTGAGCCTAAATCTCTCCATATCGTCCATCTGGTTATAGTGTTCTTGCATGCGATTGTAGTTTGCCATCATCATCTCAATATTCCTCTTGTGATTTTTCTCAAACATTTCTCTCTCAAGCTTGTAATTCCTGTCCAACTCTTCCTGCTCTTGTTTCTTTTTCTCCTCAAACATCACCAACAGAAGAAACACCTTGAATATGGTCGATTTCCGGAGAGTCCTCGTCCACTTTGCTGTCGGACCGATCACAGACCGATCCTCCGGTTTCCTCAAAGCCAATCTCCCCGAAGAGAACTTCATCATTTTAATGAATGAATTGGATTGATGGGATCCACAACTCACTAAATATTCAGGTTCCACCTGTGGGTTCTTTCCCAAAGCACAGGAAACAAAATTATGCCAAACTGAAACAGTTTGCTTCACTCACGCTACCTCCCATTGGTTTTTTTCGAACAAACTCTTCGGTGGAGGAGAGTTGACTCTGTGATTCCTCCACAAACTTCTCCATTCTTGCCATTGTATATTCTTTTGCCAGAGCCACAGTATTGAAGCTTAATAACCTGTAATAGGTAACTGGTAGACAAATCCATATGCTATAAATTTAACACCCGATTGGGAAGCTCTTTTCCAACGGTGAAATACTTTCAAGTTCGACTCTTACAGGTATATTGTTGAATCCAGACTAATTTCTTGTCAGATTCATTGTACCAACCCATACGTTTGCTCCCAATTCTTTCTCAACCGGTAAGAACTCTCTTGTCAAGATACTTTCATCTACTGAACTGCTTCCAGACAGGACAATACCATCTAGAGATACCACCTCGCCTGCTTTGACAGACATCACCGTGTTGATGGCCACATCCTTCACAGGTATTTTCTCTCCACTTTCTTCAACAATGACGGTTTGTGAAGCTAAATTCATAACAAATGAAATCTCTACTCGAGCCTTGTCACTCAATCTTCTTTCGAGCCATTCGGCCAATGTAAACATGAAGACATTGGTGCCTCCTTCCAAATAATCCCCCAACCTAATAGTGCCCACAACTGCAATGAGTATGAGCACGTTTATGACCAGCATGAAATTGCGGATAGCCAAGAAGCTACTCTACATGATTGGAAGAATACCTACAACTATGGCCCCTAGAGCCACCCACCGGAGAGGATGGTACAAATAATGGAACAAAGCTATGATAAGGAAAAAAAAAAACAGAAGCTAAAGTGTAAGGACTGGGCCATTTTCTCCCACTTTTTAATTGTCCAACCACGCGGAACACTCACATATAGCCTTTCTTGATTTAAGGGCCTAACTATTTGTGCCTGTTGAATAATGCTCGAATCATGCAGAACAGTCACTGTTTTGGACAAAACATTAATAGAAACTCGTTCAACACCGCTCAGAGGCTGAAGAAGTCTCTCGATTAGAGACACCTCCGAAGGACAGCAGATGCCCAAGACGTTAAAAGTTGTTTTACACAACTCAATATCACTAGCTGCGATCTCTTAAATTTGTGCATCTTTTGCATCTTTCCCCATGTTTTAAGAGAATTTATTTGACAGGGCGTGAAAACAGTGTCATATATAGAACCCAGAGTTTTCTTTTTAGAGATCTATACGCTGAAAATCTTGAAGAAGTAAAAATAAAGATTCCCGGCCTTGAGTATTCTGCTCGATGGGGTTACAGTAATAAATTTGAAGAAAAAATAGATGGTCATGCAACTTTACATGAATTTTGGGGCCGCCTCAAAAACCCGACAAATTCTCATGCGAACAAGTAATGGATTCCAGCATAAACTACAGATTCACTGCCATTTAGCCCCACCTACAAATTCAACGCCATTATGCCTTGAAAATGAATACAATCTCTTGCGTATTGCTTGAGGACAAGTGGTCTTGCAACTCAGAAAGTTTTCCTTCCTTCCCTTTCTGTTACTTCTTTCACACCCGACTGGGCTTGATCCTAATCCTGAACCTCAACCTGAGCCTACACCTTCTCTTCTTCTTTAAATGATCCAGATCATTTGTACTCGTTGCTCATATCACTAACACAGCTAGATAATTGTGGTTGATCAACCTCGAAAGCCCCGAAAGGTTGATAAGATAAAATAATCCTTAAAAGAATATATTAAATTTTATTATTGATTAACAAATAAACGGTTGGGCTTCATTTATCTGGTGTTAATATTTTAATTTCTGTTAATCTCTTAGGTGGCAATCACTGAGCTATCAAAGTAATTTTTAAATATGATTAGGTAAATGTAAAAAAGTAAACACATAAACGGATGTTTTTATAATAGCTAGGAAGTTAATGATTGAAATCACAGCCATTTATTTTGTGTGACTACTAAGAATATTCCAGCCATATTTAATCTTGTCCATAGAAAACTTATTAAACTCTAAACCCGTATTAAATCTGCCCATTGACAATAGGTGTACGCCTTTCGACGTAATTATTTAAACTTTCAATATACCTATGCCTATGGTTTAAAGCAAATCGATAAAAGTTTTTTTTTTATTGTATTAGATGTTAATCACCAACATATCACTCACATGTAATTAGTCATCATATTACTATTTAAACAATATGAAAATAACATTTTTTTGGAAAGAATGAATAGATATATATTTCAATAATTCATATAAAGCAAAATTATGCAAATATAAATATAAAATTATAAATATATTATTAATAGCTTATACAATATTGATATGTTTATATTAAAAATAATTTATAAAAAAATATTTTTATATAATATTTATAAATCCACATATGTGAAATATTTGTCTCGTTTTAAAATACTTGTTTTTCTAACCATTGAAAAACGATGAGTGCCAACTACGAGATAAAATATCTTAGATTTTAGAGGGTGGCTTGTTCGTTTTAGTTTCCTTTGGTGAATTCCATGTGTATTGGCATATCTAGATATATGTGCACAACATTGGATAGATAGACTCCATATTCTATCCAATGTCTTAGCATAAGGAGTTGGAGGAATAATGAATCAAATATTTTTTTTAGATTGTGAAGCGAAGTCGAATCATAAAATATCTACAAAAATATGCCACAAACAAGGAACTACAACATATATTTATTTTTGTATTCTAAAACATATGTAGAAGAATATATTAATTTTTATTTATTTATTATATATATATACTTAGTAGTAAGTAAAGGGATCTTATTTGCAGCACTTGGAAGAATAATCCCAGCATAATATTAATGGAAATGAAATATTTGCAATAAAAATAGCTCCGTGAGAATGGGTTTTCTCAAATATTATCGATCGTATACACTTAAAGCAACTTTTAGAATCCTGAATTGACAAGCTCTTAGCATTGATATTGTTAAATTTGAACTATTAAAAAAAATAAAAATAAAACTTTACCAAAATAAAGCTCAATCACTTTGTATGTAGGTTTTCCTTCATTTGAACATGATATTCAATGGTATATGATAGTAATAACCTAATCACTTTGTATGTAGGTTTTCCTTCATTTGAACATGATATTCAATGGTATATGATAGTAATAACCTAAGAAGAGAAGGATTTGAAGGATAACTAGAGTAAAAGTTGACTTTGGATTACCTTATATTATGTATATTCGAAAATTTATATTATATAAATTAAATAAATTAATAAGGGGTTATTAATGTTTTTCATAAAGTTTATCAAGTTGAGAGAATCACTAAGTACATTAAGGAAACTTTTTCCTACTCAAAGAGTGAGAAAATAGAAATGTTTTAATGTAATTAAGAAGTTTTTCCATATATATATATATATATATATATATATTAAGTTGTGATCTGTGGCATTGCATTGTTATGCATATAGCTTGTTTAGCTACCTCGTTATGGGAATACTATGTCATCACGAGTATAATTCCATCGCATAACAAGAGTAATGAGTGGGATTGGAACCATTGTGAAACTCATAAAGAAGCCCACCTAAGCCCTAATTAATTCCCTTAACCGAGAACCAAAAAAAAAGAATGGCATTTAATCCAGGTAACTATGAGAGTGGGTCTCGTAATGAGTTTCAATGCGTTCAAAGTATCATAAAAGTACATGACATGTGAGAAAGACAATGATGTCATACCATTGTTTAACTCCTGCAAGCTATAATGTGGAGTTGAGTTCTTAGAATGTAGAATATAGAATTCAAAGTGCACATTTTAATTAAACTTGTTTTATCCATTTTAGTCCAACTTGACATGCTTTAAGGTTTGGGGTGACTAGTGAAACAAATCTTGTAGCCTAGAAAATTATTTGTTGACATAGGAAACATGGATGATGTATGGTCTAATGGTCATCCTCCGCTTAGTAAGAAAGTGGGAGGCTGGTGTGAGCAAACTTGATTTGAAGTGAAAACATAGTCATAACTATGGCTTGTATGGTAATGTTTAGATAAAATCTAACATGAGCAATACTAAGAACGAAGGATACATTGTCATTATAAGAAATAAAGTGACGACTTACGAGTTAGCAAGAGGTTGGATTCATGAAGTGGTCAAGAAAATTTAAATTTTCCATAGTATTTATGTTAGGAGTGGAAACCAACGATGGGTCCTACTCGTAAATCTTGTGTATTATATGATATGCATGTAAGACGTTTTGTGACTTTTCTAGTGATACTTATTCTCTTGAGAGGGAAGGTCATGGGGTGATTTACCATTGGCTAGAAAAATATTACATAGTTAATGAAGAATTTGGTGTGGTGCGCCATTGAAAGTTTAGCTAGCTTAGGAGCATAACTTATGCACTTTCAGTTGCTTCTATACTTAAGTGTGAGTGGGAACGATACTTGAACTTAAAAAGATTATATTGCCAAGAAATAGTTGTGGATTGTATTTAATCAATTATCTCGGTTAGTATGGTGATACTAACAACATACCACTATATTGGGTGCTTATGTTTAGTTCTACGTTCATACAAACATTCAAAATAATACTATAAATGGGCTTATGTTGTGAACCTAGAACTTGATTTTAGAATGATAAGGGAAACATAACAACAACATTCTTATTTATATCATAATGTGTCATGTGGTATATGGACCAGTTCCTATAGGCCAACGAGATGTTAATTCAAATCGTGTTTAATTGTTTATTATTTTATTTTAATTATTTTTTAACAGAATTATACCAAAATAGTGGAGTTTAGGTATATCTTGTAAAGGATTAGTAACTTTAGTAAGAGGAGTGATAAGTACCTTAATATATGCTAGTTGATGAAGAACACGGGTTAAAGATGAAGTCGTGTGGAAGATGTGTCCAAGATTTTGAATATGTTTGAGTATCAAATATGAAGAGAGCACCAAAGAAAGGGGTTGATGTGCTTTGGAGAGAATGCTTTGTGAAGAAGGGGTGACCCTTCATTTTGGAATGGAACCTTATAATAAACGTATTCTTGATCTGGAAATGTTCACCAAACATCTTGTCAACATGGTGCTCTTTACATATAGAGATTCTTATAATGATGAATTGTTGATAGAAGGCATGAATTTCCTCGACTATGATGAAGAGAACCCTAAACTCGACATTCGACTTGGTCGAAATCTAATTTTTAATGACTCAAAAGAAAAGTGAGATTGAGGAAAATGACTAACCAAACCATGAAGTGACAACATCACATGACAATCAATTAGTAGCGTCTTAGTCAATGTTCCTAAGCATGTAAAACTTTTGTGTACCAATATCATAAGTGATGACATATGTATTATCACGTTAGAGTAATAATTAAAGTCAATAATGATTTTTTTATATAATTATGAAGATTTCTTGGGTGGGATTGTGTGTAGGAATTAATTAAATTTATATCAAACTCAATATAAGATGCACTTAACTAGATAATAGATGATGAACTGAGGTTTTACAGTCAAATCAATAGAATATAATTTAAATATGGGGGTCCCATATGGAACTTATGATGAAAAATCTAATTTTTAATGACTCAAAAGAAAAGTGAGATTGAGGAAAATGACTAACCAAACCATGAAGTGACAACATCACATGACAATCAATTAGTAGTGTCTTAGTCAATGTTCCTAAGCATGTAAAACTTTTGTGTACCAATCTCATAAGTGATGACATATGTATTATCACGTTAGAGTAACAATTAAAGTCAATAATGATTTTTTTATATAATTATGAAGATTTCTTGGGTGGGATTGTGTGTAGGAATTAATTAAATTTATATCAAACTCAATATAAGATGCACTTAACTAGATAATAGATGATGAACTGAGGTTTGGCAGTCAAATCAATAGAATATAATTTAAATATGGGGGTCCCATATGGAACTTATGATGAATAAATATAAGAGAAGCATGTACTTTCATTAATTTATTTACCAGTGGTAATAACATAGATTTGTGACAATGTAAGGTGTCTAGTAAATAAGGGTAGTCACAATCAACATATTAATAGACTCAACGTGTTATAAATCTAGTAAAGGTCTAGCGGGACAAGTATAGCCCAGGATATGCTACTTGGGACAATACCGAGACCTTACGATGAGATCATCCCTCACTTTTGACCACCTCAGGAATATGTTTTCTCAAAGGTTGGGTGTATGTAATACCACCTTTTGACTTAGACAACTAGAATTACCTAAGGCATAATCACCTTTATTTTCTATTCACTGTAAAACTATTAATGATACACTTGAACTTTTAAGACATATGGACCTATGTTAATGTCAATTCTATGAATGTTTATCGTTATTTAAATTATGATGGATACTATGAAATCTATTTCTAACTTGAAAATTTTGGCATTTAAGTTGTTGGTACGTGGATACTGGATTGAGAATATGATTAAATGTATTTACATGATGATAATGCATAGACATGTATGAGTTTGTGTTATAGACTAATCTGGAGGTCAATGGGCTATGAAATAGCCAAATGATAATGATAATACAAGGTTGATGTCGTGAACAACAACTGAGAAACAATATGGTATGAATTTTTGTATGTTAAATTATGTAGGTTCGAATGCATTGCTATGATATGTGGACGAGTGCAATTTTTTTTTTAGGTGGTGAGATTGCCTAAAACTGAATATATGATGACAAAATTCCTATAAACACAGTTCCATCATATGTTCCATGGTAGGGTGTGGACCCTAGTCCTATTAAGAGGGGCATAAGAATTTCCCATTGTGTATCCTTTGAAACCTTGAGTCCTGGGAGGACAGTGTTAGCTCACGCTCCCCTAGACGTGTGATGATGATTGTCAATTGCCTGCTGGGGAAGTTTGGTTAAGAGAGTTGACATTTCCTCCTACGGGTTCTATTTGGAGTTAGGTCAATATAATTGATGCTCCAAGATAGTACAATAGAGGAAGGATAGGGATGGAAGATGGAAGTAAGTTAAGGAGGAAGGATGACTAGAAGTAGTTGAGAGTGTGTGGGGATTTCTCCTTATATAAGAATTTCTTGATTTCCTTTTTTAATATATATATATATATATATATATATATAAACTACAATTATCTAAGTGAATGTTGCTTGTGCTAAATTATTGTAATTGAGGAATTTCGTGAACATTTTAAATAGTTTACTATCTTTTATGAAATGAATGGTCTTGTTGATTGGATTGAACGCATACAAGAATTACTTTAGGTGTGATAATTATTTTCATTAGCACATGTATGAATCCTGTATGTGCTAGCTACACATGTATGCCTTGCACATGTACACTAGTATGTGTAAGTGTTTTAAATTATTGATGTTGCTTATTTGATGTGGATGTATGAATCATGTGTCGTTACCCTTGTATTTTAAATTACTCTAACTTCAATATGCAGTTTCTTGAAGGGTTGGTGTATGTAACAACCCAAATTGATTAATTTTTATCATAATTTTTAAATTTGAATTTAATTAATTATTATAATATAGTAAATTAGTCTTTTATTATTTTATTATTAAAAAGTGGGTGAAGTAATTAATGGGGGGATAAGGATGTTTTCGAATTAATGGGGGGATAAGGATGTTGGGGAATTAATGGGGGGATAAGGTTGTTGAGCGATTAATGAGGGGGACTTGAGAGAGGAGGACAAGAAAGGAGGGGAGGACTTGGAAGGGATCTCATTTTATTTTGGTTTGAGAATTTATGAAAGATGAAGGTGAAGGAGGAAATTGGAAGAATTGTTTTGGACAACTCTCACAGGGCATTGTTGTTGTTAGGAATTTTGGGTTCGGGGGCCAGGAAACTACAAGGATTCCTAAAGCTAGGGCGTTGGAGAGGTTGTTCCTAGTTGGTTGGGAGGTTAATATTCAGTTGGGCAATTGGGAATGATCATCAACAAGCATAAAAGGAAGTAAATCAATTAATCTACAGGTTGAGGTAAACATTCTATGTATTTTATTAAGTTATGTTTTTATTATGCTATTGTTTTATTATCCATGCATAGAAAAATCATGAAACAAAATTCTAAACTAAGTTGCAATAATTTTAGTAAGATATTAGAATGTGTTTTTTTTATATGAGGCTCTGTAAGGTAGGCCTTACATAGTAGAAATTACTCCGAGTCTCTGGAGAAAATACTCAAAGGATTCCCTTGGAAGCAATTTTGTAAAGATGTTTTCCACTTGTTCTTTTGTGCCCACATATTCAACTTTGATGTTCTTCTCTGCAACCCGGTCCTGTAGAAAATGATACTTTATTGGAATGTGCTTCGTCTTGGAGTGCATCACCGGGTTCTTTGAGATATTGATGGCACTTTTATTAGCACAATAGATTGGAATGGGCTCATCATACTCAACCTATATATCTGTCAAAGTTTGCTTCATCCAGAGAAACTGAGTACAACATCCTGCTGCTGCAATATACTCTGCTTCAACTATAGATAAAGATATTGATGATTGTTTCTTTCTTAGTCAAGATACTAAACACTCACCCAAGTAGAATGTTTCTCCACTGGTGCTTCATCAGTCATCAATGAGTAACTCATCAGCCATCAATCATCATGAAGATTGATGACTGATTCATAGGCAATAAGTGATAGATTTGTTGGCACAGGGTCATACCCATGGTTCAAAGCTACAATAGCGCACCAACAAAGCCCTATCTATCGACCCTTTCAGCAAGACTTGCGAAGAAGATGAAGTCTCATCCAAGGTAGAGGCAGGGGTGATTGTAGGACTCAGGTGTCTGCAACCTTAGCTGGGATCTAGACCTCTGAGTACAGAATTAACAAAGCACTTATCATCAATAATTCACCTAGAATTAACCCTTATCTCACTCTGCAGATAACATAGAGCATTGCAGTATATACTTAGATCTAAGATGATTCAACACTTAGCAGCATACAAAATACTGGATATGGTAGACCAAGCACTTACCAACTTCATACACATCAAATATATCATCTATAGACATCTAATAAGCACAAAGCATAAGTAAATCTATCTAAACATGTCATAACACTTAGCAAACGAGGGAAAACAAATGTAAGTAACAACACAAATCATGACACACATATTTACGTGGTTTACCCCCACCCTGGGGCTACGCCCACCAACTCTTCTTCTCCATTATTGCTGGCCAATTGGTTACAAGCACAGAGTCTCAAAACTTGCTCCGCCTAGGACAGGAGATCTGCACATCTCGCTAGATCCTCCTCCCCCCAATATCTCTAAGCATAAAACCTTCTTACAATCTGTGCACTCAGCACTAACAATACTTGCACTCAGCTCTGCAAGTATATCACATAGATCAACTCTTAGCACTAAGCCACTTCTCAAGTGTCCTAAAAAAAGGTCCCTTCTTACATAGCCTAGAATTTTACTTATACATTACGAAAAGGGGCCTAAACATGGGTAAACCCATGGGTCGACATCCTGGTCCCATTACATTATCCCCCAAAACCCAAAAAGGAACCAAAAAGGGGGTCTAGCTTCCACGATCTCTGCTTCGCCTTGCGTTCCATCTTTGACAGGCTGTGGAAGTCCCAAAAATGGTCAAATATGACCAAGTATTCCTCAAAACTTGGTCAAGGGCCAACAAGCCCCCAACACTCACTTGTGACTCATCCTGATTCACTCAGGCTTGGGTAACTTTGCCTCAAAGGTCTCGATATTAGCTCAAGATGCTTCAACTTGTCTCTATGCTACTACTTCTTACTCAATGAATTCCTAAATAACTGCTTCGCTGATAGGTCCTTCCAGCTATTGCTCGACTGTAACAACTACTTGTTCTAATACTATTCCTTAGCCTTCAATTTATTCAAATAGTAGATAGGTCGCCTCCTGGCTCGACTGGAGTTTCTGGGTGATTTCCATCACTCTGTTCTGCGTGGTAAGAACAAGTTGTTGGGCGGTGCATTGTTCCTGGGATCTCTTCATCCTCTCGATGGGTGACAGGAGCTTGATCTGCGCCTGTACTGTATCTGCGTGTTGCTTTTCTTCCTGGAGTTGGGACTCCAATTTCTTCAACTTTGGGTCTTCGGATAGTTTTTCATATATCTGCGTGCTTCTGCTACTTAACTATTTGCATTCTGCAGCAAGTGTTTTAATCCTCTCGACTGCTCTCTGAGCATTCAATTCTTGCTGGTCACACACTTTTTGTGGGGTACTTGGTATAGTTTGAAGCTCTAATTCCATGACCCTTTGCTGAAGCTGCTGAATAACTTCAGCGAGCTTCGTCACTTAACATTCAAAGGGTTATACTCTCTTTTGTTCTAAGCCAGTGACAGAGCGAAATGCTCAATTAACTGCTTCTTCCATCCCAATCTGCTTCGCGAGCAGTTTCTCTTTCTCCTTTTGGATCTTTGCTCTATCTTCTTCAATTTTGTCTTGGAGAGAATCCTTCTCTTATTGTGTGGCTTGACGTTGTTCTATGATTTCCTCTTGTAATTTATTTAAGGCATGAGTAACCTGCGCTTTTTCTTCCTATGTGTGTCGAAGGCATACTTCGAATGTATCAACAATATTGCAGAGTTGAACTGATTCTTCTCCCACTTCTATTGTTCCTTCTGGCAAAGGCGCAGTAGAGATTGCGCGGCTAAACTGGAGTGGCTGATACACTTCTTAGAGCCCAATTTCAATCCTGTTATATATCTTCTCCTGCTTCACTTCCTAATTTTTTATTATCTCTTCTATGTCTTGATTCATAGTTGCGAGGAGGAAACTGAAGTCATCCGGAGTGAGCGTTGTTTGCATCTTAGCTACGGTTGCTTTCGATTTCTTTCAGGAGGGAGACTTCAGAGGTGACCCTTTTCTCTTCTTTATAACTTCGACTTCATCTTTCAGTCTCTGTTCAACTTCCTCTAAGTCTTCGCCATTACCTCCTTGATCTGGTGTGACGGAAGCCGTCCTTATAGATCTACTATCTACATCTTGAACCTCTTCAGGCTTCTTCATATTCTTTGTCTTACTAGGCCCAGGTGTGTCCTGTGTAGCTTCTGGGCTATTGATGTCTGAAATGTCCACTGGATCTACTGCAACAAGGAGGTTTTCCGACCATTCCTTGGTGATCTCTTCTAGGTCTTCTTATAATAGGACTGAAGCTATTCCTGGTGCTCATCAATGCATTGAGTTAGATATATAAAGTGGTGGTCCATGTCGAACTTTATCAGAGGTCAGAACCTTTGTAAAGTGTTCGGGGTTATGCGAGGTTCACCCCCTATGGTTTCTTTCAACTTGTTATAATACATGTGGAAAACAACATTCGATTGCCATTACTTGTTCATGTCATTTGAGTACCACAATGTACTGAAATTCACAGCTAGTGGCTCAAAGGGGTCGAGGTTTGGGAAGGTTGCATATTTTGGTAGCTCCCATTCAACAAAAGTGATCAGTATTAGAAGCCATCTAAAATGGAATTCATGCCCCTGATCCTGGGCTTCTCTATAGTCAATCTCTAGCTGGTTTACCAGGTACTTCACCCATTTCATCTGTAGTCCCTCTGTGTATTTTCTTGTGAGGTCAACTATGAAGCCTGATACTTGTGTAGGTCAATTCTTATGTACCATATTTCCTGCGATCAATTGACATGCGAGGTGCACTGTGCCACTTTCGATAGAGGCTACCTTGTAGCCTCACGCGCACTTCTCGACATTTCCATAAGCTTCTTTAATCTTCTGTGAAAGAGCATTGTCTGCGGTCTTTCCAGGGTAGTAATCTTGGGGATCAGGGCCCTGCATGCCAAGCCCAGTGATTCTATTGATCAATGTCGAGTCAACAGTTATGCGGAGGTTTAACCACAAGTATCCTTCGTGGTAACTTGTTATCATCAATTTTATAGCATTTACCTCATGGTGTCTGCCAAAGTGTGGTATTTTCATAACGTTGAGCAAAGTAGACTACGCGAGGTTCATCATCCATTCTTGAGGGACAATCTTCGAATTATTACTCTTAGTTTTTTTCAAGTACTTATATGGGGTGAGCATGTTGTAAAACTTACGGTCCCCTAGGTTGAAGTTGAAAAACTTCAACGCTGTAACCTTGTCTTGATCTGCGCGATAGCCGCGTACTCCTTTCGGTAGATATGCAATGACTAGGGTGTATTCAAATTCTCTAGGGACACTATCCCTATTAATCGCACTACTCAGAGGGGGTATGTATGCTGGTAGGATGGATGCCACTAACTTCGCGTTGGCTATGTCGTCTTTATGCTTAGTTTTCCTTTCCACTCCGGCTCGAGATGTTCCTGCTCGAGAAATCGACGAGGAGGCTTGTACTCCTCTCAACGATTATGCTTGGACTCCGGTGGACATTCCTCTTTCCGACATGACTCTCTCAGTCATTAAATCGAGAAGGACCTCTATGACGTATTCCTCAATTGCGGTGAGCTCATCATACATACGCACTTAGAAAAGATAATTGGGGCATGATGATCTCAAATATTGCACTAGGATGAACAATAAGCTTGTAATGATCACTGTTTACAATCACTAGTTCTGCAGGCTTCAAATTTTTAGTTGGAAAAAGTGTTCTTCAGGCATAACGCGACGAGCTAAATAGGAAATTCGTCAATGGTCTGCTTGCAATGGGTATGAAGCTTCCATTACCATATATATGCCCATTATGGTGAGTTCCAACGATCTGGTGGTGATCCTTTAATGCTTTTCTATACATTCGGGGTGGAAGTCAAACGGGTATATCGGTCCAACGACTAGATTGCTTCACCATGACAAAGTACCATATGTCACTGTTATGATATCTCGACGAAGTTCAATTTCTGTGATTTTTCCTTCTGCAGTGTTTCACCTGGGATCTCTTGTAACTTTTCAATCTTTGCCTTTTTCTTACTTAATTTTCCAGCCTTCTTCCTAGTAGTTTTCAACTCGGTTGGTATTTTCCCATTCTGATTCCTATCTTCTCTCGACATAGTCACTTCGGACTGCTGAGATTCTTTCTTCAGATCCAAGGGTAATACTCCTTCAACTTATGGATTAGGTATTTCAGTCTTCTGTGGTTCCTCTAATGCTCTTATAGCTTCAACGTCTAATTACCTAGTGTCCAATAGCTTAGATCTATTCTCTTGTTCTTCCATCAAGTAGGTGATCCTTCTAGTCATAAATTCCATGATTTCTTTCTTCTTCTGTTCTAGGGATTCCTTTTCTTATTTTCTTTGGATCTGGTCTTTTTCAATCCAGATATTTCCTAACAAAGATAGAAATGGGGCACAGTCCTCAATAAATTTAATAACTTTAAATTCTTCCTCTGTCAAGGCTCCATGGGTACTCATAACTATCTGGGTAATCTTGCTACATAGGGTAACCATTTTTCCTTTAAACAACACTATTTTTCCTAGTGAAGGAACCATAGCAGTCCTTCCTAGGGTTTCCCAAGTGCTCTCTGTAATAATTTTCATCTGTGTTTCCTCATCCAGAACACAGTCAATGTCGAAGTCTCCTATTCTTGCTTCGATTTTCTCCTTTTCTTTGAAGATCTATGACAAACTGACATCTTTATGTTCATTCAGGGTTTATTTCATTTTCAGTAACATAATCTCTAATTCTTTGTGGGGTTCTTCTATAATCTTAGTCTCTTGATCTCCTTCAAGGTTTTATTGCTCCATATTCATCTTTTCAAGTCTAGCAATCATTCTAGGGAAATCTAGTACTTCGTGGTCCATAGCCTTACAACAAAGGCAACTAGGTTTTCTCCCAGGGCATTCCTTAACAAGATGTCCTAGTCTTATGCAACTGTAACAAAGAGTTAATCCTCTCTTTCTCTTCAATGATCCCCAACTTTTCATGTATTGTGCGCTAGGATCATAATGGATAGCTTGAAAAAATTTCCTTCTAGGATCTTGCATCCACTTTTTAGTCCAAACATTATTTCTATGCATATGTATAACATATCTTTCAGTATTCTTATCAGATCTATTCATATCAAATGTTCTTTCATCTAACGATTCCCTAGTTTTCAAGCTAGGACAAAATCTATCAAGCATACCTAAATTCATGCTTTAGAAACAAAAATTTCCACTTATTGAACACAAAGCTTCCAGATCTAAAGCCTTTAACTATTCTTACCTCTATAAGAGCACAAAGCTTACAGATCTTACCTCTTTTCTCCAGATCTGGCTTCTTTTCTTCAGCACAAAGCTTCGTAGGTTGAGTAGACTACTGCACATTAGAGCGACAGATCTACACACAAAGTTTCCACAAGTTCAAGATGAATCTTTGCACAAAGATTGTTCTTCCTTAGTTCCCAACAATCACAGTTTCAGGTCCCGACAACAAAACCATTTGTTGGGACAGGGGAAGACCCAGGGTTCAACACTACAACAACACACCAACAAAACCCTAACTACGGACCCTTTCGGCAACACCTGCGAAGCAGATGAAGTCTCACTTGAGGTAGAGGCAGAGGTGATTGTAGGACTCAGGTGTCTGTAACCTTAGCTGGGATCCAGATATGTGATTACACGCTTAACAAAGCACTTAGGATCAATATTTCACCTATAATTAACCCTTATCTCACTCCACAGATAACACAAAGCATTGCAGTATATAATTATATCTAAGATGATTCAACACTTAGCAACATACAACAGGCCGGATCTGGTAGACCAAGCACTTAGCAACTTCACACACATCAAATCTATCATCTATACACATCTAATAAGAACAAAGCATAAGTAAATCTATCTAAACATGTCATAGCACTTAGAAAGAGAGGGAAAACACATGTAAGTAACAACACAAAGCATGACACATAGATTTACGCGGTTCACCCCCACCATGGGGCTATGCCCACCAATTCTTCTTCTCTATTATTGTTGGCCAATCAGTTACAAGCAAAGAGCCTCAAAACCTACTCCGCATAGGACAAGAGACCTACACAGCTTGCTAGATCCTCCTTCCCTTAGTAGCTCTAAGCATAAAACCTTCTTACAATCTGTGCACTCAGATCTACAAGTATATCACACAGATCAACTCTTAGCACTAAGCCACTTCTCAAGTGTCCTAAAAAAATGTCCCTGCTTACATAGCCTAGACTTCTACTTATACATTACAAAAAGGGGCCTAAACATGGGTAAACCCATGGGCCGACATCTCGTTCCCATTACATTATCCCCAAAAACCCAAAAAGGACCCAAAAAGGGGGTCTAGCTTCCACGATCTCCGTTTCGCCTTGCACTCCATCTTTGACAGGCTATTGAAGTCCCAAAAATGGTCAAATATGACCAAGTGTTCCTCAAAACTTGGTCAAGGGCCAACAATATCCTTTTCTTTTGGATACCATAATCCAAACACTTATGTTCCTTTGAGATATCTAAAAATCCACTTCACTACTAATACATGTGATTCATTTGGTGCTGCTTCAAATCATTCCACCTGTCCAACTGTATGCATTACATTTGGTCTGGATGTTGTCACATATAGTAAGCTACCAATCATTGACCTATATTTCCTCTGGTCTATAGACTTTGAATCATCATCTTTGTTCAATTGGAAATTGGTTTTCATAAGAGTGGTAATTGGTTTGCAATCTTCCATTTTGAACCTCTTTAGCATTTCTCTGATATAATTAGTTTGAGAAATAAAAAATCCTTGGTTTCTTTGACGTATCTGAAGACCCAAAAAGAAGGATAGTTCTCCAAGTAATGACATTTTAAATTCATTTTGCATATCCTTTGCAAATTTCTATCTTAACCTGTCATCAATACTTCCAAAAATAATATGATTAATATAAACTTCAATTAATAAAATACCATCTTCAGTTAACTTGATGTAGAGGTTGTTGTCTACACTTCCTTTTTTGAACCTTGTCTGTTGTAGATATTTATCTAGTGTAGAGTACCATACTCTAGGAATTAGTTGTTCAATGCAGACTTCTTCTTCAAGTTCCCCATTCAGAAAAGATGATTTCAAATCCATATCTGTCCATACTGTTCAAGAATATGCTACACAACTATCCATAATTTTGACTCATATGTCACTATACTATTATGAAGTACTACTACAACTAATTAATATATCATATTGTACTTTTACTAACTAAATGCACTGAATCTGTCTACTCAAATTCTGCAAGTTGCTCGAAGGATGGTTCTCTGGTCTATCTCAGCTATCGCATAGACCCCCCCTATCTATTATTCATATTATCTGGGAGTCTCTAAGCTGAATGTCTCAGAACAATTCCTGCTATGAAGTGTATTCATAATCATCTTCATTAGTAGATTCATCATCTCTCTGAGCTATGACTTCTTTCTTTCTGTATGTGGATTCATATTTCACTATAGTGCCTAAAAGTACAATCTCTTTAACTTGTTCCTTATTTACCTTTCCTTCTTTTCTTTCATTTATTTTCCAAATCTTTTTGTATCTGACATCTTTCCTTTTCTATGTAGAATTTTGTTCATCTCATTTTATTTCCAATCTTGCGATCTTTGGGACATCATCTTTGTTCACCCGTTCTTCATGTTTTGAACAACCACTGTCAACATACCAACCATGCTTCTTATGCTTATCTTGTAGAGTGAGTGTGCATTTTTCATTGCTATATTGATTATGATTTCTTATCCATGTTCTCTTTTGAGGCTCCTATCTATGACTATTGTTTTTCTATTGTGGTTCTCTAGGAGGGATTGTCATTCTACAATCTTTGGCCATGTGTCAAAAGTTATTGCACTTGTAGCATTCCACTTCAATGCTCAATGATTCAAACCTGTTGTAGGCTCTTCTCCGTGTTTCACTAAGCCTTCTTGGATAACCATTTTGTGTATGACTTTCAAAGTTGGTTATGTTCTTGCTATTATCTCTACAATTTACAACTTTATGTCCAAAATTATTGCATGGATAACATAAATCCAAAAATATAGTTTGATACCTAGGAGTTGAAGATATTCTGAAAGGAGTTACTCTTATGAATCCTTCTTTTTCCTGATGCCTATTTGTTTATGTCAGTTGTTGATTATGAAATCTAAATATTCTTGATGGAGGAGTGTCCCTATAATATTCCTTGTAGGTCTTCCTATCCCCTTTGATTGTTTCTGCATAACTTTTTCAATATGTTTCTTGTTCTATTGGTGACTCGAAAATATATTTTAAACAACAATGGTTGAGTTATTTAACATGTGTTGATTTAACCATTTAGGAAGCTAATGAAAGAGGAAGAAATGATGAGAAAATGTAACATCCATATACACATATACAGATCTGAAATAAAGCATAAAAAACAAGAAACCATAAACACCAATGTGATAACAAAGTTCGACAATCTCGCCTACGTCTTCAGGCCTTTGTCTCAGTGGGTGAGGCTTTATTGTTTTTGTTAAAATATTTAAAATTTCATAATAGTAGTTACAAAAAGGTTACAAACTAATCTGATCTTGTTCTACTAGATCTCTGGAACCCAACAAAACAGACAACACTAAAATCGGATGATCGAAGCTCCAAGAAATGGCCTGCAAAGGTGCTATCCTCTACAACATCCCTGCATAAAAATGGATTTGTCTTGGTAAATATTCAACATAAACCTATTATGAATATCCTCATGGCTTCAATAAGCCCTAGTTTATATAGATCTAAAGTTGGTAACCATCTCTGAACTTCCCCCCAAGATCTGGCCTAAAAAAGGGCCCAATGTTGGCCAAAAATCTCCAAAACTACTACAAAAATCATAAAGAATCACTATTATAATGTATAAAAACCCACTCTTGAGAAATATTGGGGTGCAACCACTTATTTTTTGGCCCCTGGGCATATGGAATCCTGTTGTGTGTCCTAGTAGTGACCCTTAGCATGCTAGCCCTCTTAAGTTCTGGTCTTGGTCTGATGGTGCAAGGCCATGTGGTAAAAGGCTAGAGCTCTGTGCTCTATATGCAGTTAGAGCCTCCCAAAATATAACCCATGGTTAGGCCCTTGTTTGGAAAGCTATCCCGACCAACTGGGGCCTAAACCCTACCTCCATGCCAAAACTTAAATTCTAGTCCGGGTCATATGCAGTGTATCATAGGACCGGGGGTTATATTACATTCCATGCCAACACAATAGACAAGGGTTATATGGATCGGCCTTGTGCCAAAGCACCGAGGCTATTCCCATTACCAAACTCCCACATGCCATATAGCGAAAGGTCATGGTTATGTAACAGGGTTGTATGGAGTATTGCAATCGGGGGATGGGGCTAGGCCCCAACCCTTTTTTCCACCGTATAAACTTTAAATGATGTTTAAATAAATAAACCCCACTATATATGTCAAGGACCGCTAAGGGTGGGTTAGCTAGCTTGACCCTACCAAGTCACGAGCTCATATGAGAGGTTGGGGGTTCAAATCCGGTGAAATCTCAAAATTTTTGCAACAAACTTAACCAACCAATGGGTGCCATGTGGCAGCCCATGTCTGGGCCATGTGGCACCTTCTCATTCAATGAATACAATGACACATGTCAATCGCCTATTGGTTCAGTTGTTTTCCTAGTCACCACACTTGCCCAGTCACTATCTTCCACATGTCATACATACGCCGTATGAGTGTTCCACATGTTACCCTTGTAGTGGTGACATGTGTTACTCTCGAATTGGTCCACCTGTACCTACCACATCAGATTGCATAAAGTGTTGGTTGGTTTCGTGATATCAAGCATCTCTCTGAATGCTTCTCTTTTGTTGACTTTGACAAGGTTATCAAAATACATGTGACCCATTCTTCTGTGCCATAGCCAACTTTCATCTTCCTTTTCTAGACAACACTTTTCATTTCCAATTTCGCTTAACACATATATGTTGCTTGAAGTTCTTGCAGCTATAGCAACCAATTTCCCTGAAACTTCTTTTCTTATCTCACACTTTTGTGAATCAAAAGTAACTTTATGACCTTGGTCACACATTTGACTCACACTTAAAAGATTATGTTTCATATCTTATACTAGTAGAACATTTTCTACCTTTTCATTCTTGTTCCTAATTCAGACTGTGCCTTTTCCAATGATTTTGGATGAATCATCATTTCCAAAGGAGACTAATCCATCTCTTTCCTTTCATAATGTAAGAAACTTGTCTCTATCACCTATCATGTGTTTTGAACATCCACTGTCAACATACCAACCACGTTTCTTTTGTTTATCTTGTAGAGCGATTGTGCATTCTTCATTGCTATACTGATCTTTCTTTCTTATCCATGTCATTTTCTAAGGTTTTTGTTTGTGACTTTGTTGAGGTTCTTTAGGAGGGATTGTCATTCTGCAATTTTTGGCCATGTGTCCAAAATTGTTACATTTGTAACATTCCACTTCAGTGCTCAAAGATTCAAACCTGTTGTAACTTCTTCTCTGTGTTTCACTAGGTCTTCTTGAATAACCCCTTTGTGTATGGCTCTCAAAGTAGTTATTGTTCCTATTGTTAGCTCTGCAATTTACAACTTTATGTCCAAAATTATTACATGCATAAGATAAACCAAAAAATATAGTTTGATACCTGGTAGTTGAATATCTTATGAAAGAAGGTGATCTTATGAATCCTTCTTCTTCTTAAGGCTTATCTATCTATTGTTGATTCTGAAATCTGAATCTTCTCGGTGGAGGAGTGTCCTTGTAATCTTCCTTTTATATATTTTTATCCTCTTTTATTGTTTCTGCATAACTTTTTGGATTTGTTTCTTGCTCTGTTGTTTTTTAGCTTGATCCCTTTTCTGTCTGATTGTATACAAGTTCGGACTTGTCATGATAAGATTTTTTACTGTTGATAATGTCATCCAGAACTTTTGAGCTATTCTGCATATTTTTCTTTTGAATATCCTTTCTTAGTGTTACAATCTCTTCTTCCAGGTTTCCAATGATCCTATCCTTTCCTTCTATCTTTTCTTTGAGTGCTTCTTCAATTCTTTTATCTTCTTCTATTTGAACCTTCAATTTTGTGATCATTTGTTCTAGTTCTTGAGTGCCTTTTTTCTTATCTAGTTATGCTTGTAGTTTCTTGGTTTTCTTCTTTTCTCTTCTGACAACTTCTATGGCACTCATTAATTCTTCTCGGAAGTCAACTTATGCCTCTTCAATTTCTTCTTCATATGCTTCTTCATATTCTTTTTTGGATTCTTCTTTATCAGAGTCTTCTACTGCCATGAATAGCACTCTCCCTGTTTCACTGTCACCGACTTCATCTTCATTTGATGATGAGATGTCTTCTTTGGTGCAAAAGTTTTTCTTGAAAACTTTCTTTGTAGTTCTTTTACCTTTATATGTTTGTCTACCTTTTGAGTAAACTTCATCATTTCTCTTTTTATTATGAGGACATTTTTTAGCAAAATGACCAATACCATCACAATTAAAACAAATTAAAGAAAGCTTACCTTTGTACCTACTGTTGGTTCCCTTGTTTAGTCTTTTGACGATGTTGGCCACTTCTTCATCATCTTTCGAGACATCGTTGCTACTGCTATATTCTTCTTGTTCCTTTTTCTTTTTCTTTTATTTTTTGGATTCTTTGAAGGATGCTTCTTTCACATCTGGATTTTCCTGTTCAGTTCTCATCTCATATGCTGTGAAGATTCCATGTAGTTCGTCCATGCTTATTGAGTTTAGATCCAATCTTTCTTCTAGTGCTGATATCTTAGGGTTGAATCTCATAGGAAGAGATCTTAGTACCTTTTGAACAATTACAAATTATTTGATTTCTTCTCCCAATCCTATAATTGCATTCACTGTTTCATCGACTCGTAAGAAGTAGGCTGCGATATCTTCATCTTCCTTCATTTTTAGTTGTTTGAACTGACCTCTGTAAGTTTGAAGCTTTGCTGCTTTGGATTTTGAATCTCCTTCATAAATATTTCAAAGCTTTTCCAAAATATCTTTAGCATATTTACAATGTGCAACTTTGGTGAATATTGTATCACCGAGACCATTCAAAAGTGCATTTATGGCTTTGGAATTATTCTCACCGAGTTTCACTGCTTTGTTATTTGTTGGTGGAACGGTTGGTGCTATGTATCCATCTACAATTGATTGCCAAACTTGAAATCCCTATGCATGTATATATTTCTTCATCCTTATGCTCCAAAAATCATACTTCTATCCATCAACCCGTGGTATTCCATTTTTATACGAGTTGGTACTCTCCATGATCTACCTTTCAATGGTTAAACTGATTTCTGAAGGAACCTGCTCTGATACCAATTGTTGGATTACTGAGAGGGGGGGTGAATCAGTAATAGCGTAATTATAATCCTTTTTCTTCAAATTTTATATCAATATAGAATTAATATCCAATAATGAGCAGTAAGAAATAAATAATCACACACATATACAATACACCAGTGTTTTACGTGGAAACCCAAATCGGGAGAAAACCACATAACGCTTTTTCTTATATGTCTTGAAAAATTACATTCTTTGGAAGCACCAACTTCCTTTGTTTTACAGCTACAACTCGAAAGAGGCTCCAACCCCCTAGTTTCTTAGGCTACAACCTTAGGGAAGATTCAACTCCCCAATTCTCTGGCTACAACCAGAAGGAGGATACAACCCCCAATGGTCTTTGGCTACAACTGGAAGGTGGCTATAACCACCTGTCCTTGCCCCGTCCTGCCACCCTGAAGTAGAAGTAAAATGATGGAACCACTTTCACACTATAACTATGAGATATACCGCTGTAAACATGTACTAATAAATCTGAACCATGCATCAATCTATACCTCAACTTGTAATCAACCTGTACCATAAACAAGTTCATCAACCATGCACCAATTTGTAATCAACCTTTACCATAAACAAGTGCATCCAACCATATACCAAGTATGTACCAATAATGTGTCAACTACTCATAAACTATGACTCATCAATATGTACCAACATCATCAACTATACACCTCATGTGTGTGCGCCAACTCATCAACTACTTGTCTCAACCATGTACTCAACATGTACCACAACCAAAAGCCCTCATCAATTTCATCATCCAAATTTGATTTGTAGCTCTATAATAGACCTGGTGTATATGATCACATTCCTGCAAACCTTCCTTAACTT
>ML784648.1:566264-576944 GCA_009831015.1 Picea engelmannii | reverse complement strand
CAAACCTTCCTTAACTTTAAAAACAAGAGACTAACATTTTCATCAAACTTTTCTTTAGTCTCACATGCCTAGTTTTGGATTAGTCAACAACCCTAACTTGAAGTAATCATAACTTTGAACCTATAATGTATAAAGATATGAAAATGATACACAATGTTCTTCAATGTGTTTTATGCAATTCCTCCAAGTTTCACTACTTGGAACCTCTCAGAAAAGGAGTTATAGCAAAAATGACATACCTTGCTGAATTTTGGCTTATTCTAGAGAGAGACCTTATAGAGTGTACCCCACACAAAATATCTGATGAATTGATCTAAAAATATTACAAAACATAATATAGACTGTATCCTAACCAAAACATTTGGTCTCACTAAATTTGGATCTGTTATGAATAATTTATGATTTTTTTACCCGAAACACCTGATTTTGACTAGTTTCAGGACTGACCATAAACCCTATTTTCCACAAAGGGTAACTCCCAAAATACAACGACCCACAATATGAATTTTTTACCATAGATACTTGGATATTTTTTCTCAGTCGCATAGAAATTTCACAGTCTGAATCATTATAGAAAAAAAATTATAGTGAAAATGGTGAGATGACCTGTAAATAACATACCTTAGAAACACCATCAAAAGAATTTATCCTTCCTTGCATTTCGGCCTTCTTTTCTTCACCTTCACTTAGAATTCTGGTTTTTACATCCTTGATTACCTCAGACACATATAGATATTCAATATGCTCAAGTGTGATTCAAATGAGAGAGACTTTCCTCTTATTTATACTCTCCAAGTAGCTTCCTTAAAAACCTCTTCTAGGTCACTTGGCCAACTTTCCTTATTTTAGGATTGCGTCCAGTTCTAATTTATCCATTAAATTTATTATTGAAATAATTTATTTTGTATAAAATTTGAATTATAATACACTCATCACTTCACTTTATTATTTACCTTTTAAAATCTCTTAAACCACTTTGATTACTTTGACCTTTTGGGGCTTCTAGATGACATATGAGGGTCCTCCAACTTCGTAAGGCCATAACTCTCAAACCGTGAAGAGTTATGTGACGTTCTAAATACCACCAGAAATGGCATGACGTGTAATATCCATATAGAATTGTATTATCTAAAAATATTTCATAACGCATACCATTACCCATCAAACAAACTTGGGTCCATTACCCAAACCTCGGGTCTCCAACGTCTCATGGCTATAACTCTCTAACCGTGAGGAATTATGTGACGTTCCACATACCACCAGAAATGACATGACAAGCACTATCCATCTAGGATATTTTCCTTGACAAATTCACTTTCCTTCATCTCATTATTCCACAATTAAGCATGGGTTCTCTTACTCCACAAAGCATCTTCTTGTGAGGGCTTTCACCATAAGGGGAGCACTCTGGAGTTCATCCATATTTACTTCTTATCAACAATGAAAAAACAATAATGAGTCATATTTACATCAAACAATAGTGGGTCCATTACCCAAAACTTTGTGCTACGGGTCTTTCTTCAAGGGTTGACATCAATGACAACCAACCTTAATCAACATATGATGCATATGTGTTTTTAATTCCAATTGTTTAACAAATTCCTCTAAAATTAAGTTAGCTTGAGATCCACTATCTATCAATGTGTCAACCTTAGTATGTCTCATGATGACCCTTAAGTGAAACAATTTACTTCTACAATCAAATCCTTCACCAATTTTACCTGTCATATTAACCAATGAGACTTTTGATTTGTCACCTGAATCCGATCCCAAGTCTGTGGGTTGTGTTGTTTCTCTAACTGTTTTCCTCCCTTTCTTCTCTTTGAACCACTTTGGTCTCTTCTCGGGATGCAATTTCCAACAATGGTCCTCATCATGCCCCTCTTTCTTGCAATGCTTGCAAGAGGTCTTCTCTTCCTTTCTCGCCACTGAATTTTCCTTCTTGCCATTCCACTTTCTTTTTTCCTCTTTCCTTGAATATGATTCCCCTAATACACCAACACCTTTTTCCCCTGCTTCAATGTATATTGCTTGAACAAAAACCTCATCAATATTAGTTGGTCCAAACATGAATACAATGTTTCATATATGTGTAGGTAAACCTCCTATATACTTTATAAGAGTTTCTTGGGTATGTAAAGGAATATCTAACATCAATTCCATTTTACAAAATCCATCTGTGTATTCTTGCACTATTCACCCTTTTCTTAGTTTTAAATCTTTCCATTCAATTAACGCTTTCTCTTTATAACAGAAAGGATAGAATTGTTTTCTAAGTGTAGAAATAAAACTTTTCCATGATGGAAATACATTACCCACTTGTTGCCTGCCATTTTGCAACTTGCTTTGCCACTAGATGAGTGATGTGCCTGCAAGTCTAAGGGATGGAAACTTGATCTGAGTTACCTCATCCTTGATCTGTTGCACTGTAATGAACCTCAAATTCACCATAAAAAAAATAAAATTCCTATGACATAATTCAATTTCGTTTAAGATTAGAAATTAAGAGAAGGTAAAATTCATTTATGTCCATAATGTCATTTTTACACCAGTCTAGATTACTTTGAACTGAAAAGATTATGTGGGTAAAATATTTCCATAATTCTATCACTTCCCTTGACTCTCAAACTACTCCAACATACTTCTTTTTATATAGGCAATGTCTAAACTCAGGTCGAAGGAACCTTTGATGTTCAGAGAGATAAAGCTCAGAAGGGATAACACCTTTGAAGTATTCGAAGGGAAGCAAATATCGAAATTGTCTTGCAGAGGTCAAGTTCAGGTGGAGAACGCTAAGTCATTTTGGCCAGAGATCCTTGAGCGGAGTGAACGAACGGTGATATTTATTCATGGAGAAGTACCGAAATCCCATGGACCGTTAGATCTCATAGATCTATGGGAAGGTTAAGACTGATCATCTTTTAGCGTTCAGAAGATCAGGAGGAGTGGAGACCATTGGATGAGAAGCAACATGAGCTGTGATCTCGTGCTCCAAATTCATTATTTCAGAGTCATTGCATCATGAACTTCCGGTTCGCGAAATCACAAAAGAATCGGGACCGTTGATCCCATGCGAAAAGGCCAAAACCCATTAAGCCCCTTTTTTGACATTTTGGGTTCCGAGAGTTCGAAGGGCCTAAAATCGTCATCGCCGGAGTCGCGAAATCCTGAATCGTGAAACCCCGAAACCCTGAAGTACTATATGTACAGGCTACTTCCAATTCAAAGAAATATTTTCTAGAACTTTAATTACAGAAGTAAACATATGCCTATAAATAGATCGGTACCTTTCAAGCTCATCTATACATGGACAATCCTACCTAGAATTTTGATTTCAGAGTTAAATATGCTCCTATAGGTGGATCTGTTCTTTCAAATTCATATGTAGAAAATTTTGTCTAGCGTTTTGTTTCAGGAGGAACGATTCCTAGAATTTAGTCTTTGAACATAAACTTCTTACAACAAACATATATCATCTATGGAAATTATTTCAATTTAGCACAACTAGGCACATACGATCAGATACATGAATCATTCAAACAAAGACTGAGCATATTTTAAAGGAAATCCCGAAATGATGGGCCCACAGTCCTTTCGTATTTCGCAATTCGACACTTCCTGATTCATTTTTTTTAAGCATCAGGTGTTCGAAATCCCCGAAATCTCGAACCTCAAAATCTCGAAATGATGGGCCCAGAGTCCTTTCACATTTCATGATTCGACACTTCTTGTTTCATTTTGTTTAAGCATCAGGGGTTTGAAATCCATGAAATCTCGAACCCCGAAATCCCGAAATGTTGGGCCCATAGTCCTTTCACATTTCATGATTCGACACTTCTTGTTTCATTTTGTTTGTGCATCGTTAATAAAACATGACAGACTAAATATGAATAGCCGAATTGGTACTACCTTGGGTAAAGGAAATTTTTGTAATAAGAAAGGGTGCATCTGGGTTCCTTTACTGTTAAAGTAGTTCATATAATAGATCTGTCATTGCAAATTATATAGTATAATTTTTTGTTTCTTTATTCTCTTGTTCGAAATACATTTATACGGGTTAGGTTAATGAACTATAAGGGAAAACTAGTATAACAGTCAGTCCTCCTACCTCAGCTACAGATCTTTCTCTACAAAGTCTGTTTGATGGGAAGAAAAATGTAGCATAGTTTACGAAACTCAGAATGATGTTCCCGACATTATTCATACAATTAGATTAATGAAATTACAACATAACCTCTACTCCCAATATGCAAATCTCAACATTGATTTTACTCTGAAAACAATTAAAGAAAGAAAGTGGCAGTGAATCTAATTTAGAGGAGATTTCTTCTAGAATTTACCCATGCATAATCCTTTCAACCATCATAACAAATAAAGGGCCAATTCTATCGTTCGTTCAGAAAGGGGTCACTCGAGATTAGATTTACCCTATGCTCTATGTTAGTCTTTAGGCTTCCTGAATTCGAATTGATTTTTCCTACACATTAGTATCTATCATAAGTAGTAGATGCATTACATCCATGATTGAATCATTCATCAGAGAATGGAAATTTTTTCAGTTCAGATTTAATAGATACATGACATCAGATATCAAATCAATTCGAATAGAGAAAGGAAATTATTTCAGTTCTGATTTAACAAATACATTGCATCAGATATAAAATCATTTAGACAGAGAAGGAGTATGGCAACATATCTGAACCAGATCACGAGAAGACAAAGGGAACAACCACGTTCCTCCCAACCATAGAATAGAGCAGCCAAAACCACTTGCCCGATTCACCCCCTAGCCTGACCATGAATCCATGAGGGCTAACTCAAAAACTCCTCCTCAGCAATGTCCTTCAATTCCAGCAGTTATTCTCTTGCCTCACACTTACTCAGTAGTGCTCATAATAGCAAGGAAAATCTGTTTCAGCAGATTCCTCTTGCCTCACACTCAATCCGTAGTGTTCATAACATCAAGAGAGCTCAAAAATCTTTTCCCTAGCATACTTGACACCCAACATACTTGACAGCATCATGCCTCCTTTCATATGCTATTTATCAATTTTTCCCAGGTCTTTTTCCCTCACTTGGGGATTTTCGCAGCTTTCTAAATCCCTGATTTTTGGGGGCTTCCTATGGCCAAATCTCTGATTTTCCACTTGTAATAACCAACCCAAAGGTAGTTCCAACATGTTTCCCACTCATGGAGTCATGGTCAATTGATTTTTAACATGGTTGTTCCATTTGTCCTCCTGCAATTAATATAAATATTCTGTTTTTATACAAGTGTCATAGTGAAATAGTTAGTTGAGTCCAATCAGAACTCTGCCCAACAGTCATAATAATTAATCACAATTATCAAATTCGAAATTCAGAATTTCCATAAATGGAATTTTTTTTCCAAATTTGAATTTACTAAAAACGAAAATAAATTTCCAGCAAATTTAAATTCCAAAAATATTTTATTTTTGGGGGATATCACATCCTTTCCCCCTTCAGTAAAACATTGTCCTCAGTGTTTGTTCCTTTCTTGGAATAGAGTTGGATGAGATTTCCACAAATCTCCTTCCAACTCCCAAGTGGCCTGCTCAGGACTAAAGTGCTTCCATTGCATCTTTACCTGAGAGACGACTCTGTTCCGAAGTGCTATTTCTCTCTGGTCTAGAATGCGCAGGGGTTCCACCTGGAACTCACCCTTTGGTTCCACCTGCACCAAGTCCCAATAAATCCTATGAGTAGGTTCATGAATATACTTTTTCAACAAAGAGACATGAAATACATTATGAATTATTAGATTAGTTGGAAGTGCAAGTTGATATGCTACGGGTCCAATTCGATCTAGTATCTCGAAGGGCCCACAAAACCTGGGTGCTAGCTTGGCATAGTTCCCTAACTTCAACGAGATTTTTCGGGCTTTGACCTTCAAATAAACATGGTCTCCTACTTGAAATTCCAAGTGTCTTTTTTTCTGATCTGCATAGCTCTTATGTCTGTCCTGTGCTTATTTCAAGGTCTGTTGTACCTTCCTTACCATGTTCTCCAATTCTTGGAGAATCTTTGGTCCAACCATGAGTCGTTTAGCTGGGTTATCCCAACTAATTGGATTTGTACACTTTTTGCCGTACAGTATTTCGAAAGGGCTCAACTTAGCCGAAGTTTGGTACCCATTGTTATATGAAAATTCTACCAAGTGTAGGTAGTCTTCCCACTTGTTCAGTTTTGTTCTTACATACATACAGAGCATATCCTCTATGATTTGGTTTGTCCTTTTGGTCTGTCCATTTGTTTGTGGATGATAACTCATACTAAAATTCAAATTAGTATTTTTCCCTGCAAACAATTCCTTCCAAAAAGAGAATGTAAATTTTACATCTCTATCTGAAATCACCATTTTAGGAATACCATGCAGTCTAAAAATTTCTTTCATGAATATTTCAGTAATTTTTATACCTTTAAAAGTAGACTTTACAGGAATAAAGTGTGCATACTTACTGAGTTTATCGATTACAACCATGATAGAATTATTATGTTTCTGTGTTTTAGGAAAACCTGTTATAAAGTCCAGTGATATGGTCTCCCATTTCCATTCCAGTATTGGTAATGGTTGTAATAGGATGGCTGGATGTTGGTGTTCAACCTTAACTTGCTGACAATCTTGGCACCTAGCCAAGTACTCTGTTGTTTCGTCCTTCATATTAGGCCAGTAAAATAACTTTCTTAGTGTTGTTATTGTTTTCTGGTAACCTGGGTGGCCAGAATACGATTTCTTATGCACTTTGTCTAAAATAGTTAATTTTAACTCTACTGAATCTGGTATGTACAGTCTATTTTAAAATCTTAATAGTCCCTTCTTGACAATATTTATATCTGGTTTATCTGAGTTTACAATACTATTTTGATAATACTGATAATTTTTCCATCATCTTAGTGTAATTTTTGTTGTTAATACCTGTCATCCTTATTCTTTGTTCCAGATCACTTTCTGCCATGCTGATATTTATCTCAAATAACCCATGGACTCTTCTGCTTAAAGCGTCTGCTACTTTATTTTCCTTACCCTTGATATGTCTGACCTTGAAGTCAAATTCTCTCAAGAAGGCTAGCCACCTTTCTTGTCTTGCATTAAGGTTTGGTTGGTTAAACAAATATTTCACCCCGCTATTATCCGTCAATAGTAGGAATTTTCTGCCCATTATATAGTGTGACCTCATTTTTAAGGCATGTATTACTGCTGCCAATTCTATGTCATGAGTGACATAATTTCACTCGTGTTCTTTTAATTTCTAGGAATCATAAAAAATAACGTGCCCTTCCTAAGTTAGGACACCATCGAGTCCCTCTTTACTTCCATCAACACATACTGTGAAGTCTTTATCTAGGTCTGCTACCTTCAAAATAGGCGCCAATGTCAATAATTCTTTCAGCTTGTTAAAACTGTCTTGACACTTTTGTGACCAGTTAAACTTGGTCCCTTTATTTTGTAATGATGTGATAGGGTAGGATATCTTGGAAAACCATTCTATAAACCTGCGATAATATATGGTGATTCCCATGAATGACCAGATATCTGCCACATCCTTAGGTACCGGCCATTCCATAATGGCTTTTATCTTTTCCGGGTCTACAACAATACCTTACGAGGAAATGAAATGACCTAAATATTGTATTTCTTTTTGATAAAAGTCACATTTGTCTAATTTTGCATATAGTTTGTATTTCCTTAATGTTTGCAGAACTATTATTATGTGTTCATCATGTTCCTCCTCCGTTTTAGAAATGACCAGAATATTGTCGATAAATACTACTACGAACTTGTCTAAGTACTGACTGAAAATGTTGTTCATCAAGCACATAAATGTGGTTGGTGCATTAGTGAGTCTGAAAAGTATGACTACAAACTCATAGTGTTCGTATCTTGTTCGAAAAGTTGTTTTGTTTATGTCCTGGTCCTTTATCCTAACTTGATGATACTCGGATCGTAAATCTAGTTTTGAAAAGATCTTGGCCCCACCAACTTGATTGAACATATCATTTATCCTTGGTAAGGGGTATTTGTTATTAATAGTCATTTTCTTCAGTTGTCTATAATCGATACATAGTCTTAGAGTACCATCTTTCTTTTTCACAAAGAGGACTGGTGATCTCCATAGCGAGACACTCAATCTGATATACTCTTTGTCCAACAATTCCTGTGATTGTATTTTTAATTCTGTCAGTTCCGGTAGACTCATTCAGTAGGGTTCTTTTGAGATAGGGGCTGATCCAGGTAGTAAGTCTATGGATAAATCTATTTCCCTTCTAGGAGGTAATTCTGGTATCTCATCCACAAACATGTCTCTGAATTCACGTAGGAAAGCAAAGTCTTCTAACTTGGGCTTCTCTTATTTTTCTAATAGATTCGTCACTTGGATGGCGTAAACTTGACATCCCTTTCTAATACATTTATTAATTTTCATCGTTGAAACTTGTCTGACTGATACAGGTTTTTGTATGCCTTGGGATGTTCTAACAGTGCCAAAATCATCTTTATAGCTAAGTATCTTTGTATAACAATCTAGTATTGCTTTGTGTTGTTCCAACCAATCCATCCCGATAATCATATCATAAGATCCTAGTGGTAGGATGTTTATATTGGTCCTTATATTTTGACCATCTAAGATGAACTCAAAATCAGAAATAAAGTCAACTACTTTCCTTTTAGTACTTGTTTCTAGTTGTACAAGCCATGATTTTTCCTGCTTTAGTTTCTTAAGTTTATTTGACTCTACTATATCAGGGGTAATATAACTTAACGTAGCTCCAGGGTCAATTAAAACAGAAATTCGAGTGTCATTGATTTTACCTTCGATTTCTACTACCGAGGATTGGTGGTCAGCTTGTCGACCATCTATGGTTACATTTATCCAATGTAGGCTTCTGCCCACATCTCCCACTATCGAGGCTTCCTGCAAATTGTGAACAACAATTTTGTTTGCTGAAATTAAATGTGGACAACTCCTTAGATGAGGCTCTCTGCATTCCCAACACTTTAATGGCTCGCGGGAGTTGTCCCCAAACTTCTTCATTCCTAGATTTACCGGTTTACTGCTACCTTACGCATTCGGATGATTGGAGTGAAAATACTTCCTTGGGAAACCTTTTGATGCATTCTGATAAGGAGCTGGCTAGTATCCCTTCCTCCGTTGGTTCATTCAATATTGCTTCTTATCCTTCCAGGCATTGGGAAACTCTACCCGCTGTTTATACTGGTCATAGAACATTCGTGCTTTTCTGAATACCTCACTCAAGTATTTGGGTTTGTCAAACTCAATTCTTTCCCTGTAGGACTGTGGTAAATAGCTTAAGAATCGCTAGATTTTACCTTATCCTCCCAGATGTATGGTACGAACCTTAGTAGTTGCATAAATTTATTTATAAGGTCCTCCATCGTCATTTGTTTGAGTCGTAACTCATAAAATTCTTTCGTCTTCCTTTCATAATAGCTTTCAGAAAGGTATTGTTTTTTGAAATACTTATTAAATTCGGACCACTTCAACTGTTTCTCCTTTAGGCCCTTAGCCAATTTTAGGTCTTGCCACCAAATGTTGGCCTTTCCCTTTAGATTGTAGATGGCCATTCTGACCTTCATGTTGCTAGAATAGTTGTAGATCTAGAAGTATTTTTTGATGTCCAACAACCATGCCTCAACTTCTTCTCATGTCCTGGATTCTTCGTCAAAGGTAGCTGGTTTGATATTTTTAAATTCTCCTTCAAGGTGGTTTGCTTGTTTTCTTTTTCTATCTGGTATAGTTTTGTCTTCAGTTGAAGGTGTCCCTTCAGACGAACTGTCTCCTTTTTCTATTTCCACACCAAAATTCTTGGAGGCCCTTTTGTTGACTTCCTCATCATGGTTATCATCTTTTGGGCTTTTCTTGGTTACTATACTACGCAACAGGACTTCATTTATCTCTTATTGTTCTTGATGTTCTTTCTTAAATTTTTCATTGTCGGCCTTGAAAACATGTAGTTCAACAATAAGATTCCTCATTGTTTCTAACACCTTTGTGGGTAAGCTTCCATCACTGTTCTGCCTTGGATCTCCAGGATGTCCTTGTCGTGGATTCCCTTCCATCCCAATTTCTGCACCTTCTTGGGCTGCCATAATCAACACAAAATAGAAAGGCTTTTTGTTTGTAACCACAAGATTTATTAGTTTTTTTCATAGATCAGAATATATACTAAGCAATTAATGTGGCCCTGTGCAGGCTCAGTGTTGTAACATTTTCTCTGATACCATATGTAATGAACCTCAAATTCACTATAATTTTTTTTTCCTATGACATAATTCAATTTCATTTAATCTTAGAAATTAAGAGAAGGTAAAATTCATTTCTGTCCATAATGTCATTTTTATGCCAGTTGTTGTTCCTGAGTCTGTACTAAGGCTTAAAGTACAGTGTCAAGGCATCCGAAAATATGATAATAGTTGATAGAGGTTTTAGCTAACCTTGGTATGGGAAGCTAATGAAGATTCCTGCGTTCACGTTGTCTTGCTTCCAACTGTTCCTGGGTTGCAATGTCTTGTTCAATGGCCATCCATGAACGTTCTAATTCTTCTCGGGTATCAGCAGTTTTAAGAGTCGTATTGAGAAGATTTAACGCTATATTAGTTTGATCGAATATCCCGAGTTGAATATTAGGTTGAATTACTCT
>ML784648.1:512601-566164 GCA_009831015.1 Picea engelmannii | reverse complement strand
CCAAGGTAGTAAAAACATCCTGTCATATAACTCAATGCATCATAATGAAAGAAAAGTTTTATCATATAAATCCAGATCACTTGCGAGCAAGTGTCCTCAAAGAATAAGTTAGGTAAGTGCGCCAGAGTGGGATGTTACAAAAGTAAACATATGCCTATAAATAGATCAGTACCTTTCAAGCTCATCTATACATGGACAATCCTACCTAGAATTTTGATTTCAGAGTTAAATATGCTCTTGTAGGTGGATCTGTTCTTTCAAATTCATAAGTAGATAATTTTGTCTAGCGTTTTGTTTCAGGAGGAACCATTCCCAGAATTTAGTCTTTGAACATAAACTTCTTACAACGAACATATGTCATCTATGAAAATTATTTCAACTTAGCACAATTAGATGCATAGGATCAGATACACGAATCATTCAAACAAAGAATGAGCATATTTTAAAGGAAGATAAAACACAAAGTTGACATTTCGGCATTCATGAATTTCTTGTTACATATGCACGGAGATCCTTTTCTTTACTAAACCCCAAAATCCTAAAATCCCGAACTCCAAAATCCTGAAATGCTACACCCACAATCCTTTCGCATTTCACGATTCGGCACTTCTTGTTTGCATTTTGTTTATGCATTAGGTGTTCAAAAACCCCAAAATCCTGAACCCTGAAATCCTAAAATGATGGGCCCACAGTCCCTTTGTATTTCTCAATTCAACACTTCTTGTTTCATTTTATTTAAGCATCAGGTGTTCGAAATCCCCAAAATCCCGAACCCTGAAATCCTGAAATGTTGGGCCCATAGTCCTTTCACATTTCATGATTCGATACTTCTTGTTTCATTTTGTTTAAGCATCAGGTGTTCAAAATCCTCGAAATCCCGAACCCCAAAATCCCAAAATGTTGGGCCCACAGTCCTTTCGCATTTCGTGATTCAACACTTCTTATTTCATTTTGTTTGTGCATCGTTAATAAAACAGGACAGACTAAATATGAATAGCCGAATTGGTATTGCCTTGGGTAAAGGAAATTTCCGTAATAAGAAAGGATGCATATGGGTTCCTTTATTGTTAAAGTAGTTCATATAATAGATCTGTCATTGCAAATTATATAGTATAATTTTCTGTTTTTGTATTCTCTTGTTTGAAATACATTTATACGGGTTAGGTTAATGAATTATAAGGGAAAAATGATATAATAGTTGGTTCTCCTACCTCAGCTACAGATCTGTCTCTACACAATCTGTTTGATGGGAAGAAAAATGTAGCATAGTTTACAAAACTCAGAATGATGTTCCCGACATTATTCATACAGTTAGATTAATGAAATTACAACATAACCTCTACTCCCAATATGCAAATCTCAGCATTGATTTTACTCTGAAAACAATTAAAGAAAGAAAATAACAGTGAATCTAATTTAGAGGATATTTCTTCCAGAATTTAACCATGCATAATCCTTTCAACTATCATAACAAATAAAAGGCCAATTCTATCGTTTCTTTAGAAAGGGGTCACTCAATATTAGGTTTACCCTATGCTCTCTGTCAGTCTTTAGGCTTCCTGAATTCA
Source organism: Picea engelmannii (assembly GCA_009831015.1). Lineage (NCBI taxonomy): Eukaryota > Viridiplantae > Streptophyta > Pinopsida > Pinales > Pinaceae > Picea > Picea engelmannii. The sequence goes on along the minus strand of ML784648.1, from coordinate 564,596 downwards.
AACTGATTTTTCCTACGCATTATTATCTATCATATGTAGTAGATGAATTACATCCGTGATTGAATCATTCATCAAATAATGGAAATTATTTCAGTTCGGATTTAATAGATACATGACATCAGATATCAAATCAATTCGAATAGAGCAAGGAAATTATTTCAGTTATGATTTAACAAATGCATTTCATTAGATATAAAATCATTCAGACAGAGAAGGAGTAGGGAAACATATTTGAACCAGATCGCGAGAAGACAAAGGGAACAACCACATTCCTCCCAACCATAGAATAGGGTAGCCAAAACCACTTTCCTGATTCACCCCCTAGCCTGACCATGAATCCATGAAGGGTAACTCGAAAACTCCTCCTCAACAATGTCCTTCAATTCCAACACTTATCCTCTTGCCTCACAGTTACTCAACAGTGCTCATAACAGCAAGGAAAATCCATTTCAATAGACTCCTCTTGCGTCACACTCAATCCGTAGTGTTCATAACAACAAGAGATCTCAAAAATCTTTTCCCCAGCATACTTGGCATTGTCCTGCCTCCTTTCATATGCTATTTATCAATTTTTCCTAGGTCTTTTCCCCTCCCTTGGGGATTTTTGTATCTTTCTAAATCCCTGATTTTCAGGGGCTGCCTATGGCAAAATATCTGATTTTCCACTTGTAATAACCAGACCAAAGGTAGTTCCAACATGTTCCCCACTCATGGAGTCATGGTCAGCTGATTTTTAACATGGCTGTTCCATTTGTCCTCATGCAATTAATATAAATATTTTGTTTTTATACAAGTGTCATAGTCAAATAGTTAGTTGATTCCAATCAGAACTCTACCCAATAGTCATAATAATTAATCACAATTATCAAATTCAGAATTCGGAATTGCCATAAATGGAAAAAAATTTCCAAATTTGAATTTACTAAAAACAGAAATAAATTTCCAACAAATTTAAATTCCAAAAATATTTTATTTTTGGGGGATATCACATGCACACTGCAATATACCTCCATCTCTATGAACCAATTTCCAAGTCTCTCTTCATTGACATCACCATCATGCATGGGTAATTCTAATTTAACATCAAGTTTTGATAAAGGAATTTCATTCTTATGTTTATGAACATGTTTCTTTGTGGTGCTTTTAGAACTTGAACTGGAAGAAGAAGGAGAAGAAGGAGGTGAATAGGGAGGTGAAGGAGGAATTTCAGGAGGATCCTCTCCTTCTTCACTTTTTCCCTTTGAAGATTCACCAAGAACTGGTCTCTTTCGTTCCAATTAATCCTCATACAAAACCTTCATCATCTTTTACATTGCGAAGAAAGTTTTTGAAAATCTTTCTCATCCTGAGAAAGTTCCTCTTCCAATGCCATCTTCTTACTTTAAGAAGTTATATTTATCAATCCAATCAATGGATTATCTTCAACAATATTTCCTTCACCATGATGTATCTTTTCACTGGTTAACATGCAACCTCAAATCCAAACGTCAACTAGCTCTGATACCACTTGATCCAAAAAGATCTTTTAAATGACAATGGTTGAGTTATTCAACATGTGTTGATTTAACCATTTAGGAAGCTAATGAAAGAGGATGAAATGATGAGAGGATATAACAACCATATACAAATATACATATCTGAAATATATCATAAACAACAACAAACCATAAACACCAATGTGATAACGGAGTTCGACAATCTTGCCTACGTCTCTGAGCCTTTGTCTCAGTGGGTGAGGCTTTCTTATTTCTATTAAAAGATTTAAAATTACATCAAATTACTACCTAAAATGTTCTATTCTTGTTATACCATATCTCTAGAACCCAAAAAAATAGATGACACTAAAATCGGATGAATAGAGCTCCTAGAAATGGCCCGCAAAGGTGCTCTCCTCAACAACTTCCCTGCATAAAAATGGCTTTGGCTTGGAAAATATTTATCATAACTCTATTATGAATCTCATCATGGCTTCAGGAAGCCCTGGATTATATAGATATAAAGTTGGTAACCATCTCCCAACTTCCCCCCAAGATCTGGCCTAAAAAAGGGCCCAATATCCCCCAATATTGGCCAAAAATCTCCAAAACTACTGCAAAAATCATAAAAAATCACTATTATAATGTATAAAAACCCACTCTTGAGAAATATTTGGGCACAAACCCTTATTTTCTGTACCTTTTTCATATGGAATTCCTCCATGTGTCCTAGCATTGATCCTTAGTGCGTTGGCCCCATTAAGTTCCGGTCCTGGTCTTATGGTGCAAGGCCATGTGGCTAAAGGTTAGACCTCTGTGCACTATATGCAGTTAGAGCCTCCTAAAATACAACCCACGGTTAGGCCCTTAGTTGACGGGCTAGCTTGACTGACCAAGGCCTAAGACCTATCTCCGTGCCAAAACTTAAATGCCAATCTGGGTCATATGCAGAATATCATGAGACCAGGGGTTACATTACATTTCGCACCATGTGGCACCTTCTCATTCACCAAATACAATGCCACTTGTCAATTTCCTATTGGTCTGGCTATCTCCCAGTCACCACACTTTCCTCGTCACTATCTTCCATGTATCGTATGTACATCGTACATGCATGCCACATGTCACCATTGTAGTGGTGACATGTGTCACTCTTGGATTGGTCCACCTGTACCTGCCACATCAACATCCAACTGTACCCCTGCCATGTCAGTTGTATGACCAACTGTCATGTGTCACCTCTAGATGTTTCCATGTTAGAACCAAATGTACCATGCCACATCATTTGTATGACTGTACGACCTGTACAATCAGTTGCCACGTGGCACTGTATGGACTATATAGTCATAATTGTTTTGCTTATTTGGCCAAATGAACAGACCATGATATCTAGAGAATATGAGCTGCATTTGAGGCCGTTCAAGTTGCGTTTGTTTCGTATCGATGAGGCATAGACATACATCTATTTTGAATCCATTATGAGAACTTTGATTTTTAGGCCTTTTTGAGCCCCATCAAGCTCCTGGATCCAATTCCGAATCAATTTCTTTGGAGATTGATCCCTTTTCTGTCTGATTGTATCCAATTTTGAACTTGTAATGATTAGGCCTTTGACTTCTAATAATTTCATCCAAAACTTTTGAGTTGTTCTACATATTGTTTTTTTGAAGATCCTTTCTCAATGTGACAATCTCTGCTTCCAAATTTCCAATGATCCTATCTCTTTCTTCTAACTGTTCTTTGAGTGCTTCTTCAATTATTTTATATTATTCTATTTGAACCTTTAATTTCTTTATGACATGATATATTTCTTGAGTGTCTTCCTTATTTTCTAGTTCTACGTGTAGCTTCTTGTTTTTCCTCTTTTCTCTTCTTATAAATTTTATGGCAACCAACAATTCTTCTCGGTAGTTAAATTATGCCTCTTCATATTCTTCTTCGGTGTCTTCTTTATCAGAGTCTTCTACTACCATGAATAAAACTATTTTTGTCTCACTTTCACTAACTTCATCTTCATCTGATGAGGAGATGTCTTCTTTGGTGCATAATCTTTTCATGAAAACTTTGTTTGTGGTTCCTTTGCCTTTATATGCTTGTTTTCTATTTGAGTAATCTTCATCATTCCCCTTGTTTTTATTATGAGGATATTTATTAGAAAAATGACCAATACCATCAAAATTAAAAGAAATCAATGGAATCTTACCTTTATATCTACCGTTGGTTCCCTTGTTCAATCTCTTGACAAAATTGGCCATTTCTTCATCATCTTCCGAGATGTCACTACTGCTACTATGTTATTTTTATTTTTGCTTCCCCTTTTTCTTTGAACTTTTGGATTCTTTGAAAGTTTCTTCTTTTATATCTGGATTTTCCTCTTCAGTTCTCATTTCATATGCTGTGAAGATTCCATGTAGTTTTTCCATGCTTATTGAGTCTAGATCTTCTCTTTCTTATAGTGTTGATATCTTAGGATCAAATCTCATAGGAAGAGATCTTCGTACCTTTTGAACAATTACAGATTCTTTAATTTCCTCTCCGGATCCTATGATTGCATTTACTTTTTCATCGACTTGTATGAAGTAAGCTACACTATTCTCATCTTCCTTCATATTTAGTTGTTTGAACTGACCTCTGTAAGTTTGAAGCTTTGCTGCTTTGACTTTTGAATCTCCTTCATAAATATTTTCAAGTTTGTCCCAAATATCCTTATCATATTTACAATGCATAAATTTGGTGTATATCGATTCAGCAAGACCATTCAGAAGTGCATTTGTGGCATTGGAATTATTTTGATTGAGTTTTATTACTCTTTCACTTGTTGGCAGAACTACTGGTTCTTTGTATCCATCTACTATAGATTTCCAAAATTCAAATCCTTGTTCCTATATATATGTTTTCATCCTTTTTCTCTAGAATGCATACTTTTGTCCATCAAAACGTGGTATTCCATGTTTATACTTGTTTTTTCTCTCCATGATCTACCTTTCAGTGGTTAAACTGACTCTGGAAGGAACCGAATTTGATACCAATTGTTGGATTACTGAGAGGGGGGTTGAATCAATAATAGATAAATAATCCTTTTTAACCACAAAATGCAATTTTTATATCAATGTAGAATTAGCATCCAATAGTTGTAGAGTAAATAAACAATGAACAAATGAGAAATCGTACACATACACAATACACCAATGTTTTTATGTGGAAACCCAAAGCGGGAGAAAAACACATAATCTTTTTTCTTATATGTCTTTAAGAATTAAATTCATTGGAAGCTCCAACTTCCTTTGTTTTCCATCTGCAACTAAAAGGAGGCTCCAACCCCCTAGTTTCTCAAGCTACAACTCCCCAATTCTATGGATACAAGTAGAAGGAGGCTACAACCCTCTAGTTTCTCGGGCTACAACCTAAGAGAAGATATAACTCCCCAATTCTCTAGAACAACCAAAAGGGGGCTACAACCCCCTATTCTCTTCAGCTACAACCAGATGGTGGCTACAAACACTTGTCGTTTCCCTATCCAATTGCCCTGATGTAGAAGTAGAATGATGTAACCATTGTCACACTATCACTGTGATATATACTTATGTAAACCTGTACCAATCAACCTGTAATCAATTTTTAACAACCTATACCAATAACCTGTGCCAACATGTACCATACATCAACCTGTACCTCAACCTGCATCGTAAAAAAATTCATCAACCATGCACCAAACCTATACAAATAACCTGTCACAATAACCTGTCCAAACAACCCGTAATCAACCTGTACTATAAACAAGTGCATCAACCATGCACCAACTTGTACCTCAACCTGTACCATCAACAAGTGCATCAACCATGCACCAAATATGTACCAATCATGCATCAAATACACATAAAATATGACTCATCAAGATGTAACAACATCATCAACTATACACCTCATGTATGTGCCAACTCATCAACTACTTGTCTCAACCGTGTACCCAACATGTACCTCAACCAAATGACCTCATCAATTTTATCATCCAAATCTGATTTGTAACTTTGTAATAGACCTGGTGTATATGATCACATACGTGCAAACCTTCCTTAACTTTAACAACAAGAGATTAACATTTTCATCAAACTTTACTTTAGTCTCACCTGACTAATTTTGGATTAGTCAACAACCCTAACTTGAAATAATCATAACTATGTACCTGTAATGAATAAAGATCTGAAAATAGTACACAATATTCTTCAGTGTCTTTTATGCAATTCTTCCAGGTTTCACTACTTGGAACCTCTTAGAAAAAAAGTTATATAAAAAATGACATACCTTGTTGAATTCTGGTTTATTCTAGAGAGGGAACTTGTAGAGAGTTCCCCACATGTAATATTTGTTGTATGGATCTTAGAAAGCATCATCAAAATAATTTATCCTCCCTTGAATTTCAACCTTCTTTACTTCACCTTCCCTCTAAAATTTGGCTTAGATATCCTTTGGTTACCTTAGTCACTTCTAGATATTCAATATGCTCAAGTGTGATTAAAATGAGAGAGCCTTGCCTCTTATTTATACTTTCATGTAGCTTCCTCAAGGGGTTACCTTTTAACCATCTTAACCCACTTTCCTTATTTTAGGGCTAACCCACTTCTAACCACTTGTCCACTTAGTAATTTCTCCATTAACTTTATTATTTAAATAATTTCTTTTGTATCCACTTTGACTTATAGTACACTCATCACTTCACTTTATTATTTAAATTACCTTCTAACCATCTTAACCCACTTTCCTTATTTTAGGTCTAACCCACTTCTAACCACTTGTCCACTTAGTAATTTTCATTGATATTGAGAGGTGGGTGAATCAATATCAAGTACAATTTAAAACCTTTTTCAAATTATACTTAAAACATTTAATTATATCCAATGAGGAATGAACAATAGTATAAGATTTTTACCAGTACACCACAATACATCATGCACAATATATGAGAAATAATCAATAGTTATTGTTCAAGGGAAGTAATGACTTCCAAACGCAGCTACAACTTCCAAATGTAAAGGGAGGGATAAACATCCAAGAGGAAGATACAATACTCCAATATCAAGAGAGGGTTGAACTCTCCATCCTTGCCCCTTCCTTCCACCTAAGAATACATGAGAGATAATAAAATTTTACATTAAATCATCACCATCAACCAACCATCACATAAAACCTGATAATGCTTCTTGAGACTTCTTCAACTTTTGCAATTGTTCAATTCTTGGAATACTCTGATCCTATAGATAATATTACTCAATGTATTCTCTGAAATGTCTCCAATTTTCACTCCTTGAATCCTCCCCAAAAACAAGTGATAGAGAGAATGGTAGACCTTTCTCAATTCTAGTTTATTCACGAGAGCGAACTTGTACATAATGCCCTGCGCTCAATATTTAAAATCAGATTTTGAAACTCACACACGAGAAAATAAAATCCTTACTATTTCCAATTAAATTAGTCTCACTTCATTTGGATTCTCTATGAATAATTTATGACTATTTTACCTGGAACACTTGTTTATTGACTAGCTTTAGGACTAGTCAAAAACCCTATCTTCCACAGAGTGTATCTCCAAAATTATAGTGAATAAAGAGCTTAATTTTTTACCACAAGTACCTTGATATGTCTTATCAATTCCATATCAATTTCTCCATATGAATCATTCTAGAAAAAATAGTTATAGAGAAAATGGTAGGATGACCTATAAATAACATACCTTAGAACACATCAACAAAAGACTTCATCCTCCCTTGAAATCCGACCTTCTTTACTTCTGATTTTCTATGAAATTAGACTTGTGTGTATAATTAATGTATAATGATATGTATTTATACCATTTATGTCACTTCCTTTTAAAATTAGGGCTGACCTGAGACTTTCTTATTTTGTAATTATGTTCTTTAATTATCTTCAGGGCCGACATGTACTTCCTTCTTCAATTCACTTTATCATATTCAAAAATTCATTTCTCCTCAACCATGAGGATCCACGTGATGTGCCACCTACCACCGGAAACGAAATGATGTATAATATCCATCCATGGGTGTTGTGTCTCCATGTGCACTATCCTTCATTTCAAAATACCTTCATCAATCTTTTGGTCCAAAACCAATGACTAGGGTTGACATCAATGACAGCAACCAATCTTCCAACAATATTCCCCTTTGTCATTGATGGAAACACTCATGTTCCCCCTTTCATCATGATCCCAATTTATCTCCCCCTTTTACATCAATGGAAAAGGGTAGGGATTCTCCCCTTGAGTTCAATGGCATAAGGTGACCTTCTTCTTTGGGGCTGCTCCCCCTAAACATGTGGCACTCAATAATACTTCATCCTTATTTTTGGTCTTTGGTACTTTTTCTTCCTTGGAATCCTTTTGTGTGGATTTTGTATTCTCTCTCTTCTTAATGTCTAGGATGTATATTTTGTTCGGTCTTATTGTTGCAGTTGAAACCAATCTTCCTGAGTTATTTTCTCTGATTTTACATTTTAGAGAGTCAAACATAAGAGTGTATCATTGATCACACATTTTAATAACACTGAGTAGATTATGCTTCAAGTCTTCAACCAATATTAAATTCTTTTCTTTTACATTTTTTCTTCCAAGATCTACTACACCTTCTCCAAGTATTTTGGCAAATGAGTCATCTCCAAATGCAACATTGCCACCCTTTCTCTTCAAACTGATGACTTTGTCTTGATCCTCGGTCATGTTTGAAGAACATCCACTATCTATGTACCATTCATATTATTCTTTACATTCTTCAGCGGTCAATGCTATCAAAAAATATTCATTGTTTGGAATCACTTTTCTTCTCCATACTGTGGTTGGCATAGGGACATATTCATTCATATATCCGCAATCTTGTGCTTTGTGACCAAGATAATTACATTTGTAGCATATAATATTTGTGTCCATCAATGGGGAAAATGAATTATAACTTCTGTTGACAAATCCATGATTATTTCCATATCTTCTATTTACACCATTCTTGTTTCTTGCGTATTTGTTCCTTTCATTGATTCTGCAATTAATTTCCTTATGTCCAAAAATTTTGCAATTATAAAGATGACCAAGAAATAAATTTTGATACCTTGGAGTAAGTGACCTTTTTTGTGATTGAAGCTTCTTTGATTCTTAAAGGTAGGAGGTCTTCTTGGATATTCATCTCTTTTGTAATCATTCATTCTTTCTAGTATCCTGGTCCACTTCTCATCAATTGTCTGTGTATCTCTTTCTTCAACCTTCTTGTTGGTATTTGCATCTTCTTTGTATGAAGGTTCACCCATGCATCCAATATGTGTTAAGTCTTTTGGCACTTTAGAGTTTCTTAATCTTTTCCTCAATGAGAAAACTTCTTGTTCAAGTTTCTCACAATATTCTTCTTTCTTCACCATCTGGACATTCCTTACTTCTCCTATTCTTCCTTCTTCTTCGAGTAGAGTTTTAAAGGAAATGGTTTCTTGTCTTAGTTTCTCAAAGTCTTCTAATTGTTTCTTGAATCTTACAACCATCTTTTCACAACTACCTAATTCCCTTCTTAGTTTTTTATGCGTGTCTTTGAGCTTGCTATTTTCAATCTCAACATGCTTCCATTTTTTAAGATTCTCATCTTCTTGTTGAATACTTTCCGCTTCATGATTTTCTTCTTCTTCATTGGAGTTTTCTTCTTCAGTGTCATCTCTTTAAATCCTTGGATGAAGAAATTAAAATTCAACAAGTCCCACTCCTTCACAATTAAAGAAAAATAATTGACCTCTATTTGCTTCTTTGAAATCTAGGATGTTGTAATTTGCTTCAACTTCTTCTTATTATTCTTCTTCTTCCCTTGCATAAAGGTCTTGTAGATTTTCCCAAATCTCTTTTGATGATGCACATGATCCTACCTTAGACTTCACTGGATCTATCAATCCATCCAAGATGATATCTATTTCCAATTTGTTGTTCCTTTTTGCTTCCTTATGAGCTGCAGTCTTTGGTTTCTTCAAAGCATTGTATCCTGAAGAAACTGGGAACCAAACATCTGCCTCAAGATATTTCAAGTAAGTTTCCATTCTATTACTCCAGTATTCAAAATTTCTTCCATCAAATGGTGGAATCCCATTTGAATTTTTGTCTTCCATTTCTTCTTAGGATCTTCCTTCCAGTGGTTAAACCGCACTGAAGGTAACCGACTCTGATACCAATTGTTGATACTGAGAGGGGGTGAATTAGTATCAAGTACAATTTAAAACCTTTGTCAAATTATACTTAAACCATTCAATTATATCCAATAAGAAATGAACAATAGTATACAAGTTAAACCAATACATCACAATACACCATGCACAATATATATGAAATAATCAATAGTTATTGTTCAAGGGAAGTAATAACTTCCAAAGGCTACTACAACTTTCAAATGTAAAGTGATGGATAAACCTACAAGAGGAAGATAAAATCCTACAATATAAAGATAGTTTTGAACTCTCCATCCTTGCCCCTTCCTTCCACCCAATAATATATGATAGATAATAAAACTTTACATTAAATCATCACCATCAACCAACCATCACATAGAACCTGATAATGCTTCCAGAGACTTATTCAACTTATGAAATTGTTCAATTATTGGAAAACTCCAATCTTGTAGATAATATTACTCAATGTATTCTCTGAAACTTCTCCAAGTTTCACTTCTTCAATCCTCCCCAAAAATAAGTTAAAGAGAAAATGGTAGACCTTGTTCAATTTTGGTTTATTCAGAAGAGAGAACTTGTACATAATGCCTCGCGCTCAATATTTAACATAATATTTTGAAACCCACACCCAAGAAACTATAGTCCATAATATTTCCAATTAAATTGGTCTCACTTCATTTGGATTCTCTATGAAGAAGTTATGACTTTTTTACCCGGAACACCTGTTTATTGACTAGCTTCAAGACTAGTCAAAAACCCTATCTTCGATAGAGTGTATCTCCAAAATTATAGTGAATAAAGAGATGAATTTTTTACCACAGGTAACTTGATATGTCTTATAAATTTCGTATCGATTTCACCATCTGAATTTTTCTATAAAAAACATTATAGTGACAATGGTAAGATGACCTGTAAATAACATACCTTAGAACAGATCACCAAAAGACTTCATCCTCCCTTGAAATCTGACCTTCTTTACTTTTGATTTCCTATGAAATTCAACTTGTGTGTATAATGAATGTATAATGATATGTATTTATACCATTTATGTCACTTCCTTTTAACATTATGGATGACCTAACACTTTCTCATTTTGTAATTCTTTTCTTTAATTATCTCCAGGGCTGACATGTACTTCCTTATTCAATTCACTTTGTCATCTTCAAAAAATCATTTCTCCTCAACCATGAGGATCCACGTGATTTTCCACCTACCACCAGAAAGAACATGATGTATACTATCCATCCATGTGTGTTGTGTCCTCATGTGCATTGTCCTTCATGTTCAAATACCTTCATCAATCTTATGGTCCAAAACCAATGACTAGGGTAGACATCAATGACAACAACCAATCTTCAACCATATTTTTCCATTAACTTTATTATTTAAATAATTTCTTTTGTATCCAGTTTGACTTATAGTACACTCATCACATCACTTTATTATTTAAATAATTTATTCTTTGCAGCCACTTTGACTACTTTGACCTTAAGCATAGAGGGGATTCCAAAGTGCAACATATTAGATATTATTTTTTACTACTTTGACCTTTTGGGGATTCTAGATGACTCATGAGGGTTCTCCAACTTCACATGGCCATAACTCTCTAACCGTGAGGAGTTATGTGACTTTCTACATACCACCAGAAATGACATGACATGTACTATCCATCCATAATAGTCTTACCTTAAAATATATTAAAACACATACCATTATACATAAAACAAACTTGGGTCCATTATCCAAACCTTTGTGCTATTGGAATCCACTACCGAACTTTCTTCAAGGGTTGACATCAATGAAAACCAACCCAAATAATGAACATATATTGCTCGAAGTATGCAAAAAATCAATGTTTCCCTAGAAGATCGACAAGATGACCATCAATATTCCATGGTCGAGATAGAAGGTATGCTAAATAAAAAACCTGTATCTATATTAATAGAGCCCAGTTCAATTCTAAGTTATATTTCACCTACAATGGTAGAAAATTGGAGAGTGGAAAAAGTCAAACATAAAAAATCTTGGCTAGTTCAATTAGCTATTTGAACAAAAAGAAAATTTGTTGAAATGGTAAAATACTATGCAGTAAAAATGGATGTTATGGATACTATATTAGATCTAAATATTTTACCATTAGGATCTTATGATCTTCTCGTAGGCATGGATTGGATGGAAAAACATTTAGCTGTTATAAAATGTCATGACAATAATTTTGATTGTATAGATGATTTTGGAAATAACCTAACAATAAAAGGAATATTGTGGGGAGTGTCTGTAAGATACATAACCTCTTTACAATTAAAATTAAATGTAATGAAAGGCTGTGAGATTTATGCTATGCACATATATCAAAGTATTGAAGGGATGGATGCAATTTTTTTAACCAAGGATCCAATACTAAAATAATTCTAAGATGTGTTCCCAGAAAAAATTCCAAGATTACCTCCTAGACAAAATACAAATTCCACTATAGAGTCAGTACCTGAATTTGCATGGGTGTCTAAGGCCCCTTACCGAATCAGTACTCCATAATTAAAAAAAATTAATATGCAACTTCAAGAAATGTTAGATAAATAGTATATCAAACCCAGTGTGTCTCCATGGGGAGTAGAAGTTTTTGTTTGTCAAAAAGAAAGATAGAACTTTTCGGTTATGTATTGACTACACGAAACTTAACAAGATGACCATTAAAAAAAGGTATCCTCTGCCTCATATTGATGATTTGTTTGATCAAGTTGGAGGAGATAAGGTTTTCTCTAAGATAGATATGTTGTCAGGATACCATCGAGTTATAATTAAAGAGGAAGACATACATAAAACTACATTTTGAACTAGATATGGAGAATATGAATTTGTAATGGTACCTTTTGGCTTAACAAATACACTTGCTACATTTATGTGTTTTATGAACATCGTGTGGAGAAAATATCTAGACAATTTTGTAATTGTGTTTATAGATGATATACTAATCTATTAAAAAATAAAAGAGGAACATGAAGAACACTTTAAAATGGTCTTCCAAACACTTAGAGAGCATCAATTGTATGCAAAGTTTAGTAAATGTGAATTTATCAAGATAAATTGCAGTATTTGGGACATGTAATCTCAGGTGAAGGGATCACAATTGACCCAAAAAAGGTCAAGGCCATTCTAGATTGGATAATGTGAAAGGATGTGTCATATGTTCATTATTTTATGGGAATAATAGGTTATTACCATAGATTCATAGAAGTGTTTCTAAACTTTCTTATCCAATAATTTCTTTACAAAACCATCACATAGTGCACGAGTTAGGAGAAATATATTTGTTGGAAAACAAAGTGTATCAATTAAAAATAGAAATAAAACTACATATTTTGTGAATAAGAAATTTAGTGAGATAGTTAGGGAACCTATTTAGTGTTGGGACTATAAAGAACCTCACATGTACCAAAATTTCCCTTTAAACAAAAACAAAACTCAGGTAGTACAAAATATTCAAGAAGTGACAACAATGAATTATATTGCTCAAAGTATGCTAAAAAATAAATGTTTCTCTAGAAAATCGACCAGATGACCATCAATATTCTATGGTGGAGATAGAAGGTATGCTAAATCAAAAAACTATATCTATATTAATAGATCTCGGTGCAATTCTAAGTTATATTTCACCTATAGTGGTAGAAAATTGTAAAGTGGAAAAATTCAAACATAAAAAATCTTGGCTAGTTCAGTTAGCTACCTGAACAAAAAGAAAAGTCATAAAAATGGTAAAAGACTATGAAGTAAAAATGGATTGTATGGATAATAGATTAGATATAAATGTTTTACCATTATTATCTTATGATCTTCTCATATGCATGGATTGGATGGAGAAACATTTAGCTCTTGTAAATTTTCATGACAAGAATTTTAATTGTATAGATGATTTTGGAAATAAAATAACAATAAAAGGAATATTGTGGGGAGTGTTTGTAATACAAATATCTTCTTTAGAATTAAAATGAAATGTAAGGATAGGCTGTGAACATATATGAAATTATTGAAGGGATGAATGAAATTTTTTAAACCAAGGATCCAATGCTAAAATGATTCTAGGATGTGTTCCTGGAAGAAATTCCAAGATTAACTCCTAGACGGAATAGAGATTCCACTATATATTGAGTACTCGAATTTGCATGGGTGTCTAAGGTCCCTTACCGAATGAGTACTACATAATTAACAAAACTTAGTATGCAACTTCAAGAACTGTTAGATAAATAGTATATTAGACCAAGTGTGCCTCCATGGGGAGGAAAAGCTTTGATCGTAAAAAAGAAAGATAAAACTTGTCAGTTATGTATTGACTACATGAAACTTAACAAGATGACCATTAAAACAAGTATCCTCTTCCTCGTATTGACTATTTGTTTGATCAAGTTGGAGGAGATAAGGCTTTCTCTAAGATATATATGTGGTTAGGATACCATCGAGTTAGAATTAAAGAGGAAGACATACATAAAACTACATTTCGAACTAGATATGGACACTATGAATTTGTAGTGGTACCTTTTGGTTTAACAAAAACACCTACTACATTTATATGTTTGATGAACAATGAGTTGAGAAAGAATATAGACAAGTTTTTAATTGTGTTTATAGATGATATACTGATATATTCAAATACCAAAGAGGACCATGAATAACACTTAAGAATGGTCTTACAAACACTTAGAGAGCATTGATTGTATGAAAAATTTAGTAAATGTGAATTTTATCAAGATAAATTACACTATTTGGGACATGCAATCTTAGGTGAAGGGATCACAATTGATGCAAAAAAAGTCAAGGCCATTCTAGATTGGCCAGTGTGAAAGGATGTGCCATCTATCCAATATTTTATGGGAATCATAGGTTATTACTGTAGATCCATATAATGGTTTCTAAACTTGCTTATCCAATAATTTCTTTACAAAAAAAGGAATCATATTTAAATGGACAGAGAACTGTCAAGAATGCTTTCAAAAATTGAAATAGTTATAAACAAAGATACCTGTCTTGAAGAGGATAGACCCATATAAATATTTTTTGGTCCATACTAATTCCTCAAAAGAAGGGTTAGGATGAGTGTTGTTACTGGATTATCATGTGATGTCTTATGAATCACAAAAAATTAAATCCCATGAAAATAAATATGTGATGCATGATATCGAATTAACTACTATTGTGCATGTTTAAAAATGTGGTAAAACTACTTGTTGGGTAGGGTATTTTTGATGAAAACATATAATATTAGTCTTAAATACTTTTTCAAGTAGCAAAACTTGAATGCAAGACATGAATAATTCTTAGCTTTCCTAAGTGAGTATGGTTTAGAGATAAAAAAAAATTAAATGAAAAGAATATAAAATAACAGATGCATTCAACATAAAACGAAATTCAATTTATAGCAGTAACATACAAATTGATTTAAAACAAAAAATAAAATTAGTACCAAAAAAAGATGAAATTAACAAGAAATTATAGGAAAAAATTACAGAATAATGAATCACTTGAAGAATAATCAGAAATCAGATGCAATCATAATGGTTTAGTGTAGTATAAAGACAAAATTTACATTCCAAACATCACAAATTTGGAAATTTCAATATTGGATGAAGTACATAAGAAACCTTATTCAGGTCACTTAGTTTACCAAAAGACTATGACAACTTTGAAAAAATAGTATTTTTGTCCTAGAATGAAACCTAAAGTAGATGAATATTTTGTTAGGTGCCTTGAATGCCAGCAAGTTAAAGATAATCACCGTCACATAGCTGGAAAATTGTTGCCAATACCCATTCCCGAGTGGAAATGGGAAGTAATTAGCATGTATTTTATTACATTATTTCCTAAAAACAAGAAACAAAATGATTTGATTACGTTAGTAGTAGACAAAATTATTGAATATGCACACTTTATTCCAGTGAAATCCACTCATAAGGCGATTAACATTGTAGAAAGTTTCATGAAAGAAATATTTAGGATGTATGGTATACCCAAGACTATAATTTCAAATAGGGACATAAAATTCACCTCGAAATTCTTGAAGGCTTTGATCAGTGGTTTTGATACTCAATTGAATTTTAGTACCCATATCATCCTCAAATTAATGGTCAGACTACAGGGACTAACCGAATTGTAGAGGATATGTTTGATGTAGGAGCATCGTGATCACATCAAAAGGAAGCGGACATGGAATCATAATCGACACCTCTACACATCGAAGGAGCCAAACCGACCTTTAACCAGCTTGGTAGCGGTGTGAAGATATTTTTTATTTTATCGTTAATTTATTAACTGTGTGTAAATTTGGGCCACCATTTGAAAGGACAAAACAATTGTAAATACTTTACACAACTGTAATGTATTACAAGTGTAGGATAATTTCCTTGATTAGTCATTAGGTTGCATTTAATTGAGTCAATAACTGCTTGAGTAGAATGTAATAGGATTTAGATAGGAGGATAAAGGGCGAAGTGGCTCTAGGTTCTTAGATAAGTTACATTTGTGTCTATAGGAGATAGCCATTTTAATTACATTTTCTTTGAAATGAATAAAACAAAGGAAATTGACCCAAATATATAGTGTTGATATTTTTTACAGTTTTACTGTGTTGTTATGTGTTTGTGAATGGGTGATGTTAAAAGTGAATGAATGAATAGTTGAATGAGTTCAATTGTCTCTCTTTCATAAGATTATGCAAGGAGTGCATGTGAATAAGTATTTTTTGACTTAAATATCATAAGAGATAGCGGGGAAATTCCATATGCAGAGAGTGCATATTGAGCGTAAGGAGTGCGTATAGAAATGAACTTGTGTTAAAGTTTGAAAGCTAAGGAGGTTGAGCGCAAAGTATGCCAGGAGGGCATCAAAAAGTATTTTGAAGAATACATAGAGTACAAGTGCGCACCAGGGCCAAGGTCAAGCTTCATTGACAGATATCAGGAGGAATAGTGGTTTCAAGTTTAGAGAGGAAACACTCAGAAAAACTTCTAAGTTTTGAAAAATTGAAGTGTTCAAAGGTGGAGCACAGAAAAATTGAAGTTCGAAGAAAGAACAAGTACAAAGGATTGAGCAGGAGAAATTCTCTAGAAAACAATTTTGAAGAGTGGATAAGATTGAGAGTTGAGATTCATTTAGGAGGAGCCAAAATATTTCAAGTTGTTAGATCTCAGAGAAATAGCGCACTGGTTAGTTACGAGGAGTTATCGGATTTTTGAAAACCAAAAGATTTGGAAGAAGCAGAGTGAAATTTGTGAAACCCTGAAATGCAAAATCCCAAAATCATCGGGACCATCCATTAAAAGGGGATATGTGGCAGGATATCAACATTTCGCTGACTCACAGAGTGGAAAGGTCAAAGGGTGGAGTTGTGAAAATTCATGAAATTCAAAATTGCGATTTGATTGCAGTTGTTGGTTGGAGAGCTAGTGTGGACCGTTGACCTAGTGCTCTGAAATATTGACATTTTGGGTATCGGAGGATCAGGAGTTCGAAGGACAGAGAGTCAGTTGACTCATATAGACGATACATGAAATCACGACATGCATTTTTGAATAAGCATGTGGTCACCTGGAGGGAGCTTATGCCAGGTATTTATCCATGCGGGCAGAGTTCTCATAAATACCTGTGGATTGTTTCTTAGAGGTTCTAGCAGGGGACTGAAGACTGTTTCAAATACAATATTGAGAATATCCTAATATAGGGAGGTTATGTAGCCCTTGGGAGGAAGGGGGGTCTGCACCAAGTGGTATCAGAGTCTGAAAAATATTTGAATTTGAACTCAGTGTGTTGGAAAGAGTTGAAGCGATGCTGCCGAGGGTACACACAGGACCACCTATAGCAAACCGTGTTGTAGGAAGAGAAGTGAGGGAACTTCGTGCAAGGTTGGAAGTGATGGAAGCATTGCAAAGGAGAGCATTTGTCGCTCAATATGTTAGTGATGCAGAGAGTGAGTAAATAGAGGTTGAAGAAGCTACAGGGGAAGATGCGGGCAACGAACGCTTCTTGAAGGCGATTATGAAGTTGGGAGCCAGAGAAAAGATAGACGTCCCAATGTATGAAGGTGACTTGCATGCTGAAGAGTTATTGGACTAGATAAGGTCCCTGGATAAGTATTTCGACTATGAAGAGGTTGAGGAACGAAGGAAGGTGAGACATGCTGCCACCAGATTAAAGGGACATGCAACAATGTGGTGGGATGAACTGCAGGCAGAAAGGAGAAGCAAAGGAAAACATAAGATAAATAATTGGGATAGGATGGTAGCCAAACTAAAGGCTAAATTCATACCTAGGGATTATCATATAGATCTGTTCAGGAAATTGTAGAATCTGCGATAGAGGGGTATGGCAGTGAAGGAGTATACTGAAGAATTTTATAGGCTGAATATTAGGTCTGGAAAAAGAGAGAAGGATGATGAAAACGTTTCCAAGTATATAAATTGTTTGAGGTATGAAATTCAGGATGAAATCAACATGATGACTGTGAGGAAATTGGAATATGTTTATCAGATTGCATTGAAGGAAGAATAAAAGTCGGCCATAAACTAGAGTTATCAGAACAAAAGCAGAGGCTTAAATAGAGGTAAGGGAGTTGTCTATTATAAGGCACCGAAAGATAAGGATGAGAATGAGAAATCAAATGGTGTTTTTGAAAGGGGAGGAAGTTGTCAAAGAAGACCGTTTGGTGGGAGAAATTATTTTCCTCGAGCAAGAGGAAGAAGTAGAGGAGGTGGAGTTAAATGTTATGCCTGTGGAAAGATAAGACAGATGTCTTGGGAATGTCCCGAGAGGAGAGGAAGAGAGAAGGAGGAGGAGAAGCAAAAATTTCTGAAGCCCAGAAGAATGTGGAAGCATAGGTAGTAGAAGGAGGAAAAAATCTTATGATGAGGAAATTTATTCTAAATCTAGAGAAAGAAATAGAAGACCCAGTTCAACAAATGTGGTTGTCCATGACTGCTTGTAAAAAAAATGATAGAGTTTACAAGATGATTATAGACAGTTGGAGCATTGATGATTTAGTATCTACATAAATGGTGGAGAAGCTGGATCTGAAGACAACTGCACACCCAAGCCCATACAAAGTATCATGGTTGCAGAATGGACATCAAGTAATGGTAAGTCAACAATGAAAAGTTGAATTTAAAATAGGAGGCTATAAATATGAGATTCTGTGTGATGTAATTCCCATGGACGTTTTTCATGTTTTGTTGGGGAGACCATGGAAGTTTGATAGGAATGTTATTCATGATGGGAGGAAAAATACTTATACTCTTGAAAAGAATGGTAGAACCCATATGTTACTGCCAATAGAAGAGAAGAAAGAAAAGGAAGAAGTTAGTACAAGAATACTTCTCATGAGTGGGAAGGAACTCTTGAAGGAGGTTAAGAAATATCAGGAAATGCAATTTGTTGTAGTAAGGAAGCCAAGATTTATCCTTACCAATACTTATGTGGATGACTTACCAGAAGAAATCCAAGAATTGTTGGAGAACTTTGCTGACATAGTAGTGGATACGTTGCCTCACTCACTACCATCTATTAGGATAATTAGCCACCACATTGACTTGATTCTGGGAGCCTGTTTACTAAATAAAGCAGCATATAGGTTGACACCTCGAGAGAATGACTAAGTTAAGATACAAGTTCAGGAGTTGTTGGATAAAGGTCTAGTTAGGTAAAGTCTAAGCCAATGTGCAGTGCCAACTGTATTGAGTCCAAAGAAGGATGGGGGATGGAGAATGTGTATAGATTCTAGAGCTATCAACAAAATTACCATCAAGTATAGATTTCCTTTACCCAGGATGGATGACTTGATGGATTGTTTGAAAGGAGCAAGCTATTTTTCAAAAATAGACTTGAAGAGTGGATATTATCCGATAAGAATGAGAGAGGGAGATGAATGTCAAATAACATTCAAGATAAGTGAGGGTTTGTTTGAATGGTTTGTCATGCAATTTGGATTGAAAAATGATCCAAGTACATTTATGAGGTTGATGAATGAAGTACTCAAGGACTTCATAGGTAAATTTTTCATTGTATGTCTGGATGATATATTAGTTTTCAACAAAACAATGGAAGAACATTTAAAGCACTTGACTTTAGTGATGAGGAGATTGTAGCAAGAAAAGTTGTTAATAAACTTGAGGAAAAGTTCCTTTATGAAGAAATAACTCATATATTTGGGTTTTGTGATATCTTCAAATGAATTGAAGATGGATATAGAGAAGGTGAGAGAAATCAAAGAATGGTCATCACCCAGGAGCATATTTAAGGTGAGAAGTTTCCATGGTTTAGCAAGTTTTTATAGAAAGTTTATCAGAAATTTTAGTGGTATATGTGCACCAATGATGGACACTGTGAAGAAGAAACATAAGTCTTTTAATTGGACATAGGAGGATAAGAAAAAATTCAAAGTGTTGAAAAAGAAGATAACAGAGAAACCAGTTTTGGTTTTACCAGATTTTGGAAAGACATTTTAGGTGAGGTGTGATGCAAGTGGAATAACCATTGGAGTAGTTTTCAGTCAAGATAAAAGGACGATTGTATATTTCAGTGATAAGTTGAATCCGAGACATGCTACGTGAGTAAAATTTATGCAAAATTTTACTTTTTTCATTAAACATATTTCTAGAAGTGCTAATAAAGTTGTCGATGCTTTGAGCAGGAGAAGTTTGGTTGTACAGGAATTCCAGGTGAAGACCTTAGGGTTTGAACACCTTAAGGAAATGTATCAGGAAGATTCAGATTTTAAGGAGGCTTATGAAGCATATAAAAATCCTTTGTTGAGGGATAACAACTCATGGTTAGAATATTTGATCCAGGATCAATTGTTGTTTAAAGGAAGCCAATTGTGCATACCAAGATGTTCAATGAGAGATAATTTGTTGAAGGAAAAACGTAGTGGAGGTTTAGCCGGAAATTTTGGTCATGAAAAAACATTTTCACAATTGAGTAGTTTGTATTATTGGCCAGGTATGAGGGAAGATGTGAAGAAATTCGTAGATCGATGTAAAATTTGTCAACATGCAAAAGGGAAGAGACAAAACACTAGTTTGTATCAACCATTGCCTATTCCAGAAAGGCCTTGGGATGCAATTAGTATGGATTTTGTATTGGGATTAACTATAACCCAGAAGGGAAGTGATTCCATATTTGTTGTGGTTGATAGATTTTCCAAAATGACACATTTCATACCATGCCATAAAACAAATGATGCTACACACATAGCCAATTTGTTTTTCAAAGAATTTGTGAGATTACATGGATTGCCCAGAAGCATAGTTTCAAACAGGGACACTAAGTTTGTAGGACACTTTTGGAGGACTCTATGGAAGAGGATGGGAACTAACTTATCTTTTAGTTCAGCATATCACCCTCAGGCAAACAAACAGACTGAAGTGGTGAACAAGAGTCTGGGAAATTTGTTAAGGATTTTAGTCACTGAACAAGGTCATCAGTGGGATCAGATTCTGGCATAGATATAATTTTCATTTAACAATTCAGTTAATAGAAGCATTGGGAAAAGTCCATTCAAGATAATATATGGAAGAAAACTGAGAGGGGTTGCAGAATTGGGAGAATTGAAACAAGACGAATTCAGGAGCATTGGAGCATAATATTTTTCTATAGAAATGTAAAGACTTCATGATCAATTTAGGAAGCAGATACATGATAGTAATCAAAACTATAAGGACAAAGTTGATCAGAAAAGAAGGGAAGTTCAATTTGAAGTGGGGGATTAATTTTTAGCTCATTTGAGGAAGGATAGGTTTCCAAGAGGAATATATAATAAGTTGAAGATGAAAAAGATAGGACCATGCAAGATTCTTAGAAAATTTTCAGCTAATGCTTATGAGATAGAGTTGCCAGACAATGTTGGGATATCACTGATATTCAACGTTGCGGATTTGTATCCTTATAAAAAAGATGACACATGAGAATTGGATGACCAAGAAGAGATTCAGTGGGAAGAACAGATGCCTACAGTAGAAAAACCTTAGATGGAGAAAATATCAGAACAGAGAGTTGGAAGGAAAACCAGAAGAAAGATGTATCTTGAATATTTGGTGAAGTGGAAGGATCACCCTGTGGAAAATTCAAGTTGGGTAACTGAACCTGATATTTTGAAACATGGAAAAATAGTGTGAGAGCTCATGGACATAAGTCTATGAATATTTTGGCTAGAGGAGTATGATGCAGGAGCATCACGATCACATCAAAAGGAAGCGGGTGTGGAATCATAATCGACACCTCTACACATCAAAGGACCCAAACCAAACTTTAACTAGCGTGGTAGTGATGTGAAGATATTTTTTATTTTATCATTAATTTATTAAATGTATGTAAATTCAGTCCACCATTTGAAAGGATGAAACAATGGTAAATCCTTTACACGATGATAATTTCCCTGATTAGTCATTAGGTTGCATTTAATCGAGTCAATAACTGCTTGAGTAGAATGTAATAGGATTTAGATAGGAGGATAAAGGGAGAAGTGGCTTTGGGTATTTAGATAAGTTCTAGTTGTGTCTATAGGAGATATCCACTATAATTATATTTTCTTTGAAATGAATAGAACAGAGGAAATTGACCCAAATATACAATGTTGATATTGTTTACAGTTTGACTGTGTTGTTATGTGTTTGTGAATGGATGATGTTCATAGTGAATGAATGAATAGTTGAATGAGTTAAATTGTTTATATTCTATAAGATTATGCAAGGAGTGCATGTGAAGAAGTATTTTTTGACTTAAAGATCAGAAGAGATAGCAGGGAAATTCCATATGCAGAGAGTGCATATTCAATGCAAGAAGTGCGTATAGAAACAAACTTGTGTTAAAGTTTGAAAGCTCATGAGGTTGAGTGCAAAGTATTCTAGGAGGGAATAAAAAAGTCTTTTGAATAAGACACAGAGTGCAAGTGCGCACCAAGGCCAAGGTCAAGCTTCATTGACAGAGCTCAGGAGGAATAGTGGTTTTAAGCTTAGAGAGGAAACACTCAGAAAAACTTCTAAGTTTTGAAAAATTGAAGTGTTCAAAGGTGGAGCACAGAAAAATTGAAGTTCGAAGAAAGAACAAGTATGGAGGATTGAGCGGGAGAAATTATTCAGAAAATAATTTCGAAGAGTGTATAAGATCGAGGGTTGATATTTGTTCAGGAGGAGCCAAAATCTTCCAAGCTGTTAGATATAGGAGAAATAGCGCACTGGTTAGTTACGAGGAGTTATTGAAATTTCACAAACCAGAAGATTTGGAAGAAGAAGAGTGAAATTTGCAAAACTCCGAAACCCAAAATCCTGAAATCATCGAGACCATCCATTAAAAGGGGATATGTGGCAGGAGATCAACATTTCGCTGACTCGCAGAGTGGAAAGGTCAAAGGGTGGAGTTGTGAAAATTTGCGAAACGTGAAATCACGATTTTATCGCAGCTATTGTCAGAGAACTAATGTGGACCGTTGATCTAGTTCTCTGAAATATTAACATTTCAGGTATCAAAGGATCAGGAGTTCAAAGGAGGAAGAATTGGTTGACTTGTATAGTTGATACCCGAAATCGTGACACACATTTTCGAATAAGCTTGTGGTCACGGGTAGTGGTTACGCTTGGTATTTATCTATGCAGATGGAGTTTTCATAAGGACCTGTGGATTGTTTCTTAGAGGTTTTAGGAGGGGACCGAAGACTATTTCAAATACAATCTTGAGAAGATCCTAAGACTGGGAGGTCGCTCAACCCTTGGGGGTAAAAGGGGTCTGTATCAATGTTGTGGATGCATGTAATAAGTTGTCCCACAAAGTGGGAAGAGTACCTTCGTTGAATTTGCATACAATAATGGTTACCAAAATTTCTTAAAGATTAGTCCCTTTGAGGTAATATAGGGTTTCAGGTAAAGTGTCGAACCCTCGATGTTGTAGTCAAACAATGTCATGCTAACCTCATGTAATTATAAAATAATATTGGATTGTTCTATAAAGAGCGTTACATAGGTATTTAATCCCTATGCATTTATATACCATTTGTATCTAATATCTGTGAAAAGACTAAAAAAGAAACATAACGATATTATGACGAGGCGGAATATCAAGAAAGTTACCAAACAGAGTTAAGGAGAACTGTATAAAATGATTTAACTCTCATAACAAGAAGATAAGTGCATCGCTGACCATTAGTAAAGAGGGAAATATTCTTGTTGATAAATACAAACCAAAATATTTTATTTATGAGTTAAACAGTTACGCCCAAGACGTAGGGGTTAAACCAGAGTGTAATAACAATAAACCAAACCAAATTTTTACGTAAATGCTACCTCATGAGAGGTTTAAACAACTACAGGCATATACAAACACGAGGAAAAATGATTTTTAGACTAATTCATCTTTGAACACGGGGTCTCGGTATCCTCTTTCCCATAGAAACATAGTTGAACAGTGTTAGAACAATGTGAATATTTTAAAAATGATACCAAATATTACATAATGTAAACCGAATCCTTTTTACCTTAATGATGTTTGGTTTGTTAAATATAATGTAACCTCAACAGGCTGACTGTACATTGCCATCTATCCTGACCAGCTGTACTTTTTATTCTTGTTTTGCTTGAGCCTATTTAGCTCAGCCATTTCCCTTTGCATACCTCTCTTCTTCATTAACTTCTTCATGTACTCGTTTTGTACTCTTCTTCTTGTATTATAATATACTGTTTTCTGTCCTATTCTTTCTCTCTGCATTTCTTGCTTCACAATTTATCATGGTATCAGAGCTTCAGCAGTAAACCTCTTCACACAGGCTGGAGAGAAACACAATCCTCAAATAGCACAGAGCTTCACGAATCTTGAGAGCATTCAACACAAACTTTTCACAAGGCTTGGAGAGATGTCTGTCATACTCTTGAAAGATCCTTGTAGGAAACTTCCATGAGGAAGCTGTCCACTCATATGCTCAAAAGATCAGCGTAAGAAGCTCATGCAAGGTCACAGAGCGTACTACGCTCGAAAGTTTCAAGGAGCAGAAACACGAGAAGGAAGCGAATACTGCAGATGGAGAAACAATACAGATTCTTGTACAATTTTCAAGAAGCATAAAATATTCACGAAGAAGAGCTACAGGAGGTGGGAACTCTTGAAGAATTCAAATCATTTCTTCAAATTCGTGAAAGATAGTTGTAGAAAGAAGAAGCGTTTAAAGCATTTCGAAAATCGCTCAAATCTATCAAAGATTGCAGTAGAGAACAAAGAACTCATGAAATTCCTTCAAATATTTGAAAGATTCATGAATTTTTCTTCCACAGAAGAAAATCCTTGCAAAGTCAATAAAGAATGCATCTCAGGTTCAAATAGAAACCATCGCAGCTGTAATCTATGAACATATTTGAGGGGGAAATCCAGTTCAGAAGGGATGAGGAGAATGTGGAAAAGGTGAAAGAATTTCAGCCATTAGATCTTGCTCAGAGGACCAACAGCCATTGGATCGGTGATAAAGTGCACAAGTTTTATTCCTCTGGAGTGCATAGGAGAAATTTCGACTTGTGAAGTTGCGAAATCCTGAAATCATCTGGACCGTCCATCAAGAGACACGTGGCGAGATCTCGACATTTCGCTAACTCGCAAGGTGTAAAGGTCAGAAGACTGCCAGGAGAATTCATGAATCGTGAAATCACGAGTCGTTTTGGACTATTGGATCGTGAAATATCATGAGCCGTCGATATTATCCCATCGCAAAATCGGGGATCGGGAGTTGGACGAGCGAAGGCGACTGCTCTCCAAAACCCCGATACGCGAAATCCCGACATCGCAAATCATGAAATCCCAAGAGGATTGTGAGCCATCCATCTCAGAGGATAGGTGGAAGTAGATCGAAGTGCCATAATTTCAACATTTTGAAGTTCAGGATATTGAAGGTCTTGTTGACGAAAGGTCACGACAGTCCATGGCGAAAGTCTCGAAATCCCGAAAAGATCACAGCCATCCATTTGTTCGGACACATGGCGAAGATCAAGGAAACAATCGACATCTCAGCTACCGAGATTTCAAGTAGACAGAGGATTTGGAGTCACAAGTCATGAAATCATGAAATGACGAGGACCATCCATCTTTCGGGGACGTGTGGCATCAATCCAGGATCTCAAGAAATTTTTCGAAAAAGCGATTTCGACAAAATCGACAATTCGGACTTCGCGTTTTGGAAGCGCAGTGTGACGAGGAATCACGAGTTTCAAAATACCGATTTGTGAAATCCCGATAGGATCTGGACCATCAGATCATCAGCATATCTGGACCGTTGATTTTCCAATAGGCACATTTCGGCATTTCAACATTTGAAATCCCGAAAAGGCTTTCGAGAAGGGCCTTTCCAACATATTTCACATTTTGGCAATTTGAAAAACAAAGAACTAGAAAATC
Organism: Picea engelmannii; assembly: GCA_009831015.1. Classification (NCBI taxonomy): domain Eukaryota; kingdom Viridiplantae; phylum Streptophyta; class Pinopsida; order Pinales; family Pinaceae; genus Picea; species Picea engelmannii. Next base: position 538,521 of record ML784648.1, on the reverse strand, counting down.
CCATAGCGCTTTAACATCAAGGTGCCTGGTCACATTGATCAAAAACTAAGGGCCAATTCAAGGCCGATAAACTCTCTTCGGCATTTCGACAATCGGAAGTTGGAGAGTTCAAAGGTCTCGTCTAACAGAGTTTCAAAATCACTACAAGAAAGAAACAGACTTGGTTTTACACACGGGAGACAGGTAAATACAAATTTTTCTTTCTGTTTTGTTCAATTTAAAAAGAAAAAAAAAACATGGTGACGTCTAGCAATTTAGGACCAACTCAGGGTCTGATTCTTCTTGGAAAGAACTATGAGTTCTGGTCTCTTCGGATGAGATCCTTCTTGCAAGAACAAGAGTGTTTGGATCCAATGGATCATGGATATGTGAAACCAGATCCAACAGACCTATCTTCCATGACTAATCAACAGAAAATTGCTCAAGCAATGCAGAGAAAAAGAGAAAATAAAGCTAAATTTTGGATTCAAAATTATGTGGATGACTCGATTTTCTCAAAAATCACAGGTGCTGGTACTTCCAAACAGGCCTGGGACATCCTTAAAACTTCCTACCATGGAAATGACAGGGCCAAAAAAGTTAAACTGCAGACCTTGAGAATGCAATTCGAGACTCTAAGGATGACAGATTCTGAAAATGTGGATCAGTTCATGACCAGAGTCATGGGCATCATGAACCAGATCAGACTGACTGGTGAAACCATCACTGATCAATGAATTGTTGAGAAAATCCTCAGAAGTTTAAGAAAGAAATTCGAAATGGTTGTAACCGCAATCCTTGAATCCAAGGATCTGTCAAGTTTTTCAATAGATGAATTAATTGGTTCTCTGGTGACACATGAGACCCGACTGCATCTCACAGATGAGTCAATCTCCAATTCTTTCAAAACTCAATTCTCCTTCAGCAGAGGGAGAGTCAGAGGAAGAAGCAGAGGTCACCAAGGAAGAGGGATCAATCAAATTAACCCTCACTCCAATGGAGGTAACAAACAACACTATCCGAATCAAAATTTCCAAGCTCAAAGACAACAACAACAAAATCAACATCAAAATCAAAGTTTTCATCCTAGAAAACCATACCAAATTCGTACTGTTGTACGACCCCCTTCAAACTAACTTGATTTTAGGGCTGACGTCACTTCTGTAACAACAACAAATATTGATGATGAGCAAGAAGATCAGCTCTTAGGCAGAGCACATGTGTCAAATCACATGGGAGAAACCTCAGGAGGTATGTTTCTCTCATGCCACAAGACTGAAGAACAACCTAAAGATCTCTGGTTGCTGGATAGTGGATGAAACAATCACATGATAGGTAACAAAGATTTACTTTCATGCATTGATTCTTCACTCCCATCTGATATTACACTTGGAAATGATTATTTAGTCAAAGTTCAAGGAAAAGGAACTGTTCCTATTCTTACTAAACAGAATGTAAAGAAAGACATAAACAATGTCTATCATGTTCCAGATTTGAAACATAATTTGATAAGTGTAGGAAAATTCATTGAACATGGATATAAGGTACTTTTTGAGGGAGCATCTTGCAAGATATATGACAAAATCCCAAACAGAAAATTGATTTCTGAAATCCACATGACTCCGAATAGGATGTTTCCCCTTACCCTCAGAACTGCAAATCTGATTCAACCATATGCACAAAGTGCATCTACCCTGAATGAAAAAATGGTTTGGCATACACGATTTGGACATCTACCATTTTAGAGTCTAAGTCTTCTTCATAATCACTCCATGGTCAAAGGTCTTCCCATCTTTAAAGAGAAAATTCCCCCATGTGAGTCTTGCATACATGGAAAACATAAGAGAACTACTTTTCCACAGTCTTCCAATAAAGCCAAACAACATCTTGAACTTGTTCACACTGACCTATGTGGACCAATGCAAACAGAGTCAATAGGTGGTAGCTTTTACTTTCTAACATTTATTGATGATTTCAGTAAAAAAATATGGATCTATTTTCTCAGACACAAGTCTGAAACTTTTGCAAAATTCAAAGAATTCAAGGAAGAAGCTAAAAAACAGAGTGGTAAATATATCAAAGCACTCAGGTCAGATGGAGGAGGAGAATACAACTCCAGAGAATTTGCAAATTTTTGCAAATCACAAGGCATTATCATGCAAACAATAGCCAGGTATTCTCCACAACAGAATGGAGTGGCTGAAAGGAAAAATCATACAATAATGAATATGGAAAGAACACTTCTCAAAGAGAAAAGTTTGTCAAATACTTTTTGGGCTAAAGCAATAGCATGCTCAGTTTATCTCCTAAATAGATCTCCAACCACAAGTCTAAAGATGAAAGTCCTTTAAGAAGCATGGATTGGGACAAAGCTCAATGTTGTGCATCTAAGGACATTCGGATGCATATCATATGCTCACATACCTTATGAATTAAGGAAGAAACTTGATGATAAAAATGAGAAATGTATTTTCACTGGATATAGTGAAACATCTAAAGCTTATAGGCGTTACAATCCAATCACCAAGAAACTAATTCTCAGCAGAGATGTAAAATTTCTGGAAAATCAATTCGGGAATGATTCAGAAAATCAACAAATGGACAGTCAAAATCCATTGCTACCAAGTTCTGAAAATGCAGAAAACTCAGGACAACAAGTACCTCAAACTATTCTTCCAAGATTGCAAGTACAAAGAAAACCTAAAAATTCTCAGGATAACTCAACTTCCATTAGAGAATCATTCTCTAAACCACAAAATCAGAGAACTCAAAGTTTGAGAGAAATCCATCAGCATTTGGATGACTTTGAACAACACAACTTTTTTGCTTTAATGTCATGTCACCCTACATCTTTTCAGGAAGCAGCTAAGGAGCCACATTGGGTTCAAGCCGTGAACCAAGAAATTGACTCCATTGAGAAGAACAAGACATGGGATCTTATTGATTTGCCAAGTCACAAGAAGAGTATTGGTGTCAAGTGGGTTTACAAAACTAAACTCAATGAAAAAGGGCAGATCGAAAAACACAAGGCAAGACTTGTTGCCAAAGGATTCTCACAACAACCTGGTACTGATTATGGTGAAACTTTTTCTCTAGTAGCAAGATTAGAAACTGTAAGGACTCTATTGGCCATAGTAGCCCAACACAAATGGAAAGTATACCAGATGGATGTCAAGTCAACATTCCTGAATAGTTTGTTAGAAGAAGAAGTTTATGTCAATCAGCCACCTAGATTTGAAGTCCAAAAGCACCCAGCCAAAGTATATTGATTGAAGAAAGCCTTGTATGGATTAAAGCAAGCTCCAAGAGATTGGTATAGCAGAATTGACAATTACTTGATCCAAAGTGGTTTCAGCAGAAGTCAAAATCAGCCAACTCTTTACACCAAAACAGATCAGCATGGTAAAATTTTGATTGCATGTTTATATGTTGATGACATGATCTATACGGGAAATCTTGAGTTAACAAATTTTAAACATGCCATGCAATCTGAGTTTGAGATGAAAGATCTTGGCATAATGAAATATTTTTTAGGGATTAAGGTTGATCAATCAACCAAAAGCATTTTTTCCTGTCAGAAAAAGTATGTAGCATACATCCTAAAAATATTTCGCATGGAAGAATGCAATCCAGTTGAAACCCCAATACCCCTAGGCACAAAATTGAGCAAGAATGATGAAGGTCCTACAATGGACTCTACCCTGTACAAAAGTTTAATAGGCAGTTTGTTGTATCTTACAACAACTAGGCCTGACATTATGTATGCATCCAGCCTTGTTTCCATATTCATGGAATCCCCCAAAGATTCTCATTGAAAAATGGTGAAATGAATTCTAAGATATGTTGCAGGAACTCTCAATTTCGGCTTATGGTACACTAAATCTGATAGTAATCAACTTTCTGGTTACACAGACAGTGATTTTGCAGGTAGCCTAGATGACTGGAAAAGCACATCTGGAAATGTTTTTCAACTGGGCACGAACCTAATCTCATGGGCATCAAAGAAGAAACCGATTGTTTCAATATCTTCTGCAGAGGCAGAGTATGTCGCTGCTACCTCAGCTTCTTGTCAAGCTGTGTGGCTGAGAAGAATATTGAAAGATATGTCACATACAGAAAAGGATCCAACTCCTATTTTATGTGACAATACTTCAACAATTTCTCTATCCAAAAATCATGTGTTTCACAAGAAAAGCAAACACATTGACACTCATTTTCATCTCATACGCAAGCTAGTCAATAATGGTGATATTGTACTACAATTCTATGGTTCTCGAGATCAGTTTGTTGATATCTTTACAAAGAAACTGGGAAAATCGGTTTTTGATTTTCAGAGACAACACTTAGGTATAATTAGTGTTGATATCTGTAACTGTTGAGTTTAAGAGGGAGTGTTAAATATAATGTAACCTCAACAGGTTGACTGTACACTGCCAGTTGTCCTGACCAAATGTAGTTTCTATTCTTCTTTTGCTTGAGCCTATTTAGCTCAACCATTTCCCTTTGCATACCTCTCTTCTTCATGATCTTCTTCACTCGTTTTGTACTCTTCTTCTTGTATTCTAATATACTGTTTTCTGTCCTATTCTTTCTCTCTACATTTCTTGCTTCACAATTTATCATGGTTAGCAAGTATATTGTTTACTCAAGCCGCGAGTACAACCTGGCACAAGCCTAACAAAGAAAAATGAAATCAAAGTTTGTTTTTGAATTAAGTCAACACACGAAGAAAAATATAGCAATATTAACTATCAAATGACTTTGTTCACTTAAAACCATATAGCTTATGTTACCTTGACATTCTTAAGTTGAATCCACCTAAATCGAGTGGAGTTGCTATGCGAATGAAAAATGGAAAACAATAAAACCCTAGAGTTAGACCGATCAATACTAATAGCTCATACTTTTTTCATCCAAATGAAATGTTATGTAATGTCCCCATTACCAACAACTCAATCAAATTAAATAGAGCAACTCAACCAAATTAAATAGAACTGCTCTACAAATGAACAAAGTTGTGCAAGAAAATAATAATGATTCATAAACATAATTATGACAAAAATTCCATAATAGAAAACATATAATTACACTCACAGTAATTAAGGCAACACATAAGAGACACTTCCACTATCCTCCTAGCCATAGACCACACTGTGCATGTGGGTTGTTGGAATACTAAGGTGGGGAGGGGTGAATTAGTATGAGAACAATTAGTACTTTTAATCATAATATAAAACCTCCAATAAATATTATGGGCATTGAATTTATCATCAAAACCATAATTCAATGCATAGACATCACATAAACACAATACACTAGAATTTTAAGTGGAAACCCAATGAGGGAAAAAACCACGAAAACATTTTCTTATTTATCAAAAAGTACATTCATCAGAAACACCAACTTCCTATTTCTCCATCTACAACTGTAAGGAGTCTTCAACCCCCTATATACAACCTAAAGGAATCCCCAACTCCCTAATTTATCCGACTCCAACTAGAAGGAGGCTAGAACCCCCTTTCTTTCCCCATCCAACTGCCCTGAAATATAAATGTAGACCAATCTGTCACTGATAACCTATTGTTTTTTTTGTCTCTGATATTTTTCCACTGCTAATGATATCAATATCTCATCAAGACTGCAACCACACACACCTCATACTAGGATTCACAAGAGAGTTCTCCAAATCAAATGCTTGTGAATCACTAAGACATACATGTATCTGATTTCTTCATAATATTCACCCTAACCCACTCAGGAAGACATACCTTCAATCTTGTAGCTAACCTAAGATTTAGATCCATGATCTTCATAAAATTCTCGTGGGTATCTTCACTTTTACTCACTGTAGCCCATGGATGTCCACTCTTTTCCTCCTGAAACTCGCGGATATACTGAATGAATCCATTTTTGAAATCTCTTCTCTATACTCTTGGCTCCTTCAAACTTCCTACTTCACTAGAATTCTCTACCTTCAGATATCCAACCTGTATTCTTAGAAGTGATACACAAAGTGATTTATCAATTGACTCTTCTATGTGTTTTAATCAGGATCTCATGATGACATGTAATTGTCATGCAACTAATGATGACACGCAACTCACATGTAACTTGTTATCTTCTGTTTGCAGTTACTTTGAAATGCAAATGACATGCAACTTGTTATCTTATGTTTACAACTACTTTACTTCGACATGCAACTTGCTCAAGGGTTGACATCAATGACAACCAATCTTCCAACAACTCAAATTTCGACAATTAATTACTCCCTACAATAATTAATCTTTCAACAATCTCCTCCTTTGGCATTGATGGAAACACCAAGACACAACACATAGAAGTGGTTAACACTCATGCTCATGATGGCTCCCCCTGTCTTCATGCCTCTTATATTCCTTTCCATGCCTCTATTTTTTTCTCCCCTTTTGACATGAATGGAAAATGATGACTTCTCCTTGGGGTTTCTACCTTTGTTTGTAAGCCTCTGATCTCTATTGGTGTTTCTCTTCATGGCGCTTATTCGTGTAAATATATGATAAAAATAGTTCAAAATGCATTCAAGTCTTTCAAAAGGAATTCATTGCGGGGATGAAACTACACCAAGTTTATGTCGAAGATACTTAAAAGTTTCCCTTAGAAGAGGCTTGGTAAAGATATTCACAATCTTCTATTTTGTACCAACATACTCTACCTTGATGTTATTCTTTGTAATTTGTTCCCGTAGAAAGTGAAACTTGATCCGAATGTGTTTTTTCTTGGAATGTATCACTCAATTCTTAGATATACTTATAGAACTGGTGTTATCACAAAATATAGAAATAGACTCGTCATATTCCACTTGTATGTCGTGAAAATTTTTCTTCATCCATAGAAACTATGTACATCATGTTGTTGTTGCAATATACTCTGCTTCTATTGTGGACAATGATACTGAAGACTGCTTTTTACTCAACTAGGATACCAAACAATCACCCAAGTAGAAGGCTACTCCACTTGTAGGTATTCTATCATCAACACTTCTTACCTGATTTTCATATGTGTATGCAACTAGAGATAGATCATCCCCTTTTGGATACCATAATCCATAGTCTTTTGTTCCTTTGAGATATATGAATATTCTCTTTACTGTAATAAATTTGTTTACTTTGGTGTTGCTTGAAATTTTCCCACCTATCCAACTACTTACATCACATCTGGTCTTGATGAGGTCACATGGAGTAAATTGTCAATCATCGATCTGTAGAGTGTCTATCTGCATCCTTGGATATATCATCTTTTCTCAATTTGTAATTGGTCTGCATGGGAGTAATTACAAGCTTGCAATCTACCATTCCAAACTTCTTCAACATTTCTTTGATATACTTGGTCTGGGAGATGAAAATACATGTATCTAGCTCACATATGTTGAGTCCCAAAAATAAAGACAACTTACCAAGCAATGACATTTTGAATACATTATGTGTGTCTTTAGCAAACTTATGACTCATCCAATCATCATTACTGCCAAAAATATTGTCATCAACATAAAATTCAATTATCAACAAATTATTTTGATTACCTTTATGTAGAGATTGTGTGACATCCCAAAAAATAAAGTATTTTTGAAATCCAAAATTTGTTAGAAAATTATTCCATTTTTAGTAAATTTGAATTTGGAAAATTTTTGCCATTTATGGCAATTCTGAATTTAATAAATTGTAATTAATTATCATGAATTTTGAGCAAAGAACTCATTTTACCCAACGATCTATTTGACTATGACACTTGTATGTAAACAAAATATTATTTTAATTATTGTAGGAGGACAAATGAAACAACCATGTTAAATTTAGCTGACCATGATTCCATGAGTGGGGAACACGTTGGAACTACCTCTGGACTGATTGTTACAAGTGGAAAATCATGGATTTGGCCATTGACAGCCCTTGAAAATCAGGGATTTAGGAAGTTGCGAAAATTCCCAAGGGAGGGAAGAAAGACCTAGGCAAAAAGATTTATTTTTGGATAAATAGCATATGTGAGGAGGCAGGATGTTGCCTAGTATGTTGGGGAAAAGAACTACAATATACTTGCTTTTATGAAAACTGAATATTGAGTGTGAGGCAAGGAGAGGACTACAGATAGAGGAAACATTGTTGAAGAGGAGATTTCAAGTTCTCCCTTATGGATTCATGGTTAGGCTAGGGGGTGGATTGGGCAAGTGATTTGGCTACCCTATTCTACAGTTGGGAGGAACGTGGTTGTTCCCTTTGTCTTCCCATAAATTGGTTCAGATATGTATTCTATTCCTTCTCTGTTTGGGATGATTAAAATTGATTTATTGGAATGTATTCCATTTAGATGTGGAATAATATTATGGATGAATTATGTTCTCTCTTATGGAGTATAAAACTGACCAAGTTTCACCAGATTTAGTTCTGCGTATTTTATCGGCTTGAATACAAAATGAACAATGTAGTTTTCCTTTTATTTATGAATGAGTATGTATGGCAATTTCTGGAATTTGTTCTATGGACTAAATTACCACTAAACATATATACTTAAGCCAGAACTAGCATGGAGCACTAACCATTCCTAATATAAATACATGTTGATATTTCACACAGATATATACATATCTATATATACATAAATATGTCCTTTTTCCTAGTCGGCAATTCTGTGTAGACAATATAGAAGAGGATCCAATTTTAATGTTGATAACATAAATTATAAACGTATGTACAGATCTGTCCTATACTCTGTAAGTAAAGAATCACTCCAATAGGCTTTCAACTATGGTAATAGGGGAACCTACGAAATGATAGGAATTTTATGAAAACAATTTGATCTTACATATCTCTCCCTTCCAGGAAAATGCTACCATAGATCGCATAGAAAGGCACTACAACAATATAAAGTACTACACACTTTCCAGAATTGTAGGCGAGAGGGCCTAACCTTTTAAACACCCATAGAATAACCAAGAATGGCCAAAATATATAAATATATGAGATTACATATGAATAAAGAAAAGTAGTCCAGATATAAATTAACATAGTTGGGGATTCTCAATCTTCTTGATATACTAATAGACTCAAGTCTGTATAATCACCCAATGCATAGACCTGATCAATCCCTTTATGATCTAGAATAATATAATTTCAAACAGTTCATAATATAGAAGTAAGGTAAACTAGGAACAAATTTGAATACATCTTGAAATGAAACAAGAGGTATGTCTAACGTTTACAAGCTCAGACTGAAAGGTTACAACTGTAAACAACCTGGAAATTGCACGATTTAATGTGAAAATTCATGGAACAATTTTGGAATATACAGACACCTTCTCATTGACACAAAATAATCCCATAGATTGCAGAAGTAGGATATTTCACCCTCAGAGAATGGATTTTTGTATATGATTACATTTATAAAGAAATTAGCCCAAACTTAATTGACATAATTCATAAATTCTTAAACCCATCTTTGTTTAATTACCTAGGATATCTATCAGTCAATACTTTTGTGACTGGAAATTGTATAGCTTCAGAAATTTCATGTGCGTATATGTAAGATAGAGCAAGAGAAAAAAACTTGAATAAATCTTGGAAGTGAAATAAGCAGTCCGTCAAATAAATTACAAGTTCAGACTGAAGTTCTACAACTATAATACAAAAAAATTATATACCCTGCACGTCTTGATGAAGATCCATATTTTTAAAAATCCAAAGTGAGGTTGTAGGAGTGACAAACCTAACATTATATTATGCATAATGTTTAGAGAATGTAAATCACATTTGCTTCTTCCACTAGTAAGATAGAATATAATGAAAAATCTGATTGAGCCTTTCGGCCAATCCTTTAGTTTAAAATTGACCCTCGTTTGGGGTTGGGAACTTGAACAACCGAAGTAATACAGCTCTAAATAATATCTATCTTAGTGAATCAAACCCTATGACTGAATTTTCCTGAGTTTTTGGAGGAGAGCATAGCAGAACCCGAATTTCCTTTCCCGTGGACGACAAGCGTTGTCCCCCGTGTATTCGCGTAGTTGAAACCCTGCATACATTGGGAGAAAACCATTACAATTCGTTCAACATAAATGAGAAGAGTTACTAAAATAGGAAAGTATAACTGAAATAATACTTAACTCCAGATGGGAAGATCCGACACCTCCTCTGCCTGCGACCATCGCATATTTTCCAGACTAAAAGGGGGAAGAGGGGCCCAAAACTCTCCAATGGGTACCCTCGCAAAACAAAGGGGCCCATCATCAGTAACAAGCATCCGAGATCAATCCAAGTAACAATATAGAGAGATATAACGACAATTTCATAAAGGGAAAGAAAACAAAAAGAGGGAAAAGGGAATATATATTGAACCACTAATCTATCCAATACCCTGCGAATGAAATGGTGGAACATGCAGGAATAGCACCACGACAAAGACTCTAGTCATACACTTTTTTGCACACATTCATATTATGAGCAAGTGGGCACGAAAAGAATAACCCAAGTTTTCTTTAGTTACAATTAGGGTCTGAGTATTACTGAATGGATAGTATGACTACTAAATTCTCAAGGAAACTCTCAAATGAAGAGATTGTTGACTTAAGAGTTTGTTAATAAATAGAGAAAGGAGAAGAAAGAAACCCCTATATTTGTATACAATAAGAATAGCAACCAACTATCTACCAGTGAGATTTCAGTACTGAAATATAGGTATAAATTTGGACTATTACCAAACCTGGTCAAATAAACCCCGACTATAACTCCGACGAAGCACAGTGGGAAAATTCACAAAGAGGAAACTCAGAAACGACTGTAGGAGGAGACTATGTGAACCTATGTTTGAATCACAATTCGCATGAAACACTTCAAAGAAATCGCGAGAACAACAAATCACAACAGAGTAATTGAATCTTGTTGAACAAGTGAGTAATGGATGTACAAGTAGGCTGGCACTTACCGATAATATAAGTATCCGGGAGGCACTCCAGGATATCAAACCCCTTGCAGGTGAAAGTCACGAAATAGTGCAAAATAAAATGCAATTCCATTCAAACCAGACTCTCTTAATGAGATATGGAACAATGGCTATTACCCTAAAATGCGAAACCATACCTATTGAATGCAGTAGGTACAACAGGAAGAGTACGCCACATGACTGGAGCATCTTGGTGTGATTGGGTTGGTCGATGGCATAGAGTTGGCCCTTGCTCCTCACCTACCTCCTTTAATGGTCGAGAAGAGAATTAACTCTCGATTGTCAAACACCTCCAGTCTTATTTATGAGGGTCGGTCTGGGTCTTTTCAAGAATCTATGTATCAGGCTTATCGACCTCTAGTCGTTACTATTCCAATCAACACCAGTGCTTAGTTTAGTTAAGAACCTAGTAAGCTTCCATCAACTTTCCAATTGGGATTCACTCCTAGTTAGACGGTCAGTTGGCTTTTAGTCGTCAGAAAAGATTTTCGTCAGTCAAACGAGAATGGTTGAAGACGCCTTTCATAGTCTAGGGCCAACCATGAAACACTTCGAAATAACTCAAGAGCAGTGAAAATTTAGGTTTCGACCACCATGACCTTGTGTATATAATTATTCAGGACCTTAGAGTAGAATTGCGCGCATATCGGAAATATGCATTAAACAAGAGGACGAGGTATTAAGTACTAGACCATGTTTTGTCCCCTTTTATTACAAGACATTTACACCTAGATCCCTCCCAGGTGCTAGTATGACTTCACAAACAAAAAATGCTAGACTATGGCCCTGTAATTCTAGAAAGGAAGCTCGAATACATGGGGTATCACATAAATTAGTAAGGATAGTTCTCCTTTTATAAATATTTTTTTTACAAAGTTTAGATCTTTGCGTTGTAGAATTTTTTTTTATGATGAAATTAAGGTATATTACATATGGTATCAGAGCAACGTTTACAACACTGGGCCTTGAACATGGCCACATTAATTTCTTGACATATATTTTTACTTATGCAAAATCAATAAACCTTTATTGTTACAAACATAAAAAAAAAATTGTTTTGTGTTAATCATGGCAGCATAGGATGACGGGAAATCAGAATCGATGGAAATCCTGAACAAAGACTTCCGGAAAATCAGAGACATAATAGTGACAAAATCTCACCTATTGAAGTTTTAGAAACAATGAGTAATCTCATCGTTGAACTGGAGGTTTTCAAAGTCGACAATGAAAAACTGAAGAAAGATCAACAGGAACAACATGAAATAAATGAAGTCTTGTTGTGCAGTATAGTGACAAAGAAAATCCCAAAGGACGATAATAATGATGAAGAAGTTATCAAGAGGGCTTCCAAGAACTCTGGACCTGAAACAGAAAAAGGAGACAGTTCGTTTGAAGGTGCACCTTTAGCTAAGGACAAAACAAAAACAGATAGAAAGAGAAAACAAGTAGACCACCTTGAAGGAGAATTCAAGAAAATTAAACCAGCTACCTTTGATGGAGAATCCAGAATAGGAGAAGAAGATGAGGTATGGTTATTGGACATCAAAAAATACTTCCAGATATATAACTATTCCAACAATATGAAGGTCATAATGGCCATATACAATATGAAAGGGAAGGCCAACATTTGGGGACAACCCTCGGGAACCATTAAAGTGTTGGGAATGTGGAGAATCTCATCTAAGGAGGAACTGTCCACATTTAATTTAAAAAAAGAAAAGAACTACTATTCATAATTTGCAAGAAGCCTCGATGGTGGGTGACGTGGGCATAAGCCTGCATCGAATAAATGCAACCATAGATGGCCAACAAGCTGACCACCAGTCCATTGTGGTAGAAATCGAAGGTAAATTCAATAACACTTGAATTTTTGTTTTAATTGACCTTGGAGCTACGTTAAGTTATATTACTCTTGATGTAGTAGAGTCAAATAAACTTAAGAAACTGAAGCACATAAAATCATGGCTGGTACAACTAGCAACAAGAACTAAAAGGGAAGTAGTTGACTTTATTTCTGATTTCGAGTTCATCTTAGATGGTCAAAACATAAGAACAAATCTGAGCATCCTACCACTAGGATCTTATGATATGATTATCGGAATGGATTGGTTGGAAAATCACAAAGCAGTACTAGATTGTTATACAAAGACACTTAACTATAAAGATGATTATGGCACTACTAGAACAACTCAAGGTATACCAAAACTTGTATCAGTTAGGCAAGTTTTAACGATGCAATTCAAGAAATGTATGAGAAAGGGATGCCAAGTTTATGCCATCCAAGTAATGAATCTATTGAAAAAAGAAGATAAGCCAAAGTTAAAAGACTTTGTTGTCCTGCGTGAATTCAGAGACATGCTTGTGGATGAGATACCGGAATTACCTCCTAGAAGGGAAATAGAATTCTCCATAGACCTATTACCTGGTTCAACCCCTATCTCAAAAGCACCTTATTGAATGAGTTTACCAGAATTGATAGAATTAAAAATACAATGATAGGAATTTTTGGACAAAGAGTATATCTGACCGAGTGTTTCACCATGGGGGGAACCAATCCTCTTTGTGAAAAATAAAGATCATACTCTAAGACTTTGTATCGATTATAAACAATTGAATAAAATGACTATTAAGAACAAGTACACCTTACCTAGGATAAATGACCTGTTTGATCAAATAGGTGGGGCCAAGAACTTTTCGAAATTGGATTTATGATCTGGTTACCATCAAGTTAGGATAAAGGATGAAGATATAGGAAAAACAAATTTTCAAACAAGATATGGACACTACAAATTCGTAGTCATACCTTTTAGACTCACTAACGAACCAACCACATTTATGTGCCTAATGAACATTATTTTCAACCAGTACTTAGACAAGTTCGTACTAGTATCTATCGACGATATTCTGGTCTAATCTAAAATGGAGGAAGAACATGAAGAACACTTAAGAATAGTTCTGCAAATGTTGAGGAAATACAAACTGTACGCCAAATTTGATAAGTGTGACTTTTATCAAAAGAAAATACAATATCTAGGACATGTAATTTCAGTAGAAGGCATCGTCGTAGACCCTGAGAAAATAAAAGCCATCATGGAATGGATGGTACCTAAGGATGTAGCAGATATTCGGTTATTCATGGGAATCACTGGATATTATTGCAGATTTATAGAGGGGTTTTCCAAGATAGCCTACCCTATCACGTCATTACAAAATAAAGGGACCAAGTTTAACTGGTCACATAAGTGCTAAGACAGTTTTAACAAGCTGAAGGAATTATTGACAACCTCACCCATATTGAAGGTAGCAGACCCAGATAAAGACTTTACCATATGTGTTGATGCAAGTAAAGAAGGACTAGGTGGTGTCCTAACTCAGGAAGGACACGTGATTTGTTATGAGTCCCAAAAATTAAAAGAACATGAGAGAAATTATGTCACTCATGACTTAGAATTGGCAGTGGTAATACACACTTTAAAAATGTGGCAACACTACATAATGGGCAGAAAATTTCTACTATTGATGGATAATAGGAGTGTGAAATATTTGTTTAGCCAACCAGATCTTAATGCAAGGCAAGAAATATGGCTAGCCTTCTTGAGAGAATTAGATTTCAAGTTCGGACATATCAAGGGTAAGGAAAATAATGTAGAAGACGCTTTAAGCAGAAGAATCCATGGGTTATTTGAGATAAATATTAGCAGGGAAGAAAGTGATCTGGAACAAAGAATAAGGAGGACATGTATTAACGATGAAAATTATGCTAAGATAATGGAAGAATTACAAAACAGTACCGCAAACTCAGATAAACTAGATCTAAGTATCGACAAGAAGGGACTATTACGATTTAAAAATAGACTTTACATACCAGATTCAACAAAATTAAAGTTAATAGTCTTGGACGGAGTGCATAAGAAACCATATTCTGGCCATCTAGGATACCATAAAATGATAACAACACTTAGACAAATATTTTATTGGACTAATATGAAGGGAGAAACACCATAATACTTGGCTAGGTGCCAAGATTGTCAGGAGGTTAAGGCCGAACACCATCATCCAACTGGCCTATTACAACCATTACCAATGCTAGAATGGAAATGGGAGACCATATCGCTGGACTTTATAACAGGTTTGCCTAAAAATCAGAAACATAATGATTCTATTATGGTTGTAATCGATAAAATCAGTTAGTCTGAACACTTTATTCCTGTGAAATCTACTTTTAAAGATATAAACATCGCTGGAATATTTATGAAAGAAATTTTTAGATTGCATGGTATTCCTAAAATGGTGATCTCAGATAGAGACATAAAATTTACGTCCACTTTTTGGAAAGAATTGTTTGCAGGGATAAATACTAATTTGAATTTTAGCACGAGTTACCATCCACAAATTGATAGACAGACCAAACGAAAAAATCAAATCGTAGAATCTATGCTCCGCATGTATGTAAGAACAAAACAAAGTAAGTGGGAAGACTACCTATACTTGGTAGAATTTGAATATAACAATGGGTATCAAACTTCGAATAAATTGAGCCCCTTTGAGGTACTATATGGCTGAAAGTGTATGACACCAATTAGCTAGGATGACCCAGTTGATAGACTCATGGTTGGTCCAAAAATGCTCCAAGTAATGGAAAGTATGGTAAGAAAGGTGAAACGAAACTTAAAGGAGACACATGATAGACATAAAAGTTATGTGGACCAGAAAATAAGACACTTGGAATTTCACGTGGGAGATCATGTTTACTTAAAAGTCAAAGCCTGAAAGAGTTCAATAAAACTTGGGAATTGTGCCAAGTTGGCACCTAGGTTTTGTGGGCCCTTCGATATATTAGCTCGAATTGGACCCATAGATTACCAACTTGCACTTCTAGATAATTTAAGAATTCATAATGTATTTCATGTTTCCTTGTTGAAAAAGTATGTCCATGACCCTACTCATATAAATGATTGGAACTTGGTGCAGGTGGAACTAGAAGGCAAGTTCTAGGCAGAACCTCTGCACATTCTGGACCGGAGAGAAATAACACTTCAGAACAGAGTCGTCGCTTAGGTAAAAGTGTAATGGAATAACTTTAGTCCTAAGGATGCCACTTGGGAGTTGGAGGGAGATTTGTGGAAATATTATCCAATCCTGTTCCAAGAAAGGAACGAACACTGAGGATAGTGTTTTTTATTGAAGGGGGAAAGGATGTGACATCCCCAAAAATAAATTATTTTTGAAATTCAAATTTTGTTAAAAAATTATTTCGTTTTTAGTAAATTCGAATTTGGAAAATTATTTCCATTTATGGCAATTCCGAATTTCAAATTTAATAAATTGTAATTAATTATCATGACTATTGGGCAGAGACCTAATTTAACCCAATAATCTATTTGACTATGACACTTGTATGCAAAAAAAATATTGTTCTAATTATTGCAGGAGGACAAATGGAACAACCATGTTAAATTTAGTTGACCATGATTCCATGAGTGGGGAGCATGTTGGAACTACCTCTAGGCTGATTGTTACAAGTGGAAAATCAAGGATTTGGCCATTGGAAGCCCCTGAAAATAAGGGATTTAGAAAGCTATGAAAATTCCCAAGGGAAGGAAGAAAGACCTAGGCAAAAAGATTGTTTTTGGATAAATAACATATGTGAGGAGGCATGATGCTGCCTAGTATGTTGGGGAAAAGAAC
Source organism: Picea engelmannii (assembly GCA_009831015.1). NCBI lineage: Eukaryota > Viridiplantae > Streptophyta > Pinopsida > Pinales > Pinaceae > Picea > Picea engelmannii. The sequence goes on along the minus strand of ML784648.1, from coordinate 521,886 downwards.
TACAATATACTTGCTTTTATGAACAATGGATATTGAGTGTGAGGCAAGGAGAGGACTACAAATAGATGAAGCATTGCTGAAGAGGAGATTTCAAGTTCTCCCTTATGGATTCATGGTCAGGCTAGGGGGTGGATTGGGCAAGTGATTTGGCTTCCCTATCCTACGGTTGGGAGGAACGTGGTTGTTCCCTTTGTCTTCCCACGAATTGGTTCAGATATGTATTCTATTCCTTCTCTATTTGGGATGATTAAAATTGATTTATTGGAATGTATGTCATTAAATGTGGAATAATATTATGGATGAATTCTGTTTGCTCTTATGGAGTATAAAACTAACCGAGTTTCACCAGATTTAGTTCTGCATATTTTATTGGCTTGAATACATAATGAACAATGTAGTTTTCCTGTTATTTATGAAAGAGTAAGTATGGAAATTTTTGGAATCTATTCTATGGACTAAATTACCACTGAACATATATACTTAAGCTAGAACTAGCATGGAGCACTAACCATTCCTAATATAAATACATGCAGATATTTCACACAGGTATATACATATCTATATATACATAAATATGTCCTTTTCATAGTTGGCAATTCGATGTAGACAATATAGAATAGGATCCAGTTTTAATGTTGATAATAGAAATTATATACGTATGTACAGATCTGTCCTATACTCTGTAAGTAAAGAATCACTCTAGTAGGCTTTCAACTATGGTAATAGGAGAACCTACGAAATGATAGGAATTTTATGAAATAAATTTGATCTTACATATCTCTCCCTTCCGGGCAAATGCTACCATAGATCGCATAGAAAGGCACTGTAATAGTATAAAGTACTACACACTTTCCAGAATTGTAGGCGAGAGGGCCTAACCTTTTTAAACACCCATAGAATAACCAAGAATGGCCAAAATATATAAATATATGAGATTACATATGCACAAAGAAAAGTATTCCAGATATAATTTAAAAGAGTCAGGGATTCTCAATCTACTTGATATACTAATAGACTCAGGCCTATATAATCGCCCAATGCGTAGACCCGATCAATCCCTTTATGATCTGGAATAATATAATTTTAGAGAGTTTGTATATATAGAAGTAAGGTAAACTAGGAACACATTTGAATACATCTTGAAATGAAACAAGAGGTCTGTCTAACCATTACAAGCTCATACTGAAAGGTTACAACTGTAAACAACTTGGAAATTACATTATTTAATGTGAAAATTCATGGAAGAGTTTTGGAATATACAAATGCCTTCTCGTTGATAGAAAATAATCCCATAGATTGCAGAAGTAGGATATTGCACCCTCAGAGAATGGCTCTCTGTATATGATTACATTTATAAATAAATTAGCCCAGACTTAATTGGCATAATTCATAAATTCTTAAACCCATCTCTGTTTAATTACCGAAGATATGTACCCATCAATATGTTTGTGACTGGAAATCGTATAGCTTCAAACATTTCATGTGCATAGATGTAAGATAGAGAAAGAGAAGAAAACTTGAATAAATCTAGGAAATGAGATAAGCAGTCCCTCTAATAAATTACAAGTTCAGACTGAAGTGCCACAACTGTAATACAAAAAAATTATAAACCTAGCACGTCTTGATGAAGATCCATATTGTTAAAAATCCAAAGTGAGGCTATAGGAGTGACAAACCTAACATTATATTATTCAGAATGTTTAGAGAATGTAAATCATATTTACTTCTTCCATTGGCAAGATAGAATATAATGAAAAATCTAATTGAGCCTTTTGGCCAATCCTTTAGTTTGAAATCGACCCTTGTTTGGGGTTGGGAACTTGAACAACCGAAGTAATACAACACTAAATAATCTCTATCTCAGTTAATCAAACCTATGACTGAATTTTCTTGAGTTTTTGGAGGAGAGCATAGCGTAACCCAAATTACCTTTATCGTGGACGACAAGGGTTGTCCCCCATGTATTCACGCAGTTGAAACCTTGCATACATTGGGACATAAAAATTACAATTCATTCAACATAAATGAGAAGAGTTAATAAAATAGGAAAGCATAACCAAAATAATACTTAACTCCAGATGGGAAGATCCGACACCTCCTCTGCCTACAGCCATCGCGTATCATCCAGACTAAAAGGGGGGAGGAGGGGCCCAAAAATCTTTGATGGGTACCCTCACAAAACAAAGGAGACCATCATTAGTAACAAGCATTCAAGATCAATCAAAGTAACTTTATAGAGAGATATAATGACAATTTCATAAAGGGAAAGGAAAAAAAAAGGAAAAAGGGAATATATACCGAACCACTAATCTATCCAATACCCTGAAAATGAAATGGTCAAACATGAAGGAATAGCACCACGACAAAGACTCTAGTCATACACTTCTTCGCACACATTCATATTATGAGCAAGTGGGCACAAAGAGAATAACCCGAGTTTTCTTTAGTTACAGTTAGGGTTTGAGTATTACTGAATGGATAGTATCACTGCTAACTTCTAGGGAAAAATCTCAAACGAAGAGATTGTTGACTTAAGAGTTTGTTAATAAATAGAGAAAGGTGAATAAAGAAACCCTTATCTTTGTATACAATAAGAATAGAAACCAACTATCTACGAGTGAGATTTCTCTACCGAAATATAGGTATACATTTGGACTATTACCAAACCTGGTCAAATAAACCCCGACTATAACTTCGACAAAGAACAGTGGGAAAATTCACAAAGAGGAAACTCAACAATGACTATAGGAGGAGACTATGCAAACCTTCAAGTGAATTGCCATTCACATGAAACACTTCAAAGAAATTGCGAGAACAACAAATCAAAACAGAGTAATTGGATCTTGTTGAACAAGTGATTAATGAATGTACAAGTAGGCTGGAACTTATCGATAATAGAAGTATCTGGGAGGTTCTCTAGGCTATCATACACCTTGTAGGTGAAGGTCACGAAACAATGCAAAAGAAAACACATTTCCCTTCAAACCAGACTCGCTTACTGAGATATGGAATAATGGCTATTACCCTAAAATGTGAAACAATACCTGTTGAATGTAGTAGGTATAGCAGGAAGAGTACGCTACATGATTGGAGTGTCTTGACATGCTTGGGTTGGTTGAGGGTATAGAGTTGACACTCACTCCTCACCTACCTCCTTTAATGGCCGGGAAGAGAATTAACTCCTAACTTTCAAACACCTCCAGTCTTATTTATGAGGGTCGGTCTGGGTCTTTTCAAGAATCTATGTATCGGGCTTATCAACCTCTAGTTGTTACTAGTCCAATCAACACCATTGGTTAGTTTAGTTAAAAACCTAGTAAGCTTCAATCAACTATCCATTTGGGGTTTTATCCTAGTTAGACGGTCGGTTAGCTTTTAGTCGTGGGAAAGGATTTTCGTCAGTCAAATGAGAATGGTAGGTTTTGACCACCATGAACTTGTTTATATAATTATTCGGGGCCTTAGAGTAGAATTGTGTGCATATTGGAAATATGTATTAAATAAGGGGATGAGGTATTAAGTACTAAACCATGTTTTGTCCCCTTTTATTACAAAACATTTACACCTAGATCCCTCCCAAGTGCTAGTATGAATTCACAAAAAGAAAACGCTAGAATATGGACCTGTAATGCTAGAAAGGAAGTTTGAATACATGGGGTATCACAAAAATCAGTAAGAATAGTTCTCCTTTTATAAATTGTTTTTTTACAAAGCTTAGAGATTTGCACCATAGAATTTTTTTTTTATGATGAAATTGAGGTATATTACAGATTGTTTTCTACATTTCCTTTCATGAACCCTTATTGTTGTATATAACTGTCCAATCTTGAATACCATGCTCTAGGGACTTGTTTGACTCCGTACATTTCCTTCTTCAATCTGCAAACACAATATTCCTTTTTTGACAACATAAATCCTCCTAGTTGTTCGATGTAGATTTCTTATTCTAGTTCTCCATATATTAAGGTTGATTTTACATCCATATGAAATACTTTGATTTTATTTGAACATGCATAAGAGAAGATCAATCTGACCACTTCCATTCTGGAAACTGGGGAAAACATTTCTTCAAAATATATTCCTTCAACCTAAGAATATCCCTTGCATACTAACCTTGCTTTATTCCTGGTTACATGTCCATCCTCTTTCATCTTATTTTTGAATACCCATTTTGTGCCAATCACATTATTATCCTTAGGCCTTGGAAAAAGTTCACATGTTTCATTCTTCTCTATCTGATCGAGTTCTTCTTCTGTAGCTTTGATACAGTTCTCATCAATGTTGGCTTCTTCAAAACTGTTGGGTTCAACTATGGACAACACTGTTATATGTATTTGTTTTGGTGAGCATAATTCCCTCCATGATCCAGGTGGATATTGGTGGCCACCCACCTATTCCACTTGGACCCACACCATTGTTTCTTTTAGTTTTTCAGTTTCCTTAATTGTAGCACAATTTACTATTTTTAGCAGTTCTTCGAGTCCTGAATTTCTGGAGCTGTTTTGAGGCCCTAAACGACGTTTTTTAGGCATGAATGCTCCAGTGAATATGAGTCCATTCTGGAATTGATAATCGTTGTCAGCAGTGTAGTCCTTGGATAGATATTTCTAACGATGTATCATGTCAAATGGAGATAGTATGCCAAAGTTACGATCCCGGGAAATTGATGTACCAATTTACCCCAACGGGGCCCATATTCTGGCGTTTCATCTCCTAGGGTTAGGTTTTCAGATGTTTAGATTTTTCCCTTGTTTCTCAATAATATATAGGCCTTCGAGCCTCATTGTAACAGGAAGTTCAGAGGCTAGTAGCCACCACATCTCTTATCAGAGATAAGCTACCAACACCCTAGCTAGTTTATTTCCATTCTGTCTATAAGCATTTTTCATTCATTTGTTATTAATGAAATGAAGTCTTATTTCTACTGCATCTCTGTGTTTATGCGTATTTATGTATTTCATTGTGTTCCTACATAAATCCGAATCAGTGGTATCAAAGCGGTCTTCTCGTTCTCGATCTTTCTTTGCATGTCCCCAACGAGGTTGGGGTATAAGGAGTTGGGGCTTGATCTGGTTGAACCTTTGCAATATCAGTCTTGCAAACCCCGATGACCACCCATGGGGGAAGAAAAGAAATATGAGGGAGCAGGATATCCTATCAAAATGTTGCTCAAGGAGGCCCTTGAGAAACAAAGGAATGCGATGATGGACAACTTTGCCCAAATTCTTCAACGGATTCCCACTAGCAACACATCGACATCCAACAACCACTTTGGAGGCACCACTCCTTTTAAGGTACAAGTAAACTTTGACATTCCCATATTTGAGGGCCAAATAGATGTAGATGCTATAGATAGATGGTTGAATCTGTTAGAAGGATATTTATCGGTTCATGAATTTTTCGACCAAGAAAGGATTATTTTCTCACTCCTCAAAGTTGCCCCCCATGTTAAGGACTAGTGGGAAACCTACTCAGAGCAACAGGGTGAGGGGGAACCCTCTCTGTTCTCGGCCACACCCACTTGAAATTATTTCTGAGATGCCATCAACGAACAATATTATCCCATGGGGAGATATGAGGAAAAATACATACAATGGACTACGCTACGACAACAAAGGTACCAAGATGTGCATGAGATGACAAATCTTTTTCATACCCTACGCACAAAGTTGGGTATCAAAGATTGAGAGAAACATTTGGTGTTAAAGTACCATAGTTGTCTACATAGATACATTCAAGAGGAAATGGAGTTCCTCGACATCTCCTCGCTTGGTGTGGCGTACCGATATGCTGCCAAGATTGAGAAAAAGTTCAAACAGAAAAAGTGAAACTTTGGGTTTGCGAATCAGAAGTAAGAGAAAGGTACCCCCAAACAACATAATAAAGGACCAAGCCAAGGCGGGGTGGCCCAGGATAACTTGCCAAATCCACAAGCAAATAACAACACCATGAAGCCAAAAAAAGACATGGGGAATTTGTGTGAGTTCCATAAGAGCTCCAATCACAACACAAGTGAGTGTCGGGCTGAGCAGTCATTGGTATCCAAGTTGAAGGCTTCTAAATCAGATGCATGCTCTGAATCTGAATCAGAACCCAGCAAGGGGAATGATAGGGTGAAGTATATTATCGATGCGGATCCCAACGCCATCATTTCCACCATGAAGATCCAGAAGAAGGAACCCGAAGATCCAGAGGAGGTGGAGCATCTCTTCCATTCCAAGATGTGGGTAAAGGGTTCCCCGCTGTAGTTAATTTTCGACAACGGGAGCTAGAAGAACCTCATCTCGGTAGAGGTCATGAAGTGGCTGGGCTTGCCAACGATAACACACCCACAACCATACACCATCAGGTGATTGCACCAAGGATGGGACCTCCGTGTCAGCCAACAATGTCGCCTTCCCTACAACATCAAGCCCTTCACAGATGAGGCATTATGTGGCATTTCTCCTCTTGATGTTTCTGATGTATTATTAGGCCAGCCGTACTTGTGGAAGTGAGATGTTGTGTATGATTCCAAGACTTGTGTTGTTATTATCACCTTGGGAAATAAGATGTACATGATACCGGAGATAGCACCGCCTACCACCATCTCTTTGGTTACTGCAAAACAATGTTGGAAAATGTTTAACATGTAGCATATGTTTGTCATTGATGGCAAGTACAGCAGTGATGATGGCTTGAGTACAGAAACAATGATCAATAGGCAAATAGAAGATAAGTCCAGGAAGATTGAATGATCGAAGGCAACGCAACATTGACAAAATGATCGAAGGCCCGAGAAGCATTTCTGATCGTTGGATCTCATTCAAAATTCCCGAAAGAACGAGGGTCGTCAGATTAGAATATATACAAGAAGAGCGCTGAACAGGAGGATAGATCTCAGACATTAGATCCAAGCACAGGGTCCGACCACTGTTGGATCGAGGAGAACCTGCATGATATTTAAAGTGCAAGGAGTAGAGGGCTCACAAAATCCTGAAAGAAGGAGGACCATCCATCTTAGGGGGTTATGTAGACCATTGATCCAAATCCCTGTCAGAGTTTTGGGGATTGAGAGTTGGAGATGAAAAGTAATATCATCCACAGAAATCTTGATTTCGCGATATGCAAAATCACGACGTAATCTGAGCCGTCACATCAAGATCACATCTAGACCGTCGATCCAACTCACGTCAGCAAACCACGTCATCTAGGAACATGTGGCACAACCAGGTAATGACAAGTGTCAGATTGATTCAACATGTCAAGCACATGTAAGTCACGAATGAGGGTGACACATGGCATTTATTTAACACATGTGACATCAGCAGACTTACACCATGTCAGAGTTTCGAGGATCGCGTGTTGGAGATGTCAAAGAAACAATGCAACAGGAATCCTGATCTCACGATATGCAAAATTGTGACTTAATCGCAACCATTGAATCAAGATCAGATCTAGACCATTGAGCCAACTCCATATTGGAGTTTTGTGAATCGCGACACAGAGAGACAAGAAAACAACCCAAGAATAATGTCAAAATCATGATATGCAAAATCGTGAAATGATCTGAACCGTCAGATCAAGTGTTGATCAGGACCGTTGATCCCACACCATTTCGGGGTATCGAGGATCACAACTTGGAGAGTCCATATGTCTCATGTCTAGACTCACAAAATGAAAAATCACGAAAGCGCCTTATGCATAAGGATGTGGTCACAGCCCTTGGTCACATCGGTGAGAGATGGAGGAAAGAGCTAGAGCAACCAAGCTCTATTTCAGGGATCGCGACTGGGAATGTCGAGATGCATGGTCACACAAATGCCGAATTACTGAATGCCGAAATGCCGAAATGAATGCAAAATCCCATGGAATCAATCCAACAGTGTAGGTGAGCATGAGCATGATCAAAGGGCTATGACATAGTGAAACTGCTAGAAACCATTGATATTTTCTACTAGAGGATGCAAAGAGACTTCGATGTGATTTCCAGAGGAGATGAAGAGTCACATGGAATATGCCAGTGGAATGAAGACGATTCATGGAGGAAATTGACAGTTGGATAAGGGTTTGAGCTCATAACTAAAACAAAAAGGATGAGGTCAACTGTAACAGAGAAGATGAAGAGTCTCAACTGCGAGAGAGAAAAAGGAATCTTGGCTTAACACCTAGTGATGATAGACACAGGGGTTGAACTGCCAGAGAAGTTGAAGAGTCGCGATGATGATCAGGCAGAGAACTCGAGAGGTGGAGGATATTGGTGAAGTATGAGCATGCAGAGGAATGGCGAATATTGCATGCACAAGATGCACAAAAGCTATACATACACGGTACAGAGAAGAGATGGGGTTTCTGTTACTGTTGGAGTTTTTTGTGGTTGTTGTTGGTGAAGGTGATTCATATGTGAAAAAGGAGGAGAGTGTAGCAGCTGAATTGAACAAAAGAGGAACTTTGCAGTGAATGAACATTGCACACAGAGCATAAAAATCATAAGAATAGATAGCACAAGTCATTTGTGTAGAAAGGCAATGAGGCAGATAGAGCAACGAAATGCAGCAGAATAGTGATGAGTCTGGTAAGCCATTGTTGAACATCATATCACTGTTTTAATTTTTAGTAGAAAAGATTTATATTTTAGGGTGGAAGGGAGGTGCTAGGGAGGACTTTTGTCCTCATAGGTTCTAGTGGGTTCTTGAACACAGGGAGTTGTAGCTTCCATCTGGTTGCATCCAGAGAAACCAGGGTGGTAGGGTGGTGCAAGGGAGAACTCTTGTTCTCTGTTATACAGGTTGGTGCCTGTATGATTGGAAGTTGGTGCTGGAAACACTTAGGGAGTTGGTGCTTCCTTCTATTTGGTTCTAGATAAAACAGTGAGTTGGTGCTTCCTTCTAGTTGGTGCTAGAAAAACCAGGGAGTTGGTGCTTCCTTCTAGTTGGTGCTAGAGAAACCAGGGAGTTGGCTCTTCCTTCTAGTGGGTGCTAGAGAAAATAGAGAGTTGGTGCTCTCAGCAAGTAGCAGCTTGCAAAACTGAGGTTGTATCCTCATTATGAGTTGGTGCTCATATGTATGATATTGTAAAGAATGTAACTATTACTTATCATATAAAGGAAAAGAGGTTTTTACCCTGTATGTGTTTCCTCGGGAAATATTTGTCTCTGTGTTTCTCATATATGCGTGACTGATGATGAATGTGCCACTGTTTATTTCCCTGCATTAATGTGATGATCATTCAGTGTTTCTGCAAAGAGTTTAAAATAAGCATAATTGTTTAAGCACGGTAACAACTGATTCACCCCCCCCCCCCCT
>ML784648.1:436760-497145 GCA_009831015.1 Picea engelmannii | reverse complement strand
TCATTATGAGTTGGTGCTCATATGTATGATAATGTAAAGAATGTAACTATTACTTATCATATAAAGAAAAAGAGGTTTTTACCCTGTATGGGTTTCCTCGGGAAATATTTGTCTCTGTGTTTCTCATATATGTGTGACTGATGATGAATGTGCCATTGTTTATTTCCCTACATTAATGTGATCATCATTCAGTGTTTCTACAAAGAGTTTAAAAGAAGCATAATTGTTTAAGCACAGTAACAACTAATTCACCCCCCCCCCTCTCAGTTGTCCAACAAACAATGCAGTATGCTCATTTCCAAAACTAGGAAATTTGTTTTCCTGATGATCCACCGTCAAGGAAAGAGAAAGACTATATCCATGACCTCTAGACAGGGCCCTGCTGCATGAAAACATCATATGGATAAGGTCATGGAGGAGTACAAGGACATCTTCACCTCCCCCGTAGGGGTGCCTCTACACTGTCAGGTCAAGCACCCCATCGATCTGACCCCAGGTGCCCCGCTGCCCAATGGAACCATCTATCGGCGCTCTATCATGTAGAATGACGAAATCAAGAGGCATATTTAGGAGCTATTGTATAAAGGTCACATTTGACCGAGTTCATCACCCTGTGGGAGCCCGGTCGTGTTGGTGCAGAAGAAGGATGGGACTTGGAGACTTTGGATTGATTATCGGGCACTGAACAAGATCAATGTTCAGAATAGGTACTCGATCCCATGGATTGATGACCTTCTAGACCAACTCAAGGGGGTGAAATATTTCAGCAATATCCACTTGAAGTCAGGGTATCACCAGGTACCAATCGAACCCTCTGATGTGTGGAAGACTGCCTTCAAATCCAAGGAGGGCCTTTTCGAATGGTTAGTCACGCCATTCAGGTTGACGAATTCCCCTGGAACCTTTATGAGGCTAATGAACAACATCCTACAACCATTCACCAACTCATTTGTAGCGGTGTACTTGGATGACATTTTGATATTCAGCTAGACTTGGGAAGAGCACCTCGACCACATCCGACAGGTCCTCCAAACACTGCGACAACACAAGTTATGTGCCAATTTGGAGAAATGCACTTTTGGCATGACCCAGGTTTAGTATCTAGGATACATTATTGATGAGCAGGGGGTGCATGTGGATCTAGAAAAGATATAGGTCATTCAGGATTGGCCAACCCCAACCACCCTAACATAGCTCCGAAGCTTTTTAGGTCTTTCCAATTTCTACCATAGGTTTGTGTTAGGATTCTCTCATATCACTTGGACCTTGATTCAAGTCACCAAGGGAGGAGATAAAGCACAATTCTTTTGGTTTGAATCTCAATAGAAGGAATTCAGGGAGTTGAAGCATCGCCTCTACTCTGCACCAGTGCTCACATTACTAGACTTGCAAAAACCATTTGAGATCGAGACAGATGCCTCTGACTATGCCATTGGGGAAATCCTTGCTCAACATGGGCATCCAGTGGCATATAATAGTGAGACGCTTTCCAACACAGTCCGGAAGTATCCCACTTATGACAAATAAATGTATTCCATTGTGCATGCTTGTTGGCAATGGAAGCATTACATTTTGGGAAAGGAAATGGTCATCCACACAGACCACCAACCCCTGTAGTTCATACAGACACAAGGGAAGTTGCATAATGATCACCATCAGAAGTGGTCCACATACCTACAACAACTTCATTTTAACATTAAGTATAAGAAAGGTAGCACCAATAATGTTGCAGATTTCCTCAGTCGAACACCCATCGTGGAACTAACCACTGTGCTCAACTCTTGTGGGCACGAGATTTCTGATTGGCCACTTCTCTACACAAGTGATCCAGAATTTGGCCAACATTATTTGGGAGGCACACTACAGTTGGTTTGCTGGTGTTACCCATGATTTTGGTCATCTTGATGGTGTATTGATGATGGTGTACTCAAGCTCCTAATAAGAACTTTATCCTGAGAAAAGTGACATTCATCTCTTCCCAGAAAACTTATTTTTGAATAGAGTTCGCAGGTTTCTTATATCCTAGGGTGCGAGAATGACCCATTCTCACAGGTTTCCTTCAGCTAGGGTGCAAACTTCTTGCACTGTGCTACATAGGTAGGGTGCAAATTTGTTATCAAGATTGGAAAAGGATGGAGTCTCGATGGTTCTAGAAGGGAATCTTCTAGAGAATGGGTTGGCATTCGAATGGTTATCATTTTACTGGTTTCCCTGATTTGGTGGGATCATTCTCATCCAAGTAACCATCTCATCCTCTCCTATATATTGATGGGATTCTCATGGAAAAGGTTAAGTAAGATTGATTGGAGAATTGGTGAAGAACCCATCTTGAACAGGAGCTTGGAGACTCTAGCAAGTCTATAAAGAGGAATTGGATCTTCTTCATACGAGGATTGAGAAAGTGTGTGTGTTGGAACCAAGATCCACCGAAAGGAAGCTTGTGACATCAAGGCGATCAGGTTGTATCTTCTACTTTCGATTAGTATGATATAGTGGCATGTCCTTTTCCCATAAAGTCATTCTTACTTTATTGTGTAATTCCTTGATCATACACATAAGTTGACGATTGAATATATTTTGCTATCTTCACTTTGGTTGGTTTGTTTTGTCTTGGTCTTGACCTCACGAGAGTGCCAGAGCGAAGCGGGAGAAACAAAGACCCTAGGAAGTGATACAAAGGTATGTCACTTGTTCCTTTTTACTAGCTAATTCAATGGTCATAACTTAGGGAAAAATTCATGTCATGTCCTGTTTTGTTCTAGATCTAGGTGGATCTAGGGATATTTTTTAGTGTCCGCACCTACCGATTAGTCTGATAACAGCTAGGCATTTCGGGGTCGAGAAAACCATGGTAGTACTGCAAAAGTATTTCTATTGGCCAAACCTTCGACAGGATGTCGAGAAGTACATCAAGTCCTGCATTGCTTGTGCCATTGCCAAACTGACCATCAAGAAGCAAGGCCTCTATACTCCACTTCCTACCCACAGTCGACCTTGGGAATCCATCTCTATGGATTACATGTCGGGCCTTCCTTCTACTAAGCATGGCAATGACTATGTTTTTGTGGTTTTCGACCGATTCTCGAAGATGTCCATTATGATGGCCTGCAAGAACAATATCACAGCTGAAACCACTACTAAACTCTTCTTTGAATGAGTGTGGGTACACTTTGGGATCCCACAATCTATCATCTCAGATCGGGACAACAGCTTCCTTGGTACATTTTGGTCCAGCCTCTGGTCAATGCTGGACACCAAGCTCACCAAGTCCACGACTTTCCATCTGCAAACTAATGGCCAGACAGAGGTTGTCAACTGGATGATTGTACACATTCTGTGCATGTACAACTCAAAGCATCCATGTACATGGGATGAGAGCCTCCCCTATGTACAACACAACTACAATCGGGCTCTCCATAGCTCAACCAACCACAACCCCTTTCAAGTGGGCTTGGGATTCCAGCCACTATGTCCCATTGAAATAGCCATGCCATTTGCAGCTACTCGGGCAGATTCAGCCCATGTCCAGTCTAAGGTTGACAAGGAAAACAAATTCATTGAGTGAATTCAACACATCTTCCAACAAGTTCATGACAAATTGGACAGAGTCAATGCTAAGTACAAGCAATGACATGATCAACATCATGTGCCACACAACTTCCAGGTGGGTGACAAAGTGTGGCTACATTTGCAAAAGGAGCACCTCGCTGGACCCTACCGCAAGATTCCCACGTTCCGATATGGGCCATAAACCATCACCAAGGATATAGGGGACAATGCCTTTGAGCTCGGTATTCCACCATTCCTTGGTTTGCACCCAGTGTTCAATGTGGACTGCCTTCAGCCCTACTTTCCACCTCTATTAGACACATCCGACATGGCAGAACAACTCACACCAACAGAGTTAAACCCAGATTGCATGGAGCAAGTCATAACTGATCAAATTATGAACACACAGATCAAGAACACCCACCAATAGAGGATCCTGCTATATCAAGTTGTCAAAGTAGGCCAACTCCTTCACCAGGGCAAGTGGCTAACCAGGGACCAAGTTTAGCAGAAGTTTCCTCATCTCATGGAGGAACTCAATGCAATGGGGACCATTGTTTATTAAGGGGGGAGGAATGATCTAGGTGGATATTGGTGGCCACCTTCCTATTCCACTTGGACCCACACCATTATTTCTTTTAGTTTTTTAGTTTCCTTAATTGTAGCACAATTTACTATTTTTAGCAGTTCTTCGGGTCCTGAACTTTTGGAGCTGTTTTGAGGCCCTAAACAACATTTTTTGGGCATGAATGCTTCGGTGAATATGATTCCATTCCTGACTCAATATTCATTGTTAGCAGTGTAGTCCTTGGATAGATATTTCTAACGATTTATCATGTGTGTCAAATGGAGATAGTATGCCAAAGTTATGACCACGAGAAATTGATGTACTAATTTACCGCAACGGGGCCCATATTCTGGCGTTTCATCTCCTAGGGTTAGGTTTTTGGATGTTTAGGGTTTTCCATTGTTTCTCAATAATATATAGGCCTTCGAGCCTCATTGTAACAGGCAATTCAGAGGCCAGTAGCCGCTATATCTCTTCTCAGAGATAAGCTACCAACGCCCTAGCTAGTTTATTTCCATTCTGTCTGTAAGCATTTTTCAGTCATTTGTTATTAATGAAATGAAGTCTTATTTCTGCTACATCTTTGCATTTAAGTGTATTTCTGTATTTCATCGTGTTCGTACATAAATCCGGATCACTCCAGGTTTTAACTTCTGCATATTTATTCCCAATGATGTATTATGATGGATGATGTTTCAATACTCACTGGCTAGGTGTTTTGGGAGATATACAAATATTTTTCTATTCATTTTCTCTTTATCTGATTCTAAATGCTCCTCTTCTTCTGCTACTTCTACTTCTTATACTTCTTTCAAATCCTCTTCTCCTTCTTTCTCTACTAAGTATTTTATTTATTCTTCTTACACTTGTCTCGTTACTCTATACATTGATTATTTCCACTATTCAGTTGAGTCTGAGATTGAAACACTTGTATGCCTTTCTTTTTCTTGAGTACCCAACAAATATGCCTTTATCAACTTGAGAGTCAAATTTTCTAATCCTTCCATCTTCTCTTTTGATGTAGCACTTTCTTCCAAACACTCTAAAATGCTTCACATTTTTCATTCTTCCTTTCCATAGCTCGTAGGGAGTCTTATCACTGTTACTTTTGAGCATTCTTTTGTTCAAGATATGAATTGTTGTATGTACTTCTTGTTCCCAAAAGATGCCACCAAACTTGGAATATTTCAACATGGTTCTGGCTATCTCTTTTACTGTCTTGTTATTTATTTCAACAACTTCATTTTGCTAAGGTGTCTTGGTTACTACGAATTGTCTTTTTATCCCTTGTTTTCTACAAAAATCCATGAATTCTTTCTATGTAAACTCTCCACCATTGTCTCATCTCAAACATTTGATTTTTGAAGTCTATCTTTCTTTCAACCATCTCTTTGTATATATTGAAGTTCTCATATGTCTCTAACTTCTTCTTGATAAAGAAAATTGCAGTCATTCTTGTGTAGTCATCAATCAGTAGCATGAAGTATTGTTCACCATTTAATCCCTTTATTTTTTATTTCCCAAATAGATCAGTATGCACAGTATCCAATGGTTTTGTAGTTGAATACTCCTTTGATTTGAACTTGGTCCTGGTCTATTTTCTGTGTAGAAAATCCTTACATAGAGTATTCATTGGCTTTGAAATTTCAGGCATTTCACTTACTACTTCCTTTTTGCTGATTTTGACAATATTTTCAATGTGCATGTGACCCATTCTTTTGTTCCAGAGCCAACTTTAATTTTCCTTTCCTAAACTACAACATTTCTTTCCAATTTCATTCAAAGCATATATGGTGTTCGAAGTCCTTATATTTGTTGCCACTAAGCTTCTTGATCCTTGTTTCCTTATTTTTCATTTCTCTGATTCGAATTGAAGTGTGTGTCCTTGATCACACATTTGAATTACACTCAACAAATTGTGTTGTGTTGGTTTTGTCAGTTGGGTGAGAAAAAAAACAACACTTACATGTCTAGATGAGCCTGCTAGAGATGACAAGAGTTTTGTGAGTGGGTTAGTTAAGCCAAACACATATGTAAACAAAGAAATACAACTAAAATAACTAAGAAATAAATGTTAGAAATCTTGAGAAACTTAGAACCATGAAATTCAAACAATGACCAACATACTGCTACCAAGGGATCAATATATTAGTAGGAAAAACACCGTAGAGAAAGATAGGGACTTATGAGTCCCGTCTTCCTCCTTGGGAGAGCTCTTGAGTTCCCTAATTGAGATCTCTTCACTCCTTACAATGGAAGAAATGACAAATGAAGAAACACAATGCTTATTCCCTCAAGAGGTGAGTGGAATGACCTATTACAATGGTGCTTGAAGGATTCTAAGAGAAAAGAGGAAACATTATTGCAGCATAACAATACCTTGAAGATATTGGTTTCTTAGCACACTCATGGCTCTTATTTATAACATTCATACATGGAAAAATGTAATTGGTTCATAGTGTGAGGAAGGGGCCTTTTAGGGCACCCTCTAGACCTTGACCAACCTACAAGCTAGATTTCGCTTAAATATTAGTGTCAAATCGTGTTGGGGGTAGGACCAGAAGTGGTTGAGGGGCTGACAAGATCCATAAATGTGTCGTTCATAGAAGTGCATGGATTTTCTCATACACAGTCGCATATTTTTTGCATAGTGCACGCTAAGGCCTATGTTGGCTTGCACACTCTGTGCACTGTGCACACACTCCTTTTGGTGATTCTATGCATTCTGAGTTTTGAACCCAATTACATAGTTTTTTTTTTCCTTCTAGATGAATTTTAGTGTTGTATTTGGAATAATTTCTATTGGCATTGATGTTTTTCCTTAAGCATTTGTGTGCAATGTTGTAGATGATTTTTTAGTGATAACATATGCCCCTTGATATGTGAGGTTAAGAGCATATGTATAGCCAAAATACATCAATGTTTCTTTTCCTAAGAGTTGTAGATTTTAACCTTGTACAATATTTACTACAAATAGATTTTCAGTATAAGAACAAAAAAGATACAATGGAAAATACAAACATTACATAGGGATTTTTCCCCTGGAAACCCAAACTGGAAAAACCAACATATTCTATATTCATTCATGGTGATACATTGTTTACAATACAATATACATATAGGATCCATTGGCATCCAAAACCATAACCTAATGGCTTGGATTAGTCAACAACCATAATTCCTTAACCGGAAATAGAAAACCATCAACAAAAAACCATGTGTCGAAAAACAACCTAAATATGTGACACATTTCCCTAGGTAGAAAAACCACCTAAATATGTGACAACTCATGCAAAGAATATAACACATACCCAAAATTCTCCCACTTGTTGTTTTCTTTGCATACAGGGTTACAAGGTTACATAGTTAATAATCCAGGGCAACAATGCCTATGGATCCTCTACACTAAGAGAACTTCTCCGTACTCAGAGATTGTGTTAATGAGCCTGCAACATTATTCAAAGTGTCCACCTTTATCAACGATACTTTCTTTTCTTCAATCATGTCTCTTACAAAGTGATATTGAATATCAATATCTTTTGTCCTTGAATGATAAGTCAGGTTCTTCGCCATAAAAAATTCACTGTAACTTTCACACTCTATCCTTACATCTTGTTGTACCAACCCAATACCTCAACACAATATTTGTAACCATACGGCTTCCTTACTTGCATGTGTGGTTGCCATGTATTTAACTTCTATAGTTGAAAGTTCCACTACAACCTATCTTTTGCTCATCCAACTTATTGCTCCTCCAAATAGGTTAAACACATACCCACTTGTAGATCTCCTACGATCCAGATCTCCAGCCCAATCTTTATTTATAAAGCCATGTATATCCACCACTTTGTCCAATACCGGTCTTCCTTCATAGCATAATCCATAGCTTGCAGTGCCACACAAATACCTAAAAACCCTTTTTACTGTTGTCAAATGCTCCTTCTCTGGTTTTGACATATACCTGCTCAAAACTCCCACTGCATGTGCAATGTCTGGTCTAGTACAGAACATTGCATACATCAAATTGCCAACTGCACTCGCATATGGAACATGAGACATGTCCTCCTCTTCATGTGTCTTGGGACACTGATCTGTAGATAACTTTACACTAACATGAACAGGAACCTTGACCGGTTTACATTCCTGCATATTAAACTTCTGCAATAATGTCTCGACATATTTTCTCTGATTTAACCAGAGTTTCCTCCTTTTCTTATCTCTTTTAATTTCCATGCCCAAAATGAAATTTGAAGCACCAATATCCTTCATGTCAAATTTAGATGACAACTGAGTTTTCACATCGTGGATAATCTCCTTGTTGTTTCCTATCAACAACATGTCATCCACATACAAGACCAAATAAATAAAATGATCATCAATTAATTTAAAATACACATAGTGATCCTCTTTGCTTCTTGTGAAGCCAAGTCCCAGCATATAAGTATCAAAATTTTGATACCACATCCTTGGTGATTGTTTTAAACCATACAAAGACTTTTTCAGCTTGCATACCAGCTCCTTCTATCCCTTCACAACATAACCTTCTGGTTGTTTCATATAGATTTCTTCTTCCAGATCCCCATGTAGGAATATTGTCTTCACATCCATCTATTCTAATTCAAAATAAAATGTAGTAGTAAGAGATAACCAAAATATTATGGAGACTAACTTGGAAACAAGAGAAAAAATCTCACCAAAATCAATTCTCTCAACCTAGGAATAAACCTTTGCTACTAACCGAGCTTTGTATTTCTCCACTATTCCTTCTGCATTCAACTTCTTTTTAAATACCCATTTGTTTCCAATGGGATTTCTTCCAGTTGACAACTCCACTAGATCCCAATCCTCATTATTATCCAAATATGCCATTTCTTCATCCATGTCCCTTTTCTGGAGTTTTCCATCTTCTAAATCCACTACCTCCCTGAACTTTCTAGGATCATCATCATTAATAGACGAAGAAAAAATTGAACAGAAATCAGATGGAGTATACCTTTCTGGTAACCTTATTTCTTGAACCGATCTTCTAAATACTGGAGTAGGAAGATCTTCTTATTCTTCTTATTCTTGTTCTTCTGTAGAGTCTGATTCATCATCCTTTAACTCAAACTCTATCTTCTCTGGTTCTTCCTTACTTGGTAGGAATTCCTATTTAACAACATCCTTCATTTCTATAAATACAACATCTCGTCTATACACTACCTTCTTAGTTTATGGTTTCCAAATCTTATAACCTTTGAGACCATATTGATATCCAATAAATATACACTTTTTAGCCTTCTTATCTAGCTTACTCATGTTTTCCTTTGGAACATGAACATATGCATCATAGCCAAATACCCTTTGATGTGTGAGAGAAGGTTCCTTACTAGTCCATAAATCTTGTGGAGTCTTTCCATCCAACGTTGATTAGGGTGATTTGTTGAATAGGTAACATGCAATACCCACTGCCTCTGCCCATAATCCTTGCCCTAACCTGGCACCACTGAGCATGCACCTTGATTTTTCTATCAGCGTCTTGTTCATCCTTTCTAAAACTCCATTCTACTGAGGTATATATGGAGTAGTCTTCTTCCTTGCTATATCTCACTTCTTACATAATTCTTCAAATTCATTCCTGCAGAACTCTCTGCCATTATCTGTCCTCAACACCTTAATTCTTTTCTCTGTTTGATTCTCAACAAGAGCCTTAAACTATTTAAACCTGTCAAATACTTCAGATTTCTTCCCGAGGAAATATATCCAAGTATTCCTTGAGAAGTCATCTATAAATGAGATGTAGTACATAGATTTTCCCAATGATGGGACTGACATAGGTCCAAAAAAATCACTATGTACTATATTTAAAATTCCTTCTTCCCTCATTTCACTAGAGGGGAATATTACTTGATTCTGCTTCCCATATGGACAATGTTCACAGAAATAAAAATCCAGAGATCAGTTAGACATACCTTCAACAATACCTTTACCATGTAGTAGTCGAAGACCCTTCTCTCAAATATGCCCTAATATTTGATTCCACAACATAACCTTTTCTACAGAGACTGCAGGAGTTATTTCTTGTTCAAATCCAATATCAAAAACAATGGAACTATTACACCCATCACTAATAGTTCTTCCTTGCAACTTATATAAATTTCCAAACCAAACTCCCTTCAACAACTATTTGAAGACCCTTCTCTCCGATATGCCCCAATCTTTGATGCCAAAACATAACCTTTTCTCCAGAGATTGTAGGAGTTATTTCTTCTTCAAATCCAATCTCAAGAACAATGGAACTATTACACCCATCACTAATATTGCTTCCTTGAAACTTATATAGATTTCCAAACCAAACTCCCTTCAACAACACCATTTCTCCTCGAACCATGCTACAGGTTTCCTTTTCAAATATTGTTTTTACCCCTGCATCTTCCATTTTTCTTACAGAAATAAATTTTTTGTCCTAATCTAGGATGTGCATAACACCAGGTAGTGTTATAATCCTTCCATCTATGAGCCTCAACTTGAATTTTCCTCATCCTACGATTCTGGTTGTTGAATCATCACCTAAGAAAACATTATCTCCATCATACCTTTTATGTTCGCAAAACCACTCCCTGTGGAGAGTCATATGAAAGGATGCACCAGAGTCAACCAACCATGCCTCATGATCTACATGTTTTCTTGAAGAAGCCAAGTACATATCCCCTCCTTCTTCCTTGGAGGTCTTTTCATATGTAGAAGGATATTCTTCAGATCCCTTCTTTTTCTCAAATTTGGATCTACATTGCTTCTTGTAGTGCCCTTCCTTTCCACATCCCCAACATACCTTTACAAAAATTTGGGGAGATTTATATCTACCCTTATACTTAGATCTCCCACTTTAGAACTTAGATCTATTTCTTTCCTTGGAATGTCCTCTTGAAAATAATGCATCTATGGTCTGTCCTTCCATATTCTTCTATCTCATCTCCTCTGGAAACAAAGATGAGAACACTTAATCAAACTTCAAGGAAGTTGTATTACTACCTATGGCCACAACTAGACTATCCCATGAGTCTGGTAAAGAACACAGTAAACTGATACATTTATCTTCATCTGAAATTTTAATCTCAACATATACTAATTGACTTACTGTAGTATTGAAGGCATTCAAATTCTCTGCCATCAAGTCTCCATATCTCATACTTATGTTATACAACTTGTTTCTTAAGAATAGTTTATTCACTAGGGACTTATAATGATACAACTTCACCAACTTATCCCATAAATCCTTGGCTATAGCTTCCTCTGACACAGTCAGTAATACTGAATCTGGGAGACACAGTTGGATTGTGCTCTTTGCCTTCCGATGAAAATTTTTCCAGTCATCTGCTAAAGTTCCTGTAGGTGCAGTACCTAGATCTACCATGATCCACTGATCTCTATCCACTAACAGATCTTCCATCTTGAGCTTCCATAGCTCAAAAAGTTTCCCATTAAACTTCTCAATCTCCATTTTCGAATTGCTTGCCATTTATTTTCACCTGAAAAATCAATACCACAGATCTCCCACTGTAACAAGGATTATCAAAGTCTCGAGCCAAACCCTTGACCACAAAGGCATCCCCCTGGAGCCAACAAATCTCTTATACCAAATGTAGATTTTAACCTTGTACAATATTTACTATAAACAAATTTTCAGTAAAGGAACAAAAAGGATACAATGGAAAATACAAACATTACACAAAGATTTTTCCCCTGGAAACCCAAACCGGGAAAACCAACATATTCTATATTCGTTCATGGTGATACATTGTTTACAATAAAATATACATATAGGAGCCAACAACACCCAAAATCCTAACCCAATGACCTCGATTAGTCAACAACCCTAATTCCTTAATTGGAAATAAAAAACCATCGGCAAAAAACCATGTGTCAAAAAACCACCTAAATATGTGACATGTTTCCCGAGTTAATTTTTTTTTTGTGGGGCCTTTCCCCCCATCCCCCAAGGGGGGGACTAGAGGTCCCTCCTATAACCCCCTTGCACATCCGACTTAACACACATACACTACAACTCGTGAAAAGACTATAACACATACCCAAGAAGAGTTCCATTGTAATGAAGAGTGAAGAGAGGAACTGCAAGAGCAATCCACCCGAGGGAGAGGGAAAACTGTGGGACCCAAACCTTTCGATAGGGAGAAAAAATAAAATCTATGTACAAACGAGGTGGGCATGCCCCATGCTTGTGTCATAGAACCAAAATGTGAGACAATAACTAAATATGGATGTTGATGCATATAACCACAGTGCCCTCGGGGGTGGTTGATAATGACATATGATAGTTCTGAATGGTGACCAAACTATGAAGTGAGGAAATGACAATTATAAGAATTATTGATGACTCATAGGCATTGATGGCCTAATGAATTCAAATGTCTTCGGATGGTATGAAACAACAACAATAGTCTCATAGTGAGACCCACCGTAACATGAGAGTTATGTTGAAGTCGAATATTATGAGGGTCAATGGAATCAAAGAGAAATAATGATTATATCTGTGTCGTCCAAGACTCCTCATTGTAATGGTAATGAGAGTCAAGATACTGTCGCCCTTCTAGAAACTATGTTGATGTTGACAGGAAGGGAGATGCGGCTCCAAGAAGCAAAGGGCTTCATGAAATCGACTGAGTAATAGGTGATATCAAGTATTGATAGGTAACATGAACGAAGTCAAGATTCTGTGAGACTCAAGACTGCCCTTGGTTGGGGAATTTCGGAGGATGATTGGCAGCAATTGTAAAACTGGATCTAGTGTCAGGGGGATGACTATATATGGGGTTAAACTATGGCAAAGGCTAACAAAGTAGACAAACTCAAAGACCTTGGGTACATGGACTTGGGATACTCGAGGTTCGTGGATGATGTCAGTATGAAAAGAGAGTGGATTCCCCAACCAAGCGCGAAATGGGTTTCTTTTCCAAGAAAAGAAGGCCATCAAGGGTGATGACAAAAAAACTAAGTATATTTTGGAAATAAAGACTTTTTACAATTACCAAAGAAATAAAGAATAATTTGGGTTGAGTAAACAAATACAGAAATAGGTTCCTCAGTGAAATACGACTTGGCCTGTTAAGGTGTAAGTTTGCGAAATAAAACTTGTGGAGGGTGGGGGACCCATAGGTGGGTTTCTGTATTAGGTAAATGATGGAGGGAAATCTGTAGATGGGCAGTCAATAGAACTAAGATGATATGACCTGGGAGTCCATTGGGAAGGTTAGAAATATGGTGAGAATAAGTATGGGGTTCATTCTCAGACATGCATAAGACTATCTAGACTCCCATCCCTAGGGGGTGAAAATCAACATAAGTGTCAAGTTGCCAAGGGAACTAGGAAAGGGACAAATCATGTGGGGGAGAGTGCTACCAGGTGACAGTACCCAAATGCGACAAAGGTAAAGGTACTACAGAGCTAGATGTAAGGACCCTAGAGGTAAAATGTGAGAGGCTATGACTGGGATATGAAATTGATTTACAGAGGGAATAATTACATGCCAGTGTCGAACATATACTTGAAGGGGTTTTACTCTTGTGGAACAAGTACTTGCACACATGAAAACCAAATACCCGATGTGAACAATATCTGGTGATAAAGAACATAAAACAACTATTTGGTAAAATTGAACATGAGCATGCATACCTGAATGTGGCGTGATAAAAATTCTCTTCCGGGGCCTAGTGAAGATGAAGGCTCGAGGAATGTGAATATTTAGATGACGGGACTAGGATATCATGGCTAAGAACATATAATAAAATGGAGGATTTGTGATCCTGTAACAGAGTATGGAAGTTGGGAAAAAGGGCCTATATATGGGTGGTGGGCCCACAATGCCACCTCATTTGCACTGACACTATTGGTGATCTGGAGAGAGTGTTGTGAGGTGATTTGGAATATTATGGGAGATTGGGGCTACTGAACAGGCGAGTGAAAGATCTCTTGTGAGAGGAAAAGTTCTTGATCATGGAGTGCATTCCAAGGGAAATCAAGGGTAGTGAGTTCCTCTAGGATATCTTTGCCACAGTGGAAAATGTGAGAATACAAGGGATCTCAAGAGGTGAAAGGGGGAACTTTCGATGGGTATGTGTTATTGTCCTCAAGTGGTGAGGACGTAGAGGGGGTATCATGTATAGGGTGTGATGGCTTGCTTGAAATAAGACAAAAGTCACGACACTGTGGATGGTACGTCATTCTCTCAGGGAATGACGATGAAATTAATCGAATATCAGTAATGTGAGCCTTAGTAGGGGGTGGTTGAGAGGGCTCTGGCCGAGATGTGTGGTGTACTTTGGTGAATGTTTGGAGAAATTGATGTAGCATTGGGAAATGATGAGTGTAATGGCCATATTCTGAGCATATGTCATAAGCGAATTTTGTGCGTAAACCTTTATTGCGTGTGGTTGAGGACTCCGTAGTAGAAGTGGATGTACTTGGTGGAGTAGAAAGCAATGGGATTTCTTTAGGGATTTTGATCATATTGCGTAACTTGAGAAGAGTAGGACATCTATTAGTGGGGTGTCCTTCTCTTTCACATAGTGCACAAGGAGGTTGAACTCAAGGAGGGGGTGGAGCTATGGGCTTGTTCTTCCTCCATCTGCCCCCAATGATGGTGGTGGTGCCAATAGTTGGGGGTGAGGGTGGTGTAGCAGAAGCCTATACAGGGATCTACATCGGTAATCCCTCTGTCTGAGGAGGGATATATGACATGGGACCATCACGGGTGGATGGAGAGACCATACAAGGATGGAAAGATCCATGTTTGGAAGGGTGAGAGTAGCAGCTACCTGGAATTCTTGGACTCCAAGTGGGGGTTAGAAAAAGGGAATTTGGGTGATGGCTTGGGGGACTGTCTCCCAAATCATGATTTTCACCTGGAGGGGGGAGGAATATGGGATAAGCGGTGTACTCAGGTTCTCAGGGAATTCTTGAGGTAATAGGTTTCTAACTAGTGGAACTTTGATGTGGGGAGGGGCCTCAGTGGGAGGGGTATTGTATCCTATATATGTTCCATTAGAAGATACTACACACACTTGTGCTGAAGGATGTAGGAGAGGTGGTGCTCCATGATATGCCCCCAACAAGGATGGGTCCTTGAAAATTTTGGGACCCATGTCAATGACTGAAAAATCATCCGAGCTATTGTGGATAAGAGGGAGAATGTTATCAATGTTGGTGGAATTATTATGCTCATAATGTGTAAGTTGGTTTATGGTGACGATTTTCCCATTGTGGGGAAACATCATCCTTTTAAACACAAAAGAGGCTACCTCCTTCATAGCATACATGTATCTAGATCCAAACAAGATATTGTAATCAAGTGGGGCATCGATAAATTCAATATCAATTAAGATGGTTTTTCCCCCAAGTTCAACGAGGACATTTTGGAAGAGACTTTCAGGGGATGATGGGTGACCATCGTAAGCTCTTAGAGTGATGGAGGATGATACTAGCTCAGGTGAGCCAAGTTTTTTCCATACTAATTTGGACATGATGCATGTGGATGCACCTCTATCAATGATGCATCGATGAACTGTGATGTTTTGGATTTTAACTAGTATCTGGAAAGCTACCAAGGTGGGGAGGTGTGGTTCTTTGCTATCTAGATCAAAGGTGATGAGTCTAGTATCAGTGAGGTCAACTTCCCCCAGGGAGGAAATCAAGGATTTCCACTGATTTGGATAGGTTTGGAGGACCTCCAATACATATATGGCTGCAGGATATTGTGCTAAGTCATCGACCAGACTGTAGTTATGGGATGCTCTAGCATGAGGGTTATGTACATTCCTTCATAAAGTCATACGTGGCATACAAGGTTTTGGTTCAGTGTTAGGGAGTGGAATCATCAATGGTTTTCCAGCTGTAGCTGGAGCCACTTATGAGGTGGCTGGGGTAGATTCAAGGGAACACCATATTTGCGACCGCGTGTTTGTAGAAAAATATCTTCTTCATTGGTAAGGAGGATGTTGCGATTGACCGGATTTCGAGGTTGAGTGGAACCTGGGTTTTGATACTGCCCCATTGGGGGTGGAGTAGGGTGTACCTCTTATTGGGTATTCATCACACCTAGGTTTGGAATGGGGTTTTTCAAAATCACGATGAGGTTTTCGCCCGGAAAGTATTGCTAAAGCCTATTATTTTAACTATGATAAAAACATATAATACTAGAAGGTGGGACTCCTTTGTAGACTGGAGGATCAGATAAGGTTCTTGTTAGACATTTATGCTATTGTTTGACATTGCTTATAGAGTTATACATGATTGATGATGAAATATTGGTTCTTTTTACGTCATAATGGAAGATGGATAATGAATTTTATGTGTTGAGCTCTAAATTCCATATATGAATGGTTTATATTCATTGTTACTACATTGCTATTGGAACCATGATTTATTACATGTTACACCTACATAAGAGACATGCTAGTTATAACAAGAGACAAAAGCAACATGGAATAAATCCAAGAAAAGAGAACTATGCTATACTATATTCTATACTATATGAAAATGAAGTTAAAAGAAATTGATATTAGTCCTAACTAGGAATGTTAGTGGCTATGCAATTTTATTGAGCTATATGAGGCGCATGTGATATATGTTATATTATGGTTTTTGGAAATGGTTAATATGGATCAAATTGCGCAATTGACAAGCAATGTATGCAAATTTCGATGCATGGATTAATGGTTGGATAGATGTTGTGTACTACGTAATTGAATGAGAGGGATGATGAAAGTGACATGCAGTAAATGCACATCACTCCATATGTCTCTCGTTGGCCATCACCCTAGCATGGCATTATTCATTTGTTTTTTGTTGTGGTTAAGCTCTGAGATTCAAGCGTGGAAGGAAATTCTTGACCAAGGTCACATTTTTAAGGCCATTTGGTTACATGTATGTTTTTTTTCACCCATCCATGAATTTTCTCTGCATATGAAATGGATGTTGGCTCGGTGATGTATTGGTCTATGTTTTCTTGAGGCTAGAAACTATGTAAATGAATTATGTTTTCTTTGGAACAAATGTGTGTGTTATTCGCTACAAATGGAAAAATTGATGGTTGAAGTCACAATTTCATTGGTTGTTCTATGTGGTGGAAGTCGCGATGACTCTATGTTGTATTTATGGGTTTTTGTTGGAGGGTTTCATTTTGTTTGGCCTTGTTGGTCATCTCCTCATTGTCATTGTAACCACACATGGATGTATTTGGTTCTATGGGGTTGTTGTGTATGATTTGAACCAACTTTTGGTCACTGTATATCATTTCCCACTTGACCAAGGACTCATTTTATGTTATTGGTATCCATACAGTTGGTTATGGGTGGCTATTATGCAAAGAAGCTTACTTTAGGGTTGATTGATAGTACCCAAAATTTGCATTTCTATCATCATTATTCAGATTCTGGGGAAAACCACGAGGGTTATGCCTCTACGTGTTGTTGGTGTTGGTTACTAGCCAGTAAGAAACCTTTGCTCCTCTAGTTCATAGTCTCTCCTACATGGGGTCAAACTGTCACCCTATCATACAAGATAAGGGTTATAACGCATGTGGTTCCACCGTGCTTGTCTCAAGGTTTTCTCACCTACTTTCAATAAGGTCAACCTCCCGTATCCTTTTGTTGGTTCCACTGAGCGAACCCTTGGTTATCTTGTCATTAGTTATAGAGCCTGATTTTGATAAACTAAACCAATTACACCATGTCGGGTATCTTGTTGACTGTCATGAGTTGGTTGAGTAGCGTTGACAGTGGCTTTGATTATTGGCTCATCTCTATTTGATCAGGTTGATTACCCAGTTTTAATAAAAAATGATAATTGGTAAATAGTGGCTGCATTCATTTATTATGACAGTTGAATCGATAACTCAACATTGTTTGAATGGTTTGATTGGGAGTAATTGGATGTGGATAGTCATAGAGATGCCTCTTTGCATTATGTGTTGGTATGTGTGTTCCTATAGCATGGTAAAGATTGGAGTGGTTGTTGTTGTTGTTTTTGTGTGTTTAATTTTCCCGATCAGGATGATTGCATCTTGAAAAGTTGATAATTGTGGCCTGGTTGTCTACTGTGTATGATTTATGGATATCATGCATAGTATCATTTTATTGCACCATCAAAGATGAGCAAGAGGTTTTTAGTAGTATGGTTTCATTGCAATTTAATTGTTAAATTGGTTAAAGGAATGGAATCGGGCATGTTTTAAGAGAGCTTGTGTATGTGTTTGATTTGAGAAATTAATTTATGGGTAGTGGTGATGTTTTTTATGCTAAACAGAGTTGAAACAAATGACTGTGTGTTCCTTGTATTTTGTTTTAAATGTGGAAGGGAAGTAAATTAAAAAGAAACAAAAGTATTTTAACAAGATGGATGAAGTCATGAGGTGTCTGAGTATGATTATTCTGTGTTAATTGAAATATTTTAAGGAAATTGAATTTGGATAGTGAACAAGTTTTAAACACAGTAATTATTTAATTGGTGCTAGAATAGTTGTATTGAATACATAATTGTTTTATGATTACTTAATTGTTTTTTTGAACAATATTTACTTTTTTTTCCTACCATTGTTTCACATTTCACTCAATACAATTCCCCTCGCCTTCCCATATTCACTATCCACTCCCTCTTCCTAAAATTTAATTATAGTTAAGATAAGTTTTGTATTATGATAGTTAAGGGAGTGCATGGATGAATTACAATGATATATTATTTTGGTTTACGATATAGTTGAATGTTTGATGTCTTTTAGCAATAATCGTGATATATTCCCCCTCATTTTAACATTTTTCGCTAAATACAACCCCTCGCATATACCAGAACCCTTATTCACCCCTTGCTCATTAACTACTATTAAATGATTGTATGGATTGGATTGCATGATTCTGATATGTTGTTGAGCCAAATTTTATTTCATATTTTAAAAGAGTTGTCATGTATGGTTGTTATATAAACTATTTTCTAATCAATTATGCATACAAGAATGATATTTTTTAGCAGAGGTAGCCATGGTGGGTGTAACCAAGGAAGAGTTAATTGGAATAGGGGCCCTAGAAGGCCAAGATTCTCTATACACTTTGACGTAGATTCATAAGATTTAGGACATCTATTTCAAGTTGGGTTTCTTAACTAGATTGGGAAAGGAGTGGTCCAACCTAGGCCTGAAAGGCCTCCCTTCCAAGCCCCATAGGTCCCTGGTATCCTCATGCCTCCTCATGTCTCACTGTAACTTGAAGTTCTCGAAAACAACAGATGGAAAGAGATTTCCCACCCGATAGTATCCCAACATCGTGGCAGGCATAACCTATCTCTACCTTCTCCCCCATCTATCAATCAAATTGTCTAATATGCCCTTGTCCGATCACCAATTCAACCTTCCCATGCAAGAAAAATGTTGAAAACTGAGGCCCACCATGCTCTTGACAAAGGAAAAACCATTGCTGCCCCTTCCTCAACCTCAAATGACTCTGACAAATCTGTGTCCTTCGACATGCAATTGAGAGATCATTTCTCTCATGTGATCAGTGGGATTAAGCCTAAAGGGTCCACCCAGCCTAAAGAAAATTTAGATAGATCAAGAGGTGACATCAACAACAAGGGAAAGATTGCCTCCCAGAGTGGGAAATATGGATTTTATGTTTTTATTTATTTATCGTTGAGAACAATTGACTTTTGAAATTTTGGACAACACACTATTTTTGGATATATGGGTAATATGTTTTTGGAAATAATTTCAATTATCATTGATATAAATTGTCAAAATATGAAAATGATGATGGGATTCACAAGGATGGATGTTTTTTTTTTCTTAACTAGTTGTGCTATCATTGTTAGAGAACTAAAAGGGGTCACAAGGGGTCCCACCTACTAGTTATTATTTATGTAAAACCCTTATTATGATTTCATTACTTTTCCCCCTTAACTAAAAATTTGGTTGAGTTTTAGTTAACTTAACTAAGGAGGTAGTTCAACTACTTCAACCAATTCTAATTTGCTTAAAATCAAAAGGAAAGGGAGGAACAAGAGGATAATAAAAGGAGAAGCATACTAAGGTTTTCTCTTTGAGTTTTTGTTGAGATAATCCAGTTTTCATTCATTCCTCAATTCATTAGAAGATTAATTCTTTTTTTATGATAGTAGGGTCTTATTGTAGACAACAAGACTCAAGGATGAATTACATCATTCATACACTTGTTTTTTAGATCTATCTTTGATAGTATGTGTAGAATTGTCTGTTTGTGAATTAGATTTGACTGACAATGGCTATTGTGCAGAGTCGAGTGGGAAAAAATATATGGCAAGATGATCTAGATTTTAAAGTTTATTTTTTTTACTTGTTGTGAGAAGTCCTTTTGTATGTTTCATCGAGGACGTCTAAGTTTGACTTTGGCCCAAAACTTCCTCAGGATTTTTTTTAAAGACAACGATTCTTTGATGAATTGGATAAAATAAATGATTTCTTTATGTCTCATCTATTCTAATTATTGACTTGGTGTCTTTACTTATGTCTCTATATTTATTTCAACATTTGTTGTTTTCAAAAAATCGCATAAATAATGAATTTTTCAGCAAGCTTTTATTTATAAAAAAACAGCCTAGGCACTTGTAAACAATACTTGTGAATTAGCATAATATATTTTATGGCTATAAACATAGGGTGATATTCCCGTCTATATTGATTTAGCCAAGAAAGATCTGAAAATGCTTGAGTAATATCATTTCATATCTTTTCCTCAACATTTATTTTGCGACCATACTAGGGAGATCTTCAATATCTTTCTGGTTAATTTTTATGCTTGATTAGCATCATATACATCTATTTTTATGATATTGATTCTTTGACTGTTTTATTTTTTAATGACTATACCTATTGCAAGGAAGCTCAATATTGAGCCCAGTCTTCAATATCATACCAACGTTGCTTTGAATTTGTTTAACACCATTTTATACACTGCCAATACTCGGGTTGAGCTTAATCATTCATGGGCAGCAATTGAACGAGATATTAGTGGCCAAGAACGTTGGGAAGATAGACGTAGACAACCTAGAAATACATAATAACCTTCTTATTACTTCAACTTTGGACTTCCTTTCATGTCGTTAGACTCTTGTGTTTCTAGGGGAAGAAGAGGCTTATCACCTGAAATTAATCCTATTGCTGAAATAGGAAGAAGGAACGTTGTGTTATCTACCCAACAAAGTTCTCTAAGGAGAACCTTTTCTGATTGATCCAGTTCATCTTTCTCTCCCTCACCTATCATCCACAAGATGGCATCTAGTGGTGGCTCTGGTGGCACTGGAAGTGCTTCCTCCTCTCAGTCTTCATCTTCGTCAATGATTGGTAGCTTATATAGACACGATATCCCTATCCAATCTACCACAAATGACACCAAAGTCATTAAAAAGTATGGAAATTTTCAGTTTGAAGAAGACGCCACAACCACACCATGGCATGTTTCCTCTCCTCTAAACCTAACACTTTCTACTCATCCACTTCATAAATTCAGAGAGCATCTCCCTAGGTTTTTGGGGAATAACACTGTCACTACAAATGAACACCTGGTGGAATTTTATAATACTTGTCACAACATAGGAGAAAATGAAAATGATACTTGCATGTCCTTATTTGTCAATTCCTTGGAAGGAAAGGCTGGGACCGATTTATTTGACCTTCCTCCTAAGATTATCTCTACTTGGGAGAATTTAGTTTATTGGTTCAAGTCCACCTGTGGGAAATTGAAAAGCCCAGTTGAGCAGTTATGGGAGTACAATAACATGACTTATAAGAATGGTGAGACCATCAAGTCCTTTAACTTGCGTTTCACTAAGTTATATAATCAAATCCATGAACTCATTTGACCTCAAAACCAATCCACTTTCATTCATTACTACAGTTCATTACCTTTTCCATATCGTCACAGGTTTGAGGATAAAGACATTGATAACCTCGGTTCCTCTCTGCATACTTGTTTAGAGTATGAATAACAACTTGAAAGAACATGCCTTCCTCGGGGAGAATTAGTTAAACAAATAGACATTTCTTCCCTCTTACAACTAGTACAAGATATGAATAATCGTATGATAGCATATGAGAGAAAGGGAAATGTCTTCCCTCTCACCCCTAGAGATTCATCCTCTTTTGCACCCCCCTTTAGAAATCCAATTGAAAATAATTTTCAGCCTAAAGCTATCATACCTCGAAGTTGGTGTAACTTTTTTGAGGAACATGACGAGGAAGCCACATGTGAGGTAAGGAAGAGTGCCATAGATAAGATCTTTGGTAAAATACCAAAAACTACCATTGATATCCTAGATTTTGCAAAGCCAGAAGATGTCATGATCATCAATACTAGGAAAAAATCCTACGCTCCCAAAGGAAAATATGATCCTCCCGCAATTTTTCTAGACCAAGATCATCATCACCAGCTGCTACGACTCAGGTTCCTAAGGTTCCTGACATTCAAGGAACAAATTCCTCTCTCCCCTCTTCCAAATACAATATTCTGAATCAGTTGGCCAACATCAAAGAAGATGCCACCCTTATGGACATGGTTGTCATCCCTGAACAATAGAGGCATCTAAAACAATTAATGGAAGGAAAATATTCCATTGTAGTGAACCTCTCTGAAGAGGTAAATGAAGAGGATTCATTTGTAAATAAAGTAGGTGTTCATAACTTTAGATACCCTATAAAAAATCCCCCCTTTATATTTCTGTAAAGATTATGGATAAAATCGTCCATTGTTGCCTCATTGATGGCGGTTCGGGCCCAAGTGTGATGTCGAAGATTTTTATGGAAGATATAGACTTGCCTTGTACAAATGAAAACATGAGGAGCATGCTCTCTTATAATAGTATACCACAAATGACCATGGGTGTGATTAAATATGTGACCTTAGTTTTGTGCGCACACCCTGAAATAAGGACAACCCTTAGCATTCATGTAATTGATATGCTAGTAAGAAATTAATCAATCATCTTGGGAAGATATTGGCAAGATTTTATGGGTGGATACCTCTCACTCGATGATACACACTTATCCATTCTTAAGAATGGTAAAAACATTATAGTCCTTAGAGAGGGAAGGATTTCACCTTACATAGAAAGTGTCCCACAACCTAATGTAAAATATATCAAAGAGGACCTAGGGGTGTATTCCATATTTGTTGAGGAGGATAACATTACCTTGGAACAAATTGATTTAGATGATGGTATGTGGCACATAAAATTTTATGGTTGATGCTCTAGTGAAGGTAACAAAGCTGGCATAATCTTGTACTCACTCGTGGGGAAAATTCCTAACTTTTCTTACAGGTTGGAGTTTTCTTGTACAAATAATGTCACTAAATTCGAAGCTTTATTATTAGGCATTGAAAATGCCTATAATCGTGGTTGTGGTCACCATTCATTTTTTGGATATTCCGAGCTTGTTGTGAACCTTGTCTGTAAGATATACTCTCCTAACAACAAGTTGATGAAACGATACACCCAAATTGTGTGAGAACTTATCTCAAACTCACGTTAAGAGGGAATTGAACTCAATGTATGATCTATTAACTATTTTTGTAGCCTCTCCTAATCAAAAATTTATGCCACACAGATCTGATTGTCCTTTCCAATCTCTATATTTCCCACATATCCTTGACAATATAGAATCTTGGCAGGTCTTCCCTAGAGAATCTGTGATTTCATTCAAAATGAACCTTATAAGCTCAAAGAAATTATATCCATAGAAGATAACAATATTCCTAAAGGCTTGAATCCCCTAGAGAGTTTGTTTTCATTGAGTGATGTAGGAAATAAAGAGAAACATAAAGAAGAAGAGTAGAAAAGGAAGGTGGGTAAAACCATCTCCTTGAACATTGGGACACTGGAGTCTCCAAATAATGGTAAAATAGGTGCCCGATGTTCTGATGAAAAGGAAATGAAGTTTTCCAAGTTACTTGGCAAATTTCAAGATGCTTTTGCTTGGTCTTATGAGGATCTTCATGGTTTTGATCCTAGTCTTATACAACATGCCATCCCAATCAAGGAAGGAATAAAACTAGTTAGGAAAAAACAAAGACCTATCAACCCCACACTGGAAGCAACTATTCGAAGGGAGTTCGAAAAAATATTGAAGGTTGGAATATTCTTTCTGGTTAAGTACCCTGAATGGGTTTCCAATTTTCTTCCTGTTCGGAAAGTCACTGATCATATTAGATTTTGCGTTGATTTTTTCACATTCAACCAGACTATTATGAAAGATCACTTTCCTCTCCCTAACATGGAAATGATTTTGCAACAAGTTGCAAGGTCACATATGATTCCCTTACTTGACGGTTTTTCTTCTTACAATCAAATCAAGATGAAAAGGGAAGATGCATACAAAACCACCCTTATTACTAATTGGGGCACCTTAACTTATGAACATATGCCTTTTGTCTTATATTTTACAAGTACCACTTTTAAAAGATATATGAAAATAACTTTCGACAATTTGATTGGTAAGGTTATTCATGTTTATCTCGATGATCTAATCGTGTACTCTAAAGGACTATCAATTGTCTCAAAGTTTCAAAATTTATGGTTGGGTCCTTTCAAGATCGCTTTTGTCCTAGGTACTAAATTTTATATTCTAAAGGACTTACAAGAGCGATTGTTCTCCTACAACACTAATAGTTCTCACTTCAAACATTATGTGGAACCAACTTGAAAAGTTTTAATGTTCTTTGGATTTTCTGTATATTAGTAGTCTAGTTCTACTTTCATTTTTCCACTACTTTTTTATTTCCGCTTTTACAGTAGTTTGATTCTTGCTTTCCTTTTTAATAGCTTCTTGCTTCTTTTACATTCTATCATTTTATTTTCTGTTGTTTTAAATTTTGTAATCTCATTTCTGTCATGAATTTTATTACTTTTCATCTTTTAATTGATTTTGGTCAAGAATACGATGTTGGATCAACTCTGCCATAGTGACACTCCTGCAAGTTATTGTTAGTCAATAACAATCAAGATTACACAACTGTTACGATGTATCCCCCTGAAAGTATCTTGAATTTGTAATCTTCTTTAACTATTTTCTTATAAAAGAATTGGTTATGTCCCGCTTCTGCTTTCCATTTCTTCATCCATGTGAGAGTTAAAAGAGCAAGTCCATAAAATTTTTTCCTTCAAGTAAGAGTAGATTTTGGTTGAATGATTATGCATATAGGGATAAACCCCCTCATACTTAAAAAATTTCATGAGTTATTCCCAAATTCCCGGTCATTTTTCCATTAAATCCGCTCACTTCCCCCTGTGGCATAATCATTCTAGTTATATATTCTTGATATGCTATTCTTTTTCTATGAAAGTATCGGTTTTGAGTTCTTAATCTATTGAAAACAAATTTCTCTGTGGAGTTTCCAGTTTGTTGAAAATAAAAATTGCAACAAGGTTTTTGCTCGCAAAGTATTACTAAAGCCTATTGTTTTAACTATGCTAACAATATATAATACTAGTAGGTGGGACCCCTTGTAGACTGGAGGATAAGATAAGGTTCTTGTTACAAATTTATGTTGTTGTTCGACACTACTTATAGGGTTCTACATTATTGATGATGAAATATTGGTTCTGTTTACGTCATAATGGCAGATGGATAATGTATTTTATGTGTTCAGCTCTAAATTCTATGTATGAATGGCTTATATTCACTGTTATTACATTACTATTGGAACCATGATTTATTACCTATTACACCTGCATAAGACACATGTTAGTTATAACAAGAGAAAAAAGCAATATGGAATAAATCCAAGAAAAGAGAACTATGCTATACTATGCAAGACTATATGCTATACTATATGCAAATGAAGTTAAAAGAAATTGATGTTAGTCCTAACTAGGAATGTTAGTGGCTATATGATTTTATTGAGTTATATGAGGTGCATGTGATATATGTTATAGTATGTTTTTGGGAAATGGTTAATATGGATTGGCTGGTGAAATTGGCAAACAATTCATGAAACACCATGCATCATCTGAGACACCGTGGCATGGATTGGGTGGTGAAAGGTGCAATGGAAGCACTTTAGTCTTGAGGAGGCCACTTGGGAATTGGAGGGAGATTTGCGAAATATCATCCAATCTTATTCCAAGAAAGGAACGAACACTGAGGATAGTGTTTTATTGAAGGGGGAAAGGATGTGACATCCCCCAAAATAAAATATTTTTGAAAATTTAAATTGCTGGAAATTTATTCCATTTTTAGTAAATTCGAATTTGGAAAAGTTTTGCCATTTATGGAAATTTTGAATTTTGAATTTGATATTTGTAACAAATTATTATGACTATTGGGCAGAGATCTGATTTGACTCAACTAAATTTTTGACAATGACACTTGTATAAAAACAAAATATTTTATATTGATTGTAGGAGGACAAATGGAACAACCATGTTAAAAGTAGCTGACCATGACTCCATGAGTGGGGAACATGTTGGAACTACCCCTAGGATGATTTTTATAAGTGGAAAATCAGTGATTTGGCCATTGGCAACCCCTGAAAATCAGGGATTTAGAAAGCTACAAAAAATCCCAAGGGAGCGAAAAAAGACCTAGGCAATTAATAAATAAGCATATGTGAGGAAGCAGGATGCTGCCAAGTATGCTGGGAAAGAGACTATTGATTTTTTTTCCTTGCCTTTATGAACACTGAATGAGTGTGAGGCAAGAGGGAGCTACTAAATTGAAGGACATTGTTGAAGAGGGATTTCCAAGTTTTCCCTCATGGACTCATGGTCAGGCTAGGGGGTGAACCGTGCAAGTGATCTTGGATGCTCGGTTCTACGGTTGGGATGAACATGGTTGTTCCCTTTTCCTTCCCATGATTTTAGTTCAGATATGCTACTCTAATCCTTATCTGTCTGAATGATTTTATATCTGATGTACTATACATGTTAAATCTGAACTAAAATGGTTTCTAGTATCTGTTTTAATGATCGTATAATTGTTGTAAGTCATTTATTGTATCTAAATTTTAGTATTTCTGCCTCTATGGGATGAATTGGTTATTGATATAGTGAAATACTTAAAGTTGGTATGCATTCAATAACCTATACAAAGGTTGTTCGATTACATGAAATGTACAGTCCACTTTACTATCGAATGGTTTACATATCATTTATGGAATCATCCCCTGGTAACCTATACTATGGATTTAGAACCTGTACATAAATTTAAAATATATGATATCCTCATAGAATCAACAAACAAATTGTAGGATTTAATTATGGAAATGTTTCCCAAAATTAAAACTTTAAGTAGAATCGAATATGTATCAATGAACGAACAAATCTATTACAAGCATATATTTAATTCTGCAATTTAACTCCTAAACAAAATCATATATATAGTCAAACTTGGATATAACCAGAATAAGGAAGCATATGGGAATAAACATAATCAAAGGACCAAGATTACCAAAAACTTAATGATATAATTATATGAACTGCTATTCTCGAATGAGCGGATATACATGTTAGGATCATACTACAGGAAAGTGAATAAATGATTTCGCTGATACATTATCAACGTA
Source organism: Picea engelmannii (assembly GCA_009831015.1). Classification (NCBI taxonomy): domain Eukaryota; kingdom Viridiplantae; phylum Streptophyta; class Pinopsida; order Pinales; family Pinaceae; genus Picea; species Picea engelmannii. The sequence continues at coordinate 469,454 of ML784648.1, read as the reverse complement.
TGACGCATCTTATATATGTTGTGTGTGGGTATCATTGCCTATACAAGAGTAGGGTATCCCAATTCGATTATATCGTGCGACATGCGGAGAGAAACACATAATTTTTTATTTTATGGCTGTAGCATTACCATACCTCGGACAAATAGTTGTAAGATTTAGGATATCCTTTAAATTTTCTTGGCATTTTATAGAAAGCTATTTTAGGAAATTTCAGAGTAAATGCAATCTATTCTGAAGATGCAATTGATTGAAAGACAAGAATCTACAAAACACAGAGGTTTGGAGATGTGAAACCACGCCTCTGAATGATCCCCTTTGGGGTAAATTCAAAATAAGAATTGCGATAACAAGAGACTAATCATACAGACATTAATAAAGTCAAGAAATGATGGCTATTGTAACTGATATAAGATTCCCGAATACATTAAATTACGGAAGTAATATATAGAATGACAAGGATAAATTATTCCCAAATAGAAAAGTAAGATCCATCCAATACTAAGCTTAACATATTTAAGAGTTCCCCAATAGTAAACTTAGATCTGTTTTCACCAATTTTAGTATGTGACTATACATATCTCCTTAAATGGAACTTTAATAAAAAAAACAAATGGGGTTTAACCCTTAGACATCCAACACAGGAAATCAGAGCATGATTAATGTTACTTTTAACAGTAGAAAGCTACGAACAAAATCATGACCTCCACGCTTTGAAACTAAGGATCTAGTTTGAGAGCCAATATTGGGAACCTGAGTACCCTTTTCATGATGGGTAGGGGCCGGCTCCTGCATCATGAAGTGGACATAAACCCTACAATTTTGTCATCACATAAAAACATCAGTGACATACAGAGTAAGACCTTAAACTTAGAATCGAAAGGTAAATTGATAACCGTAGCTATGTCTGGTGATACTTAACTTAGGAGCCCAAACATAGCGTCCACCAGTTGCAACCCTGGCCAAGGGGAGGATGGTCACTGGAACTTCTGGTGGGTACCCTCACAACAGGCAGAGTCCCATCATTAATATAGAGAATCCCATTTATACAAAATTTATCAATGACTGTGAAAATAGAAATAGTAGTGCGAGTTCAAGAGTTAAATATTTTCATTAAAAACCTTTTACGAACAAAAGAGAAAGCATCATACACAAAGTCAATAGAAGTTATCGTGAAAAGTACTCTAACTTATTAAGAGATAAAATTTCGGTAAACCACCACCTTACTGCAAATAATATGCATCAGTCACGAGAAGAAACATAGATGTTAAGAGTCAGACTTGACCCCTTTTTTTCCTTGGAACCTTTACAGGGCATAAGAATAAACTTTTATGAACTACTCTAAGTTACTTCCAAATATAGTTACTAGTCACAAGGTAAAACCAGAAATAATTCCATAGGACCACAAACAATAGACGCGAGGTATGAATTTAGGTTCATAGAGACAAGAATAATGATTCTCGGATACAGTTGGAAACCTCTTGTACGACCGATACTAGAATAGAAAATGCGTAGACTTCGAACATAATCGTCGGAAGTAAAGGGGTCCTTTAAGATCACAGAAAGGTTACAGGAAGTAAAGGTCTTATCTTAACCAAACATTGAACTCTTTTTCGAGTTTAAGAATTCAATAGTTCCCTTAGAAAACTTACCAGGAGGTTGTTTGTTGCCATTTACTTCATCAAAGTTTGCCACAGAGGTGGAAATATTTCCCTGTAGAGGAATGCATAATACAGAACCCTCTCCTTTGGAGTCTCAAGGGAAAAAGAGGAACCACCTAAACCTAAGAGAGTCGAGTACTACTCTTTAAAACACGAAAGGTACGAACCCTGTGCTAGGGAAAAGTTGGCGCACCAAAATTGGGAAGGATAAGTTGGAGATTCATCAGGTCTGATGTTTAAAGAGGACCCTAATTAATTACCGGACAAATCCTTAACTCCTCTTGACAGATACATCCATCTCCCTTATTGCTGAAAGTGCGAAGTTAATAGCAGTCAATCCAGGACTGTCCAGTGAAACTAATCCGTCACTAACCTTTTGTTACTTTAGTAACCATTTCGTTACTCCACCAGGAAGAGGAGGTTAGTTATTGTAGCCACGCAGAGAATTGTACGGAATTGGCCTAGATTCCAATCATTATGGTAGAGACTAAAAGTGTCATAACTAAGATAAGGCTATCACATTGAAACAACTCATAAACCATCATTAATATCCTTAACCTGTTCTTGATACGTGCTATGTTAAGGACTTGAATTTTGATGTTGACATAGCAAGGTAAGGGTTCTAGTATTAATTATGGGGGTATAAACTTGTACGCAAAAATCTCAATAGCCCTATTTGTTTTAACAAGTGATTTAAAACTTGAATCCTAGTATATAGGTGGATACATGTATTGCATTAGTATCTATACAATAACATATGGTTTGGAGGAATACTTGGAATCGTTGGGAACCTCTCTTGAAAATGTTATGTTAGTATGACATAAGGTTATTCAAGACAAAGATGTAAGTACCCCTTATACGATTTTGATTAAATGAAGAAAACTGGTAAATAATGTGCCAAAAAGAATTTTTTTTTTATGATAAATTGGAGGTACATTACATATGGTATCAGAACAAAAGTTACAACACTGGGCCTGAACAGGACCACCATAGTTCTTAGTATATATTCTATTTTATATAAAAACTAATAAATCTTTTGGTCACAGTTAGAAAGCTCTTTCTGTTTTGGTGATTAAGTATTGTAGCTTAGGACAATGCAGAAAACAGGATGGAAGAAAATCCACAACAAAGACCTCTTGGAGATACAAGGCAGAACAATGACGGAAGCTCACCCACAAAAGTGTTGGAAAAAATGAGGAGTCTGATTGTTGAACTACAGATCTTTAAAGCCGACAATGAAACATTGAAGAAGGCACAACAAGAACAACAAGAGATAAACGAAGTCCTGCTGCACAATATAGTGACCAAGAAAATCTCAAAAGACAATAATAACGACGAAGAAGTCAGCAAGAGAGCCTCCAAGAACTCAGGGCCAGAAACAAAAAAAGGAGATAGTTCGTTTGAAGGAAAACCTCCCACTGAAGATGGAACTAAAACAGACAGAAAAAGAAAAAAAGTAGACCACCTTGAAGGAGAATTTAAAAAGATTAAACCCACTATCTTTGATCAAGAATCCAGGATAGGAGAAGAAGCAGAGGCATGGCTATTGGACATAAAAAATTACTTCCAAATCTACAACTATTCCAACAACATGAAGGTCAAGATGGCCATCTACAATCTGAAAGGGAAGGCCAGTATTTGGTGGCAAGATCTGAAATTGGCCAAGGGCCTGAAGGAGAAACAGTTGGAATGGTATGACTTTAAGAAGTATTTCAAGAAACAATACCTTTCTGAAAATTATTATGAAAGGAAGACGAAATAATTTTACGAGTTACGACTCAGACATATGATGATGGAGGACCTTATAAATAAATTTATGGAACTGTTAAGTTTTGTACCATACATTTGAGAGGATAAGGTAAAAATCCAGCAATTCTTAAGCTACTTACCACAGTCCTAAAGGGACAGGATCGAGTTTGACAACCCCAAATCCTTGAGTGAAGTATTCAGGAAAGCACGAATGTGCTATGATCAGTATAAGAAGTGGGTGGAGTTTCCCAAAACCTGGAAGGACAAGAAGCAAGATCAAATGAACTAGCGGAAAAAGGGATACCAGCCAGCTCCTTATTGGAATACAATAAAAAGTTTTCTGAGAAAAGATTCTCACTTCAATCACCAGAATATGCTGAGCAGTGGTAAATCGATAAACCTAGGAATGAAGAAGTTGGGGACAACTCCTAGGAGCCACTAAAGTGTTGGGAATGTGGAGAGCCTCATCTAAGGAGGAACTATCCACATTTGATTTCATCAAATAGAACTACTGTTCATAATCTGCAAGAAGCCTCGACAGTGGGAGATGTGGGCAGGAGCCTACATCAGATAAATGAAACCATTGATGGTCGACAAGCTGACCACCAGTCCTCGGTGGTAGAAATCGAAGGTAAAATCCATGATACTCGAATTTCTATTTTAATTGACCCCAGAGCAACATTAAGTTATATTACTCCGAATGTAGTAGAGTCAAATAAACTTAAGAGACTGAAGCACACAAAATCATGGCTTGTGCAACTAGCGACAAGTACTAAAAGGAAAGTAATTGACTTTATTTATGATTTTGAGTTTAGCTTAGATGGTCAAACTATAAGGACCAATCTAAACATACTACCACTATGATCATACGATATGGTTATTGGGATGGATTGGTTGGAATGACACAAAGAAATCTTATATTTCTATACAAAGACACTTAGCTATAAAGATGATTCTGGCACTACCAGGACAACCCAAGGTATACCAAAACTGGTATCAGGCAGACAAATTTCAGCGATGCAACTAAAGAAATGTATGAGAAAGGGATGTCAAGTTTATGCCATCCAAGTGACGAATCTAGCAGAAAAAGAAGATAAGCCAAAGTTGGAAGACTTTGTTGTCCTACGTGATTTAAGAGACATGTTTGTGGATGAGATACCGGAATTACCCCCTAGAAGGGAAATAGACTTCTCCATAGACCTACTACCCGATTCAGCCCCTATCTCAAAAGCGCCTTACAAAATGAGTCTACCATAACTGATAGAATTAAAAATACAATTACAGGAATTGTTGGACAAAGAGTATATCAGACCGAGTGTCTCACCTTGGGGGGCACCGATCCTCTTTGTGAAAAAGAAAGATGGTACTCTAATACTATGTATCGATTATAGACAACTGAACAAAATGACTATTAAGAATAAATACCCTTACCAAGGGTAAATGATTTGTTCGATCAAGTAGGAGGGGCCAAGATCTTTTCAAAATTGGATTTATGATCCGGTTATCATCAAGTTCGGATAAAAGATGAGGACATAAACAAAACAAATTTTCGGACAAGATATGGACACTACGAGTTCGTAGTCATACCTTTCGGACTCACTAACGCACCAACCACGTTTATGTGCCTAATGAACAGTATTTTTAGTCAGTACTTGGACAAGTTCATGGTAGTATTTATCGACGATATCTCGATCTATTAAAAAATGGAGGAGGAACATGAGGAACACTTAAGAATAGTTCTGCAAACGTTGAGGAAGCACAAACTATACGCCAAATTTGACAAGTTTGAATTCTATCAAAAAGAAATACAATATCTAGGACATGTAATTTCAGCAGAGGGCATTGTTGTAGACCCAGAAAAGTCAAAAGCCATTATGGAATGGCCGGTACCTAAATATGTAGTGGATATACGGTTGTTCATGGGAATCACTGGGTATTACCACAGGTTCATAGATGATCTAAAAATGATGAAGATTTGTATTCTTGAAAATATTTGCAAGTTTTAATTCATGTTTTCAAATGCAAATGGATCAATTTTGCAAACACAACTTTTATAGAAATTACACATTCAAGATGCATATAAACAACAACAAATAAGAGTGAATAGAAAACACATAACACAACAAATGATAAAGGAGTTCACCCCTCTCTTGGGCTACATCTCCTGGTCCAACTTCCAATGGATCTTTTATATTATTTTCTCAAAGTGATAAAATATGTTCTTTACAATGCTCCAAATTCCAAATAGATGGCTCCAATGGCTTCAAAATGTCCAAAAACCCCTAGCTGGGCTTTTTTGTCACCTCGTTTGGCCAACAATTGAAGAAGATAGGCTTCCTAGAAGTTCCCCTTCAAACTTGTTGTCTCTGGATCGCGAAAATGCACCTCTTGCTCCTCAACCTAGCCCCCATGAGCATATATGTGTAAAAACCCATCATCGAGCACAACCGCACAACCGGTGCGAACTGTAGGATGATTACGTGCCTTAGCCCCTAACCGGCAAAGCCGAGGGTACATGGGCCACCACATGACCGTGCGCATATACAAACATGGGTTAAGTTTAAAATGTCATATGGTAATGGTCGGATAGGCACGCATATGGTAACGATGGTTACATTGTATACACATAGGACTGGGGGCTGGGGCTAAGCCCCGACCCGATCCATGCCCCAACACACAATACATTTCAATTTAAATAAAATGTTTACCATATATATTATAAGAACCAAACAATGGTGCACTAGTTGGGCAACCCTTCCCAAAGAATTACCCCTTCCCAGAGGTCGCGGGGTCAAATCCAGCCAATAACATAAATTTTAAGCCAGCGCCAGGGTGACACGTGGCGACCACTGAGTGGGCCACGTGTCATCATTTCATTCGCCATCAATGACACATGTCATATGCCAACTCATCCACAATTCTTCCAACCAACACCTACCACATGTCGTACGTCTCTACCACGTGTCATATTGTCTGCCACATTAGCATCCGTACGGACTGTACAATCAACACATTTTTTTTGCCTGTTTATTGTTTTGAATAGAACGCGATATCTCTCTCATCTGATGTCCATTTGAGCCCAAACAATTTGTGTTGGATTCATGAGGACAAGGTCTATGCTCCCGTTTGATTTGAAGTGATTCCGAGCACTTTGAATTTTTGAGAAAAATTTGATCCCCTGGATCAATAGAAGGATTTTCCAAGATAGCCTACCCTATCATGTCATTACAAAAGAAAGGAACTAGGTTTAACTGGTCAGAGAAGTGTCAAGGCAGTTTCAACAAACTAAAATAATTATTGACAACTGCACCCATATTGAAAGTAGAAGACCTAGATAAAGACTTTACCGTATGTGTTGATGTAAGTAAAGAAGGACTAGGTGGTGTCCTAACTCAAGAAGGACACGTTATTTGTTATGAGTCCCAGAAATTAAAAGAACATGAGTGAAATTATGTCACTCATGACTTAGAATTGGCAGCAGTAATACACGCCTTAAAAATGTGGCGACACTACATAATGGGAAAAAAATTCCTATTATTAACGGATAATAGCGGGGTGAATATATATGTTTAACCAACCAGATCTCAATGCAAGATGAGCAAGATGGTTAGCCTTCTTGAGTGAATTCGACTTCAAGATCAGACATATCAAGGGCAAGGAAAATAAAGTAGCAAATGCTTTAAGCAGAAGGGTACATGGGTTATTTGAGATAAATGTCAGCATGGCAAAAAGTGATCTGGAACAAAGAATAAGGACGACAGGTATTAACGATGAAAACTACACTCAGATAACAGTAGAATTATCGAATAGTACCACAAACTCAGATAAACCAGATCTAAGTATTGACAAGAAGGGACTACTATGATTTAAAAACAAACTTTACATACTAGATTCGACTGAGTTAAAATTAACGGTCTTGTATGAAGTGCATAAGAAACCGTATTCTGGCCACCCACGTTACCAGAAAATGATAACAACACTTAGGAAACTATTTTATTGGCCTAATATGAAGGGGGAAACAACAGAATACTTGGCTAGGTGCCAAGATTGTCAGCAGGTTAAGGCTGAGCACCAACATCCAGTGGGCCTATTACAGCCATTACTAGTACCTGGATGGAAATGGGAGACCATATCGCTAGACTTTATAACAGGTTTGCCTAAAACTCAGAAACAGAATGATTCTATCATGGTTGTAATCGATAAACTCAGTAAGTCTGCACACTTTATTCCTACAAAGTCTACTTTTAAAGCTATAAACATTGCTAAAATATCCATGAAAGAAATTTTTAGACTTCATGGTATTCCTAAAATGGTGATTTCAGATAGAGACGTAAAATTCACATCCGCCTTTTGGAAGGAATTGTTTGCAGGGATAAATACCAATTTGAATTTCAATATGAATTATCATCCACAAATAGATGGGAAAACCAAAAGGACAAACCAAATCATAGAGGATATGCTCCACATGTATGTAAGAAAAAAACCAAACAAGTGAGAGGACTATATACAGTTGGTAGAATTTGCATATAACAATGGGTACCAAACTTCAACAAAGTTGAGCCCTTTCGAAGTACTGTATGTAAGAAAGTGTATGACTCCAATTAGTTGGGATAACCCAACTGACAGACTCATGGCTGGACCAGAGATGCTCCAAGAAATGGAGAACATGGTAAGAAAGGTACACCAAAACTTGAAGGAAGCACAGGACAGGAAAAATAGCTATGCAGATCAGAAAAGAAGACACTTAGAATTTCAAGCGGGAGACCATGTGCACTTGAAGTTCAAAGCCCGAAAAAGATCATTGAAGTTAAGAAACTATGCTAAGATGGCACCCAGGTTTTGTGGGCCCTTCGAGATACTAGCTCGAATTGGACCCGTAGCATATCAACTTGCACTTGTAGCCAATCTAAGAATTCATAATGTATTTCATGTTTCTTTGTTGAAAAAGTATATTCACAAACCTACTCATATGATTGATTGGAACTTGGTATAGGTGGAACCCGAAAGAAAGTTCCAGGTGGAACCCCTACGCATTATGGACTAGAGAGAAATAACACTTCGGAACAGAGCTGTCACTTAGGTAAAGGTGCAATGGAAGCACTTTAGTCTTGAGGAGGCCACTTGGGAATTGGAGGGAGATTTGCGAAAATATCATCCAATCTTATTCCAAGAAAGGAACAAACACTGAGGATAGTGTTTTATTGAAGGGGGAAAGGATGTGACATCCCCCAAAATAAAATATTTTTGAAAATTTAAATTGCTGGAAATTTATTCCATTTTTAGTAAATTCAAATTTGGAAAAGTTTTGCCATTTATAGAAATTTTGAATTTTGAATTTGATATTTGTAACAAATTATTATGACTATTGGGCAGAGATCTGATTTGACTCAACTAACTATTTGACAATGACACTTGTATAAAACATAATATTTTATACTGATTGCAGGAGGACAAATGGAACAACCATGTTAAAAGTAGTTGACCATGACTCCATGAGTGGGGAACATGTTGGAACTACCCCTAGGCTGATTTTTACAAGTGGAAAATCAGTGATTTGGCCATTGGAAGCCTCTGAAAATCATGGATTTAGAAAGATGAAAAAATTCCCAAGGGAGGGAAAAAAGACCTAGGCAATTAATAAATAAGCATATGTGAGGAGGCAGGACACTACCATGTATGCTGGGAAAGAGACTATTGATTTTTTTTCTTTGCTGTTATGAAAACTGAATGAGTGTGAGGCAAGAGGGAGCCATTTAATTGAAGGACATTGCTAAAGAGGGATTTCCAAGTTCGACCTCATGGACTCATGGTCAGGCTAGGAGGTGAACCGTGCAAGTGATCTTGGGTGCTCGGTTCTATGCTTGGGAGGAACGTGGTTGTTCCCTTTGTCTTCCCACGATTTTAGTTCAGATATGATACTCTAATCCTTATCAGTCTCAATGATTTTATATCTGATGTACTGTACATGTTGAATCTGAACTGAAATGGTTTCTAGTATCTGTTTTAATGATCGTATAATTGCTGTAAGTCATTTACTGTATCTAAATTTCAATATTTTTGCCTCTGTGGGATGAATTGGTTATTGATATAGTGAAATCCTTAAATTTGGTATGCATTCAATAACCTAGACAAAGGCCGTTCGATTACATGAAATGTACAGTCCACTTTACTATCGAATGGTTTACATATAATTTCTGGAATCATCCCCTGGTAAACTCTACTATGGATTTAGAGCCTGTACGTAAATATTAAATATATGATATCCTCATAGAATCAACAAGAAGATTGTAGGATTTAATTATGGAAATGTTTCTTGAAATTAAAACTTTAAGTAGAATCGAATATGTATCAATGAACGAACAAATCTATTACAAGCATATATTTAATTCTGCAATTTAATTCCTAAACAAAATCATAGATATAGTCGAACTTGGATAGAACTAGAATAATGAAGCATATGGGAATGAACATAATCAAAGGACCAAGATTACCCAAAACATAATGATATAATATGAACTGCTATTCCTGAATGAGTGGATATACATGCTAGGATCATACTACAGGAAAACAAATAAATGATTTCGTTGATACATTATCAACGTATGACGGATCTTATATATGTTGTGTGTGGGTATCATTGCCTATACAAAAGTAGTGTATCCCAATTCGATTATATCATGTGACATGCAGAGAGAAACAAAGAATTTTTTATTTTATGGCTGTAGCATTACCATACCTCGGACAAACAATTGTAAGATTTAGGATATCCTTTAAATTTGCTTCGCATTTTACAGAAATCTATTTTAGGAAATTCCAGAGTAAATGCAATCTATTCTAAAGATGCAATTGATCGAAAGACAAGAATCTACAAAATGCAAAGGTTTGGAGATGCGAAACCCTGCCTCTAAACGATCCCCTTTGGGGTAAATTCAAAATAAGAATTGCGATAACAAGAGACTAATCATACATACATTAATAAAGTCAAGAAATGATGGCTATTGTAACTGATATAACATTCCCGAATACATTAAATTACAGAAGTAATATACAGAACGCCGAGGATAAATTATTCCCAAATAGAAAAATAAGATCCCTTCAATACTAAGCTTAACATATTCAAGAGTTCCCCAATACTAAACTTAGATCTGTTTTCGCCAATTCTAGTATTTGAATATCAGTCATTTCCCTACATCATGCTTGACTGTACATATCTCCTTAAATGGAACTTTATAAAAAAAAAACAAACGGGGTTTAACCCTCAGACATCTGGCACAAGAAATCAGAGCACGAGTAATGTTACTTTTAACAGTAGAAATCTATGAACATAATCATGACCTCCACGATTTGAAATTGAGGAGCTAGTTTGAGAGCCAATATTTGGAACCCAAGTACCTTTTTCATGATGGGTAGGGGCCGAATCATGCACCATGAAGTGGACATAAACCCTGCAATTTTGTCATCACAGAAAAACATCATTGACATACATAATAAGACCTTAAACTTAGAATCGAAAGGTAAATTGATAACCATAGATATGTCTGGTGATACTTAACTTAGGAGCCGAAACATAAAATCCACCAGTTGCCGTGCCCTTGTCTTGTAATCGACCCTAGCCAAGGGGAGGATGGTCACTGGAACTTCTGGTGGGTACCCTCGCAACAGGCAGAGTCCCACCATTAATATAGAGAATCCCATTTATACAAAATTTATCAATGACTGTGAAAATAGAAATAGCAGTGTGAGTTCAAGAGTTAAATATTTTCATTAAATTTTTTTTACGAACATAAGTGAAAGCATCATACACAAAGTCAATAGAATTTCTCGTGAAAAGTACTCTAACTTAGCAAGAGATAAAATTTTGGTAAACCACCACCTTACTGCAAATAATATGCATCAGTCATAGAGAAGAAACAGAGACGTTAAGAGTCAAACTTGACCCCTTTTTTTCCTTGGAACCTTTACACGATGTAAGAATAGACTTTTATGAGCTACTCTAAGTTACTTCCAAATACAGTTACTAGTCATAGGTTAAAACCAGAAATAATTCCACGGGACCACAAACAATAGATGCAAGGTATGACTTTAGGTTCATAGAGACAAGAATAGTGACTCTCGGATACAGTGGGAAACCTCTTCTATGACCGATACCAGACTCGAAAATGCATAGACTTTGAACATAATCATTATAAGTAAAGGGGTCCTTTAAGATCATAGAAAGGTTAAAGGAAGTAAAGGTCTTATCTTAACCAAACATTGAACTCTGTTTCAAGTTTAAGAATTCGATAGTTCCCTTAGAAAACTTACCAGGAGGTCATTTGTTGCCGTCGACTTCATCAAATTTTTCTGCAGAGGTGGAAATATTTACCTATGGAGGAATGCATAATATAGAACCCTCTCCTTCGGAGTCTCAAGGGAAAAAGAGGAACCATCTAAAACTAAGAGAGTAGAGTACTACTCTTTAAAGCACAAAAGGTACGAACCCTGTGCTAGGGAAAAGTTGGCGCACCAGGATTGGGAAGGATAGGTGGGAGAATCATCAGGATTGATGTTTAAAGAGGACCCTAATTAATTACCAGACATAGCCTTTACTCCTCCTCACAGATATATCCATCTCCCTTATTGCTGAAAGTGCGAAGTTAATAGCAGTCAATCTCGGACTGTCCAGTGAAACTAATAGGTCGCTAACCTTTTGTTACTTTAGTTACCATTCTGTTACTCAACCAGGAAGATGAGGTTAGTTATTGTAGCCAACAGAGAATCGTGCAGAATTGGTCTAGATTCCAATCGTTATGGTAGAGCCTAAAAGTGTCATAACTAAGATAAGGCTATCACATTGAAACAACTCATAAACCATCATTACTATCCTTAACCTGTTCTTGATACGTGCTACGTTAAGGACTTGAATTTTGATGTTGACATAATGAGGTAAGGTTACTAGTATTAATTCTCAAGGGTATAAACTTGTACACAAAAATATCAATAGCCCGATTTTTTTTAACAAGTGATTTAAAACTTGAATCCAAGTATATAGGTGGATACATGTATTGCATTAGTATCTATACAATAACATATGGGTTGGAGGAATACTTGGATTAGTTGGGAACCTCTCCTGCAAATGTTAAGTTAGTATGACATAAGGTTATTCAAAACAAAGATGTAAGTACCCGTTATACGATTTTGATTAAACGAAGAAAACTGGTAAATAATTTGCCAAAAGGAATTTTTTTTATTTTTATGTTAAATTGGAGGTACATTACACACACAAAATTTGATCAAGGTGCGATTGCAGCCCACAATCACCACCTAGGTAGATGTCCTATTTTTTGGTCACTTGGTACCTTTGTCAAAGTGCGACATTTATATTTTCAGCCTTAGAAATGGGTCACGGGATGGATGCCCTCATAAGAGTTGGGTGACTCAAGGAGGGATGCATAGAACAACCAGACCTCGACCTTCGACCCTTCACGATTATCTCCCTGCCTTATGGCGTAAGAACACTTGACTTGGAGTATTTAAAATTTCCCTATTTCTCAACTTTTATTGTTTGAAAATGTGAGAACCTGATAACAGGGGGTTATTTGGATGCCTACCCCTGAGATCCTACCTAGAATAAAAAATTTATTTTGGCACCTCTTGTGGAGGAAAATTTAGTGTGTTTTTAGAAAACAATTAGATGTGGTGGACTGAGATATTGGGGCCATGGACCAACCTCGTTTGAATTAATCGGTGTGGATAATTTCGAAAGAAGTAGTCACATCTTTTGGAATTCCTTTGGAGAAGACCTAATTCGACCTCCACTATTTCAAAATAGAAATTATGTGTGTGAGGAGTGGATTTTTGTGCAAGTAAGTGACAAGTGTGCACAAATTTTAATAAGTTAAGTGTGAGATTGCAACATGTGGACTTCTTATGGTCCTTACAAATATTCTTTACCTAGCTTACTATGTGTCTTTGGTACAACCTTGTGTAATATTTAAAGCCCTAAAGAACTAAAAATGTGGACATATGGGTCCTTACAGTTTCTTTAAACTCCCTAGAGTGTTATCTATACTAAGAAAGATTTGAAACTATCCTAGATTGTAGACATGTGGGAATGTATGGGCCTGTTACTTTGATATTTAAACTTCCCTAGATTGTGATCTAAACTAATAAATCATTTTAAGAAACTATACTAAGATTTGCAAACATGTGGGCATGTATGGGCCCTTACAAAGCTTTAAGATGGTTTCAAAAAACTAAGAGGAGAGGGGGCTTTGTCCTCTTCTAAAGATTTTTTAAGGGAGATGAAATTTCCCTTTAAACACCTTTATGATTCCCAATATCACACTAGGGTGCAGGGGAAGAACATACTTGAGGGTCAAAGTTAACTTCTAGTCCCAATTTAAGAGATTTGTATATGAAAGCAATAACCTCAACTTAAAAGTTTACAAGCCAAATGAGATATCTATGTGGAAACAAAATAATAGTGATTCTTTTTAACCACCAAGTGCCTATATTAGCTAATCTTTCATATGGGAAAGGACTCTAAGTGTAGTGTAGTTACCTTACAAAATGCATAAAAAGAAAAATCTGAAGGCTAGGGGCCCTCAAACCATTCAGAAAAACCATTACAATTTGAAAAACTGGACTTATACTGATCTATAAATAGAAGGCTGACTTGTTATTCTATGCAAGCACCCTCTACTTCATTAAAATAAACCTTACAGGACCTTGCTCCATGTGTTAAAATATGCAAGATGGTTTATGTGTTAAGTTCATGCTTCTTCTTGTCAATGTATATGTGTGAGGGAGTGTTCTTTTAAAAGGTTAATTAGGTGCTATAAACCAATACACAACAACATAAATTGCAGCAAATAACACAACAAACTCACAACAATAATAAGATGATAAAGGAGTTCACCCCTCTCTGGGATACATCTCCTTGAGCCTCCTTCAATGGACTTGGCTCTTTGGGATTAGTTTGTCAACAGTTATTTTACAAGATTTTTCTCAACTCTAATGGATTTACATACTGTACCATTGGGTTCAGAATACATAAAAACCCCAAAAATGACTATTAGAACTCTAAAAATGGATCTTGTCTCATTCAGTCATGACCTCTTCTACATGTGGCCTTCAAGCTTCCCTCAGCTTATCTGTGGAAAAAACACCTGTAAAAGTCCTCCAATGGATATGAAACCTATCCCAATGTATTCATAGCATAATAATTAGTCAAAAATGACTATTCAGTCATAGAAAATAGACATGTGCTCATCTGAGCAAGGCCTCAAACAATGAGAGCTTCAAGCTCCCTAGAGCTTCCTCAAACTTCCATGGTGAAAAAACTGCAAAAGAAGTCTTCAAATGCCTGTGAAAACAGTGCCAATGGACTCATAACGTCCAAAAACCCCTAGCTGGGATTTTTCAGCACCTCATTTGGCCAAAAACTCAAGAAGTTAGGCCTCCTGCCATTTTTCTCCTTCCAAGTTGTTGTCTCTGGTTCGCCATTTTGCACCTGTGTGTGAGTGACCTGGCTTCTGGGCGTTTCCCCTGCCTAAACCCAGCACACGCGTGCCTTCCGAAATTGGTGCCAAAATTTCTCACCGTTAGCGGAATTAGAGCCCCCAAGGATGGAGGTGTTGGGCGCATGGGGGCCATGTGGCCACGTCCCAGCGCTAAACTAGGCCTTCATTTAAAAGATTCACTGTGGGCTTGAAAAGTGGCGGGCGGATAGGTCTGTATGACCATTTTAAAAAACCAAATCAAAACCCATTTCAATCCCCGCACACATTTAAAATAGTGGTCATATGTAATTAGCGCCCAAACCATGGGCTGAACCCCAACACACCAACGCGTGCACACAAAAAGTACTAACCGGTGGTCACATGTGGTAACAATACAAAACCACAGGCTATACATTTAAAATCCGCGTGCGCCATTTGACGGAGAGACTGGTCATATGTGATAGCATAGAACCGTGGGTTTTAAACCATAACTCCGCGCGCACAAACATTACAATAGGTCCTATGTATTAAGAGCGTGACTGGGGGCTGGGGCTAAGCCCCAGCCCGGACCCCCACGCCGACCATAGCATACATTGAATTCAAATAAATTTTATTTCATATGCATAGTAAGAAACATCAAGCAGCGCATTGGTAAGTTGGCCTTTGTTAAAGCCTTCCATTGTGGAGAGAGGTCCAGGGGTCGAATCCCACGGACCTACAAAATTTTTAATAAACCAACCAATAGACCAAAAGCCAATAAATGGATGCCACGTGGCAGTCGTTGATTGGGCCACGTGGCACCCTACCATTTGCCAAAAATGATGCCATGTGTCACAAACAGATTCGTCCAATTTCCATCTACTCACAAGATGCCACGTCAACACTGTACGGTCATCGTACGGACTGTACGACCCTGCCACGTCAGCACTGTACGAACTGTACGGACAGGTACAATCAACATCAAAATTTTTTCCTATTTGCCTTGGTGAACAGATTGCGATATCTTCTCCATACAGACTCCGTTTGAGAAAGTAAATATACCACCAGAATCAGGAAGACGAGACAGACGCAATGACACCATTTTCGTCGCATTCTGAACACTTTGAAATTTGAGCAAAATTTTGACCCTTGGTCCAAATTTTGATCATATGCACAGGTTACAATTTTGACAAGTGTGTAGAGGGATAACAATGAAAAGAATGCATATATTAATGAGGCATGTTTTGCACAGAGTGCACGTCTATGGGTAGGAAAATCCTTCCACTTCCTATCATGCGTTGGGGGAGAAATTTCCATGTGAAATACTCCTTCCTCAGCTCTGAATTTTGACTTTGGAAGGTTGCGCTAGGCTAGTTTTGGTACCTGCAAGACAAAACAATCAAAATGGAGTGCTCTCAAGTCTCAAATAGGGAGGAATTTGATACCGATCCCGAGTATGGTCTCCAATCTGTTGTGCTGGTTTTGTCACTTGGGTGAGCAAAACAACAACACTTACATGTATAGATGAGCCTGCTAGACAAGACATAAGTTTTGCGAGTGAGTTAGATAAGCCAAACACATATGTAAACAAATAAATAAAACTAAAAAAAATAAGAAATAAATGTTAGAAAGGTTGAGAAACTTAGAACCATGAAAATCAAATAATGACCAACATAATTCTACCAATGGATCAATAGATTGGGAGGGTTCTCGAGTTCCCTAATTGAGACCTCTTCACACCTTACAATGGAAAAAATGACAAATGAAGAAAAACAATGCATATTCCCTCAAGCGGTGAGTGGAATGGCCTATTGCGATGGTGCTTGAAGGATTCCAAGAGAAAAGAGGATTCCCAGGTGTTGAGGAAAAGATATGAAATGATCTTACTCCAACATTTTCAGATTATGCTTGGCTAAAGAAAAATAGACGAGAATGTCACCCTATGTTTATAGCCATAAAAAATAATAACCTAACTCACAAGTATTGATTACAAGTGATTAGGCTAGTGATCCAGAATCGGATCCAGAAGCCTGACTGGGCTTAAAAAAGCTCAAAAATGAAAGTACTCGGAATCTGATGAAACCAATGCCATTGCGTCCGTCTCATCTTCTTGATTCCGGAGGTATATTTACTTCATTAAACGGGCTCCGTATGAGCAGGATATCGCGTTCTGTCCGAAAAGGAAAAATGACAAAAAAGGGGATGATTGTACAGTCCATACAGTGCCACATGGCATGCTGACTGTACAGACCGTACGTTCCATACAGATCACATGGTAGCTCCAAGAGGTGACACGTGGCAGGCTGATTTGGTGTACGGGTAGACAGTTGGGCCAATCCATGGGTGACACATGTCACCACTGTAAGGGTGACATGTGGCACGAGATGACGTCAGTAGGTACAATGGTAGACATGTGGCAGGGCTGTGATGTGGCAGACACACAAGCTGACAGGTGGCAGGTTACATGGAAGACTGGTGGTCGAATTGGAATTTGACATGTGGCAGACTTCTGTTGGGTGTTGAGGTGCCACGTGGCCCAGTCACGGGTTACCACATGGCACCCCATGGTTGGTTCCTAGGTTTTGGTAAAATTTTGTGTCTTCTCCAAGGGTCGAACTCGCGAACTTTCCTCCGGGGCAGTGGACTGGCACGACCGGGATAACCACCCAGCCCATGGGTGGTTCTTACTATACATATAGTGAACATTATATTTATGTTTTTTTAATGGATTTGTCGACGGGGGAAAGGGCCGAGGCTTAGCCCTAGCCCACAGTTCACATATGTACCACACGACCGAGATTGTGGGGGTTTAACTACACTGAGTATGGGATAAGGGCTAGCCCCTGGTCCCACGCCACCACATAACCATTGCCAATAGAACCATGACCTATCCACCTTTTTGGGTGCGCGGTTATAGCCGTTATCCCATGGTCCTACGCCCATATTGACGACTAGGAGCCGAATACAGGGGGCCATCGTGCGACTGACAGAGCGCATGGTCACATGGCCGACCCATATGACCCAAAGTGCACGCCGAAAGAGGTTGCGCCCTAATTTTATTCAGCAGTGGGTTTTTTTATATAGTTTGGGATTTTCCATTGATATTTTGCCTATTTTTAATTGATTTTCTCCATTTTTGGGAGATATTGGGCATTTTTGGAGCCCAAATCTTGGGAGGAAGTTGGAGATGAACAACCAACTTCAAATATATATAAACTAGGCCTGATTGAGGCCATGAAGGACAATCGAGGAAAAAGAAAAAGCAGAGTTATGCTAAAGGGAAGCCAAGCCAAAGCCATTTTTATGCAGGGAAGATATTGAGGAGCAGACGCTGTCGAGCCATTTCTGGGAGCTCCGGACGTCCGTTTTCTTTGTAAGGTTCTTGAGATCTGGATGAACATGACCAGATCAGTCTTGTAGCCAATTGGCACTGTTGTGTTGTACTTTTGAGCTTTTGAACAGAAATAAAGAAGCCTCCCCCACAGAGACAAAGGCCTAGAGACGTAGGCAAAGTTATGCTGAACTCCATTATCAATCTGCATGTTATGATTTGTTGTCTATTATTTTATTTCAGATCTGCAAATGTGTATATGGCTGTCATAATTCCTCTTCTTTCCTCATTCTTTCATTAAGTTTTCTCAAATGGTTAATTAACGCATGCAAAATTAAAACTCAACCATAGTCATTAAAAGATCCTACGGATCAACTAGTCTTTTTATAAATAAAATCTTCTTGGAAAATTCATTATTAATATGATTTTCTGAATATAACAGTTGCTGAAATAAATGTAGAGACAAAAGTAAAGACACCAAAATGATAATCAAGACATATGAGACATAAAGAAATCCTTCATTTCATTCCAATTCATCAAAGAGTCATTATTTTTACAAAATTTCATGAAGAATTTTTGTACCAAAGTCAAACTTAGACATCCTCGATGAAACATACAAAAGGACCTCTGTCAGAAAACCAAAAAATGAACTCTAAAAGTTGGATCAACCTGCCATAGATTTCTGCCCACTTGACTCTGCACAATAGCCTTTGTCGGTCATGAAAACTAATTCACAAACATACAAGTCTACACAGACTATCAAATACATATCAACACCTCTGAAAAACAAGTTTCTGAATGATGTAATTCAACCTTGAATCTATTATCTACAATAAGACCCTTCTATCAAAAAAAAAATTAGGCTTGTGATCAATTAAGGAATGAATGAAAACTGAACTATCTCAACATAAAATCAAAGAGAAAACCTTAGTATGATTCTCTTTCCATCCTCCCCTTGTTACTCCCTTTCCTTTTGTCTTTAAGCAAATTAGAATTGGTTAATTAATTGAAACACCTCATTAGTTAAGTTAACTAAAAACTCAACCAAATTTTTAGTTAAGGGGGAAAAATAATGAATCATAATAAGGGTTTTAAATAAATAATAACTAGTAGGTGGGACCCCTTGTGACTCCCTTTAGCTCTTAACAATCATAACATAGCTAGTTAATTAATCAAAACACCCCTCCTTGTGACTCCCATCATCACATTAACATTTGACAATTTATCTCATTGATATTTGAAATTATTTTCAAAAAATATATTACTCATATATCGAAAGAAAACATGTTGTCCAAAACTTCTGAAGCCAATTGTCATCAACAATAAATAAAATAAAAACTCAAAAACCATATTTCCTACTCTGAGATGCAATCTTTCCTTGATTGCTACTCTCACCCTTTGATTTTTCTGAATTTTCCTTTGGCTGAACTGAGCCTTTAAGCCTAATTTTGATGATCACATGAGAACAATCGTCCCTCAAATGCATCTTGGAAGACATAGATTTATCAGAGCCATTGGAGGTTGAGGATGGGGTAGCAATGGATTTTCCTTTGTCATGGGCATGGTGGGCCTCGGTTTTCAATATTTTGCTAGCATGGGAGGATTGCACTGGTGAGTGGATAGGGGCTGCTTGGACAATCTGATTGTTAGGCGGGGTAGCAAGTAAGGATAAAATGGGCTAGCCATGATGTTGGGAGACTGCCGGGTGGACAATCTCTTTCCATCTATCATTTTCAAGAACCTCGGTTTGCAATGAGACATGATGGGGCACATGAATACAAGGGGCTTGTGGAGCTTGGAAGGAAGGCCTTTTAGGCCTAGGTTGGACCAATCCTTTCCCAATCCAATTGAAGAATCCAACGTGAAATAACTGGCCTAACTCTTGCAAGTCAACATCAAAGTGTATGGATAATATTGGCCTTATTGGGCCTCTGTTCCAATTACCTCTCTCTCAGTTGCCTCTGCCATGGATAACTCGGTTGAAAAAATCTCATCCTGCATGCATGATTGATTAAAAAATAGTTCCTTTGCAACAATACATGACAACTCTTTAAAAATATTAAATAGACTTTGGCTCAACAACATATCAGACTCATACAATCCAATCCATATAAATTGTTTAACTATTGTCAATGAGCAGGGGGTGAACAAAAGGTGCCGGGATATGCGAGGGGTTTATATTGAGAGAAACATGATAAACTGAGGGGAAAATAGTCATGGTTACTGCTCAAACACAACAAACAATCAACTGTAATGCAAACTAAATAAAATATCAGTGTGATCCGACCAAGAAACTCCGACTTCAAACTACTTCAATACATAATTCTTCTTGACTGTAATTAAATTTTAGAATAGGGAGTGAAAAATGAATGTGGGAAGGCAATGGGATTGTAATTAGTGAAAAGAGAAATAATGGTAGGGAAAGAGAGCAGATACTGTTCATAAAATTAATTAAATAATCCATAAAATCATTCTATAAAAGGAAATAAGACTAATCAAATAATCATTGTGATCAAATGAAAACTTTTGTGTATAATTCAATTAATTATGTGCATTGACTTGCTCACTGTTTGTAATCATATTTTTAACACAATGTCACCAAAGGAGACAACATGCATTCCACAAAAACCTATAGAAGAGTTCTGTTTATTCTCATTATCCATTTAATATTTTAAAACAATTCCAAATGAATATACAATCACTTATTTCCACTCTGTTCAACATTAACTCATCAACCACTACCCACGAATTATTTCAATCATCAAATATAGACTCAAAATGCGTGCTCGATTATGTCCTTTAATTCATTTAATAATTAAATTGTAATGAGGTTATACCATCACATAACTTGTGTCTGTATCTGCTACGATGCATGATATTCATCAACGCACATAATGGACAGCCAAATACAACCATCAATATTTCAATTGCAAAGATCCTGACTTGCCAAAACACACATACAACAATCACCATTTTAACTCATACTATGCTTGGAATACACATACCATTCGAAAAAACACAGAGTATTTCTGTGACTGTAAAGGTACAACTACTCTAAATCTAAAGATCCACAATGTTGGGATATCAATCAATATAATGAGGTAGAAAAAGTAAGCCCGATCCCATCTCACAAATTGATCAAATTGCAACAAAACCATATTGTTTAAAAACCGTGATCATCTTTGATGGCGCAATAAATAATATCCATAGCATATATAGTGGATGGCCATGCCATAATTACCACAATTTCAATAATCCCTTGGAAATTTAAAACCCATAGTCACAACAATCATCAACTCAACCTAACATGCTGTAGGAAGGACACACATGCCCAAACATTACACATGAAGCATTGCTGTGACTTAATCAATTAAAATTAATGTTGGGTTAACATTTCAATCATCGCAATATAAAAGACAGTGACTGTGGAATCTCATTTCTCCAATCAACCAATCAACCATGCTTAGATGATCAATTTGACTGTTAAAATAACCAATTTCAGTGACTAAATACCAATAACCAACAAATAGAACACTGTCGATGATACCCCATCAATTCATAACAATCAAAAACATACCCAACAGGATATAATGGTTCCCTCTATAAAAAAAATGGTCTTGAGAGGTCAAAGGTTTTCTCTATGGACCAACACAGGGAGACTAGAGTCAACCCCCCAACATCAGGTGAGAACCTCCGAGACCAATGATGCACACATAGGGTATACCACCCATAACTTTAGATACATGGTGACGATTCCCATTATAGGAGAGACTATGAACATAGGATTCATTTTGGTTCTGTAACAATACTTAGAACACACAGGGTATAACCCTCATGGTTTTCACAATCAACTGAAGAATGTCGAGATAAAACATAGTCAAGAAAAAGAAATCAACCTTAAGCAAGCCCTTTGGAATAATGACTATCATAACCCCCTGCGCAAACACCAGTAACAAGAATGAACCGATACCCAAGTGAACGATACACAGTGACACAAAGTGTTTTAAACCCAACAAACCCCACAATAACAACCGACTAGGTATGGTGATAAGAAAACGTAGAGACAACCAGCCAATGTGGACCAAATAAAAACCCTTCAACCGAGACCAATAAGGATGACAAAGAGCCTTCATGGCTTCTAGACTCAGAATGACCAATGCAACTGTAAATTCAAACATTATTGCAATGAAACCACACCAACCATTCACTCTAGAAAAATATCACAATTTTACATAGTTGCCAGACTTAAGGAAAGCACATACCCATACATCACCAAGCCAATATTTGTTTCATAACCAGAGCGGGTTCATGGATGGAGAAAAGACATATGTGTAACCACAAAAACCTTTAAAATGTGAGATTGGACAATTGAACAATAGCCAAGGTGACGACCAATGGGAGGGGTATGGAGTGATGTGTAGTAAATTCACGTCGCCTCCATCCTCCAGTCATTCAATTATTTAGTACATGCCAACCCACTAATCCATTAATTCATTCAATTAACCATGCATTGAAACCAACATCCACCAATTTCCAAGAGCACCAACCTATGTCACATTAACCACTGCCAACAATACTATAATGCATATCACATAATATCCATATAACTCAATAAATCATATAGCCACTAACCCCGTTAGCTAGGACTAACAATCATCCTTTTAATTTCAATGCATATAGTGTAGCATATTAGTATAGTCTAGTTTTCTTCCTTTTGCACTTTGTTATATTTATTTTATCTCTTTTCAACTGCTCTTATATATTATTACTAACATGTCTCTTGTGCAAGTGTCACGGTAATGAATCCAAGAAGAGATAACAAGGGTAACAATGGACAACATAGGTCATCGTAACATGAAATTAGAGCTTAGAGAAACATGAACACACATAACATGCCTTATCCATCATTCATTTATTGCCATTAGAACCAACACATAATAGACCTTATCCATCGCCAATAACACCAAGATTTCATCAAGTATGTAGAACTTTGTAGCAGTGTCGAACAACAACATAACATGAAATAAGAAACAAATCTGATCTCCCAATCTACAAGGGGGTCCCACCTACTAGTATTATATATCTTGTTATAATAATAGGATTTAGCAATACTTTGAGGGAAAAATCCTCGTTGTGATTTGAATCATCAACAAACTGGCGACTCCATAGGTAAATTTGTTTTCAACAGATTTAGAACTCAAAACTCATGGTTCCACAGACCAAGAACAACAGGTCAAGAAGATATAACTAGGAAGGTTATGCAACAAAATCATGACAAAAGTGAAATTGCAAAAATTAACAACAGCAAAAAATGAAAAAGCAACAAGAATGTTTAAAAACAGAAAGATGAAGTCAAACTATTGTAAAGCAGAGAAGAAAATAGTGAAAAATTGAAAGCAGAGCTAGACTACTAGTATACAGAAAAACCAAACAATGTTTGAATCTTTCATGTTGGTCCCACATAATGTTTCAAGTGAGCACTGTTAGTGCTGTAGGAAAATGATTTATCTTGTAAATCCTTTAGAATGTAAGAGTTAGTATTCACGAGAAAAAAATTTTTGAACGGACCAAGGAATAACACTTGGAACTCTGAGGTAATAATTAGCCCTTTAACGTGCACAATCATATCATCAAGATAGATATGGGTACTGATCAATTTATCCAGAGTTGTTTGTATAGGTCTTTTAAAAGAGGTACTTGCATAAGGTACGCCAAAAAGTAGGAATTTATCAGTCATGGTACCCCAAATAATGATAAGAGTGGTTTTGTGAGCATCTGCCTCCTTTCCCTTGATTCGACTGTAACCCAAAAAATTGTCAAGTGATGGCTTCATTTGTGACCTTACAACCTACTGCAGAATCATTTTCATATTAAGAGGAGGAAAAAGGTTTCTCATGATAGCCTGACTAAAAGTGAGAAACTTAATTCAGGTTCTAATATGATCAACGTTTTTCGAAACATATACCCAATTGGAAACCCATTTAGGGTAGGATAGAAAAATGCTCCCAACCCTTAAATTGTTTTCCAAATCCCTATGAAAAGTTTCCTCAAATGTAGAGTTAATAGGTATTAGTTTCTTCCTAATTGGTTTCACACCTTCCTTGATGGAGATAGCATGTTTTATAAGAAAAGGATCAAAACCACGAACATCCTCATAAGACCAAGCAAAAACATCTTGAAATCCACCAAGTAGCTTGGAAAACTTTATTTCTTATTTATCAGAACATTGGGCACTTATTCTAACATTATTTGAAGATTTGAGTGCCCCAATGTTCAAGGATATGGTTTCACCTACCTTCCTTTTGTTGAAGAAATTTCTATTTTCGAAACACTAGTTCACTGGGAGTTAACTGACTAGTTCTGTTTTATACTTTCTATTTTTACCATCACTATTATGCATGCATGCATTCCTAAGGAAAGCTAACTACTTGATTGATTTTCTTAATTATGGAATGCTTTTCCCTATATATGAGTGTATTTCACTCATTCATTGTATCATATTCATCATGATCTATGTATCAATCATCATCTCATTGGAGTAGTATGAATATATTTTTGCATTATTCCATATTGAATCTCTCTTCTTTTCTTGATAAGATTTGTTTGTACTTTCTTTAGCTAGATATCTTGTGTAGGTTTCCATGAAACACTAACATTGTATCAGAGCTATGCTTCTTGGAGCAAGCCAGACAAGCCAAAGAATAAGGAAAATTGGGGTTTTGACGAGCTAAATCCGTGGTCGTACCTTTCAGTAGTGCTTCCTCCCAAAATATTATGTTTTTGAAGAAACGACTCACATAGTAAGTAAATCGGCCCATTTTGGAAGTGGGTTTTCAACCGTTTGGTGAGATTCTTCACCGTTTTCTCAGAAAGTAAGCCACAAGATAGCCTCTTGAAACTAACACGAATCTGTGGCTGTACCTTTCTACAGTGATTTCTCCCAAAAATATTATGTTTTTTAGGAAACGACCCATGAAAGAAGTAAATCGACCCATTTTGGAAGTGGGTTTTCAACCGTTTGGATAGATTCCTCATCGTTTGCTCAGAAAGTAAGTCACAATATCATCTCCTGAAATTGATACGAATTTTCACTTAAAGTGCCCTTTTTGTTGTGATTTCTTATTTTTTCACTTGTAGATTGAGAGCAAAATTTTTAGGGGTTCTTATAAGCAGTGGGAGAGATGGATAAGACAACTATTATACATTCAAACTTGGTGGTAATCCTCACATCATACAATTATGTTGATTGGAATTCCAAGGCATAATTCCAACTCAGAAGGAAAGGACTGTATAATTTGACGATGGCGACATAAACATAACCTACATCAACAATTGAGAAGATGAGATGGGCGGATCATACGAATGTGGCTACATAAATACTTCTTGAGTTAATCTCCACTGATCTATGGTTTCATGTTGTCACATGCAAGACTCCAAATGAGATCTGGACCACCCTGGAAGAACTCTTTGGAAAGCAGGATGAGATGGGAGGTCATATGCTTGAGGTAGAGTTGAATACCTTAGACCCTAAAAGTTTTGATAATATACAAGATTTTATTACTAAATTTAAATATTTTCTATTGAGCTTGGGTGAATGTGGTATTGATAAGTATACACAAGAGAAAAAACTTATTCTAACAATCTTGGCCAAGCTAGGACTAGAATACGCTGTATATATCTCCAATTTCCATTCTAGCGGATGTCTTTTTGGAACAAATTAGAAAATGCCTACCTTGCCTTAGTTCATTGAGTCTCTTACACAAGAGTAGACAAAACTCATACAGATGGGCCTTATTAAATATCCCAAAGTACATGCACTCACCATGGATGATGGAAAAGGATCATTCAAAGAGAACATGAAGGAGGGATATTCCAAACCCTTTAATGATTCTTCAGGTTCCAAAGACTCTTCAAATTCCAAGAAGAAGAAGAAGAAGGGAAAGCAATGCACTTACTGTAATAAACTGAATCATGAAGAATCCACATGCATGAAGAAACATATCGATATTATGGCCCATAAACTTCAACAGAACAACCTTGAAAAATTCATTCTAGAGGGAGTCAAGAAGTAAAAGGAAGAAGATCCTGCTCCTAAGAAAGGTAATCATCATGCTCTTGTTGCAATTAATTCCTCATCTGATTCATGGATTATAGATTTTGGTGCAACCCATCATATGGCAACAAAAGAGGAAGTTTTTTCTTCCTTGAGTCCAGGCTCAAGACCCCCTATTTTCATGGGATATGATACTTCAGTAGCAGTAGCATGAGAAGGGAGAGTGGAACTCCACAATGGCAGTTTTGAGAATGTTTTACATGTTCCAAATATTTCTATGAATCTGCTCTCAGTTTATCAATTTGCTCAGAAAGGTAAACAGGTTGAATTTACATCAGATTCAGTTTCAGTAATTGACATGCATGACAATTCCATCATTGCAATTGATGAGGTGGATCACAAGTCAAGGTTGTATAAATTCACTAAGTTTTCTGAATATGACTACTTTATTCTACTTACATATAAGGAGATTAATTTGCATGCACCTCTAGTGCAACATGCATATACTCCTATTCTTCCATCAGTTTCAGACATCAGAGATGATTCTGTACACTCAAATTATGTACATGGAAATAAGTAGGCAGTAAAACTAGATAAGAAGCCAACACCAAAGCTTCAACAGATGCCCAAGAAGGCATAGACTACACTTCAGGCAATAGGAAACCTTGTAGGGAATCCATTGGATTCAAGGATGACTCGATCTCAGCATGAGGATCCCTCTCATGTAATTTCATCTTCAAAACCTGTGATGACCATGCATTGCTATATAGTTCAATTTAATGATCCACATAAATACAATAGGGTTGTGGGAAATCCATTATGGTAAGAATCCATGCAGAAGGAGTATGACTCACTCCTACATAACTAGACTTGGAATCTGGTTCCACTTCCACTAGAAAGGAATATTTTCAGGTCCATATGGGTCCATAGGATCAAGAAGTACAAGGCCCAACAGGTTGCCAAAGGACTTCATCATATCCATAAATATTTCTACATCTTCATGAAGACTTTCAATGAGTAGAAGTTTTAGACTTTGTGGGATCATCTTGCAGTGAAGAACACAATTGTCTAGCAATTGTTACAACAGTTGTGATCCACTTTGCCTATGCTGGAGTTTGGCCTTGGCGGGCTACTAGATATGAAGTGTAAGTTTGGTGTCTTGTAGAGAAACTTCGAGTGTCCAATATAGTATCTTTGGCCAATGGGAGTTGGAAATCATGAATGTTGTCCACTGGATGAGTGATGGTGACTGGTTCTTCCAAGATAGAAGGCTCAAACAACTTTAAGTTATTTACATTAATGACATTGTCGATTCCCAGTTGTGGTGGCAGATCCAACCTATATGCATTTTCTCCAATATTTTCGAGTATTGTATATAGACCATATCTGATTGGCAGAAGCTTGTGATGGTGGCCTTCAAAGCGCTTCTTATCCAAGTGTAACCAGACTTGATCCTCTAGTTGAAAGGACATAAAGGTTATTTGTTTTTCATGGTGCTTCTTGGCATGGACTTGGGATGCTTTGAATGCTGATGTGACTGGACTATGGACTTGTGCAATTTGTTGGAGAAATCATTGAGCTAACAGTTGTTCTTGCTGTTGATAGAAGGTACCTTGAGGAGCCCAAGTGAGTGGAATCTCAGTTAGAGATGTTGGTTGGAAGCCCAAGCAGACTTCAAAAGGTGAAAATCCTGTAGAAGAATGTGTTGCCTTATTGTAGCTATGATGGAGAATGTGTAAGTAATTGTCCCATTATTTGTCAGGCCCAAAGTGAGTTGGGAGAGAATGCACCAAGACTCTATTGACAACCTCTTTTTGGACATCCATTTGAGGATGGTATGCAGTAGAAAGCTTGAGATGGCACCCCAATAACGTCCATATGGTCTTACAAAATGTACTGAGGAAGTGAGAATCTCTGTCTGAGATGATACTGCTTGGGAGGCCAGAATGGGGCCAGACATGATGGTGTTTGCGCTACTGTAGTAGTCTTTGTGCATGGGATAAAAAGTGCCATTTTGTTGAAGCGGCATACCACTACCTAGATTGCATCATGTTTCTTTTGGGTTGTTGGAAGTCCACTTAGGTAGTCCATTGAGATTGAATCCCAAGGCCGAGAAGGAAGAGTCAGTGGTTAATACAACCCATGCTTCCGGTTGGATGGCTTGGATTGTGGCTTGGATTGTGAGAATAAGGCACAAGCTCTGATAAATTTTTCAACTTGA
Source organism: Picea engelmannii (assembly GCA_009831015.1). Classification (NCBI taxonomy): domain Eukaryota; kingdom Viridiplantae; phylum Streptophyta; class Pinopsida; order Pinales; family Pinaceae; genus Picea; species Picea engelmannii. The sequence continues at coordinate 440,980 of ML784648.1, read as the reverse complement.
GGCTGCATGGAAGGCCAATGAAAATGGCATTGCAAATGTTGGGTGGTATTTGTGGTCCCAAAGTGGCCTCCATAGGCTAAATCATGCGCTTCCCTGATGAGAAAGAGGGTCTTCTGAGTGTAGAATGCATAGCAAATTCAACTTATATAGCCACCCATCCTGAATAGTGTAGTCCAGGAAAGGGGTCTGATTGATCACTGTGGGGCTTTGCAAAGCTTCCCAAATCTTTGGAAAGTCGATGTCAGTAACATATTTATATTTCCATGCTGAACTCGTAGAAAGTAGGAGCTTAGGCGAAGATTCACAAAATATTGATATTGCTGAGTATGCAAATGGAAATCAATCTTCAATCTCCAATAACAACAACTTTATGATTCTTGATGATGAACAATATTCTTTTTTGATACCATCTTCAATCTCCAATAACAACTTGATGATTCCTCACAATGAACAGTATTCTTTTTTGGGAGACATGCAACAAATCATATCCCAAGACGTTGCAGTTAATAATTACCAGCAGGCGGTCGACGAATCTCCAACTTTCTTTCCTATGTCCATGCAGACGGGGTGTATGAGCTGCGACATAGGAAACCTTTCTATGCTGAAACAAATGGACATGGAAATGGACATGGAAATGGAAATGGGTGGCTTCCAGTTTGGCCAGGACTTTTGGACATCAACTCAGCAGGGGAAGTCTTGTTAAATATAATGTAACCTCAACAGTCTGACTGTACACTGCCAGCTATACTGGACAACTGTACTTTCTATTTTTGTCTTGCTTGAGCCTATTTAGCTCAGCCATCTCCCATTGCATTGTAACTTCTTGATAATAACTTCTTCATTACTTCTTCATACATTTTAATACTGTTCTATTCTTTTCTCTCTGCATTTCTCTTTGCTTCACAATTTATCATGGTATCAGAGCTTCAATAGTAAGCCTCTTCACACAGTCTGGAGAGAAACATGATCCTCACAATGCAGAGCTTCACGGATCTTGAGAGCACATGACACAGTCTCTTTCACAAGGTTTGGAGAGCCGTCCATCATACTCTCAAAAGATCCTCGAAGGAAACTTCCACGAGGAAGCAGTCTGTCTTACGTTCAAAAGATCAACATAGGAAGCTTGCATAGGTTGCAGAGTGTACTATGCTCAAACAAATGAGGAAGCAAAGACTGAGAAAGAAGAAACTTTAAAGATTCTTGCACATTTTTCAAGAATCGTCAAATATTGACGAAGAAGAGCTATAGAAAGAAAGAACGTTTAAAGAACTCGAAGAATTAATTCAAATCGTTAAAGATTACTACAGAAGGCAACATCATTTAATTTTTTTTGAAATTCGCTCAAATCTGTCAAAGATTGAAGAAATGAACAAAGAATCCATGAATTTCTTTCAAATCTTTGAAATATTCACAGATCTTTCTTCCACAGGAGAAAAGAACGCATCTCAGGTTCAAAGAACAACTGTCGTAGCCGTAAGATTCATCCTGAGAACAGATCCAAAGTGGGAAACCAGTTCAGAAGAGACGAGGAGAGTGCAGAAAAGGAAAAAGAGTTTCATCCATTAGATCTTGCACAGAGGCCCAACCGTCGTTGGATTCGCAAGAAAGTTCACGAGGTTTAATCCTCTGCAGCGCCAAGTAATTTTTGACCTGTGAAGTCCCGACATCATCTGGACCGTCCATTAAGAGACACGTGGCGAGATTGCAACACTTCGCTGACTCGCAAGGTGTAAAGGTCATAAGACTATCGTGAGAATTCGTGAATCGTGAAATCATGAGTCATTATGGACCATTGAATCAAGAAAGATCGTGAGCCATTGATCTTATCCCATTGCAAAATCGGTAATCGAGAGTTGGACGAGAAAAGGTGATTGCACTCCAAAAACTCCGATATGCGATATCGCGAAATCTCGAGATGACTTGTGAGCCATCCATCTCAGAGAATATGTGGCAGCAGATCCAAGTGCTGTCAAATCAAAATTTTGGAGTTCGCAGTTTCGAAAGACCATCGCAACAAGAGTTCTAAACTTGTGAAATCGTGATTCATGAAATAGCGATAAGATCACAACCATCTATTTGACTGGACACGTGGTAGACATCGAGGAAACCATCGACGTTTCGGCATCCGGGGTTTCAAGTTGACAGAGAAGTTGTGTCAATGGAGCATCGCAAGTCGCGATATCCTGAGGTTGAATCAGGATCGTCCATCTTGTGGGGACGCATGGCGTAAATCCAAGGACTCGAGAAAAGTCTTGAAAGAAAAGGGCCATCGGCATATCGGGATTCGGAAAATCATGAATCCCGAGGACAAGAAGCACAAGCATTTCAAAACTGCGAAGTCCGAAATCCCGACAGGAGGAAAGTTCCGTTTTGGGGCCCAAATGATGTCATCTCGTCAAAACAAGGGATCGGGAATCTCCATGGTGAAACCCTTAAAGTAGACTTGGGCTGTCCATCTGTTGAGGATGCATGGCAGAGATCGAGGCTTTCAGAAGATTTCCCGAAAGCAGAGTCTATCGACATTATGGGATTTGGCAAATTGCGGATCCTGGAGATGACAAGTCTTGAACAGAACAAATCGTGAAATCACGAGGATAAATCAGGACCGTCCAATATAGGAGGATGCGTGGCGGAGATCAAAGGAATCGATAAATTTATCAAAATGAAAGTGCCATCGGTAAATCAGAGATCGAGGAATAGAGGAGTCAGAAGAGCTCATCATCAGGGTTCACGAAGTCCTGATTCATGATATCCCGATAAGATCTGGACCGTTAAATCGTCCAAAAGAAAATTTCGCATTTCGGTAATTTGAAAGGCAAAAAACCCGAAAAACCTATAGTGCTTTAACATTAAGGCCCGTGGTCACATTGCACAGTGACTAAGGAAAAACTCAAGGCTGATAATCTCTTTTCAGCCATCGACAAATCGACATTTCGGCGATCGGAGGTAAATATGAAATTTCCCTCTATTTTTTCTGCAATTTTTTTTATGGCGTCATCTAGCAATTTAGGACCAACTCAGGGTCCGATTCTTTTGGGAAAGAATTATGAGTTTTGGTCTCTTCAAATTTGGTCGTTCTTGCAAGCACAAGAGTGTTGGGAACCAATGGATCTAGGATATGTGAAACCAGATCCCGCAACCCTGTCTGCCATGACAAATCCACAACAAATTTCTCAGGCAACACTGAGGAACAAAGAAAATAAAGCAAAATTATGGATTCAAAATTCAGTGGATGACTCAATTTTTTCAAAAATCACAGGTGCTAGTACTTCAAAACAGGCCTGGGACATCCTTAAATCTTCCTACCAAGGAAATGACAGGGTCAAAATAGTTAAACTGCAGACCTTGTGGATGAAATTCGAGACTCTAAGGATGTCAAAGTCTGAAAATGTGGATCAGTTCATGACCAGAGTCATGGGAATTGTGAACCAGATCAGACTGATTGGTGAAACCATCACTGATCAATGAATTGTTGAGAAAATTCTCAGAAGTTTACCAAAGAAATTCGAAATGGTTGTAACAACAATCCTTGAATCCAAGGATTTGTCAAGATTTTCAAAAGATGAATTAATTGGTTTTGTGGTGACACATGAGATCGAACTGCATCTCACAGATGAGTCAATCTCCAATTCTTTCAAAACTCAATTATCCTTCAGTAGAGGGAGAGGAAGAGGAAGAAGAAGAGGTCACCGAGGAAGAGGGAGCAATCAAAGTAACCCTCACTCTAGTGGAGGTAACAAACAACAATATCCGAATCAAAATTTCCAAGGTCAAAGACAATAACAACAAAATCAACATCAGAATTTCCAGCCTCAAAGAGGCAGAGGGAGAATATCAAATGAGAAATCAAGCATACAATTCTATTACTGCAAAAAGTATGTGTTGGATCATGTTGTCATTGATGCCAATGGTTTGATTACTTGGGAGATTGTTGGATCATATGTCATTGATGTAAATGGTTTGGTTTGATTGATGTCATTGGTTGATGTCAAGTAATTGATTGATATGATTCCCTTGATGATAATGTTATATGTCCAAGTGGAAACCAATCGATGCAAAGGTAAACAAATGGATGAGCTCCAAAGTGGTCCCCTTATGGTGAAAGCCCTCACGGGAAGGCGCTTTGCGGATTGAGTTATCCTAGAAGAATGGTTGGAGGACCCATGCTCTCATTATTGTCTTATCATGATTGATAAGGTGTACAAATGGATGAACTCCAA